>NW_024121099.1:58848888-59071806 GCF_016745375.1 Pimephales promelas | reverse complement strand
TTCCCGGTGCATGTTGGACTCCGGCAGGGCTGCCCTTTGTCGCCGGTTCTGTTCATAATTTTTATGGACAGAATTTCTAGGCGCAGCCAGGGGCCAGAGGGTGTCAGGTTTGGGGACCACACGATTTCGTCTCTGCTCTTTGCGGATGATGTTGTCGTGTTGGCCCCTTCACACCAGGACCTTCAGCATGCACTGGGACTTTTTGCAGCCGAGTGTGAAGCGGCTGGGATGAAAATCAGCACCTCCAAATCCGAGGCCATGGTCCTCATTTGGAAAAGGATGGCTTGCTCACTTCAGGTTGGTGGAGAAATCCTTCCTCAAGTGGAGGAGTTTAAGTATCTTGGGGTTTTGTTCTCGAGTGAGGGAAGGATGGATTGTCTGTTGTGGTAAAAAAGGAGCTGAGCCGTAAGGCAAAGCTCTCGATTTACCGTTCAATCTACGTTCCTACTCTCACCTATGGTCATGAGCTTTGGGTCATGACCGAAAGGACAAGATCCCGGATACAGGCGGCTGAAATGAGCTTTCTCCGCAGGGTGGCTGGGCGATCCCCAAGAGATAGGGTGAGAAGATCGTTCACTCGGGAGGAGCTCAGAGTAGAGCCGCTGCTCCTCCACATCGAGAGGGGTCAGCTGAGGTGGCTCGGGCATCTGTTCCGGATGCCTCCTGGACGCCTCCCCGGGGAGGTGTTCCGGGCACGTCCCACTGGGCGGAGGCCCCGGGGAAGACCTAGGACACACTGGAGAGACTATGTCTCCCGGCTGGCCCTGAGAACGCCTCGGTATCCCCCCAGAAGAGCTGGAGGAAGTGTCTAGGGAGAGGGAAGTTTGGGCATCTCTGCTTAGACTGCTGCCCCCGCGACCCGGCCCCGGATGAGCGGAAGAAGATGGAATGGAATGGAATAAAACTTAATATTGCTAAAAGAAATCAAATTAAAATGAAGCCGTAAATTATAAAATATACTAATTCAAAACATTAATGTGAACTATATTAGTTTATCAATGCTAAACTGAAATAATACTGACATACTGTCAGAGAGTAAATACTTAAAATGTAAAATAAAATACTTTAATATAGGCTTTTACAGTACATGGGTTTAAAGTAAAACCCAGAACACAAACACATGCACATAAAAACCTCCACACATTCAAAGACAACACAACATTACACATAACATTTTAATTGTGATTGTATTATCATTAATTATAACCCTGGGAAAATGTAATACTCAGCCCATAAAGTAATATATTATTCTGCTCAGTGGGGTTCATTATTTCATATAAATACAGAAAATTAAATGCAGACACATACTGATGTGTAAGTGCAGGAAAAGCTGTGAATCAATAAAGAGTCAGAGCTCACACAGTTTTATGTCCTCTGTTTATATTCATGAACGTCAGCAGTAGGAGTTCACAGATTTTCTCACTGTGTAAGCTGAGCTGCTCAATCAAGTTTACATGAGTCGAATAATGTCAGACTGAATGGATGTATCGAGATACAGTGTGTCTCCTATGAAACAGACACTGGGTGCATCTCAAACAGCTTCCTAGTTCAGTAGTCGGGGCACTGAAACAGGGAGTGAAACCATTTTAAGGGCTGTCTTAATTGCAAAATCATTCCAGTGCACTAAAATATTCGACCCCTATAAAGTCCTGCAGTGCGTGAAAACTAGGGAGCATAGATGCTGTAGCAAATGCAACATATAATAATATACATAAAATGTATTAAAGGGGGCCGAAGGCCAATTTAGCTCAAAGGGAAATGATTCATTGATTTGCAATGAATCTATGGAACCGAATCACTGAACCGAGCAAATGACTCGCTTAGAGTTCATTTGAACGGGCCGTAATTATAACCAAATCTATAGTGAAACACTATGTCTTAGCAAGGTAACTTTAAATCGAACAGTACAAGACATTAAATGTGCAAACACGACGCAAGAAGATTTATCTTTTCAAATATATGGACAAGACTTTATTAGCTATTCTAAGCATAAAACTAAGGTCTAAACATAATCACGCACACGCACACACACATTCATACAGTCGCGAAAGGGAAAGAGTGAGTTGGAAAGAGTGAGAGAAAGTTTCAACTTTCTATATGCACATAAGACATAACCTGAAAGGACCACCAAGCATTAATTTGAACCTTCATTTCTTAGAGAGGTTATTCAATTAACATTAAGCACCAGTTCAGTTAGAGCCTGGAGTACTTGCGCTTTGTAGTGGCTGAGGGAATTCCCTTTGTCTGCGTCGCGTCGAAGGGGGGTTTCCCGGCCGGGTCCGTTGCGTGGTTTGTTGTCTTTGAAGTGCAGGGATGGAAGTTTCGCCGCTGGTCACGTGTGATTAGCAAGCGAATGAGAGTCTTTTCCAGTTCGAAGCGCGTTGCAAACTTAACTTTGAAACGAGACTTTTACGAAAAAGGAAATAAAGGAAAGAAATGAAAGTAAGACGAGTCGGATGGCTTGACTGAGCTGAATTGTAACCCTGATCTTGATGGGTTATTCGTCTGCTGGTCGAATTTGGTCTAGTCGATGTAGAAGCATGCGAACATGTTCTTTGTTTCAGAGATAAGCACGAACAGAACACTCTCTTGCTGGTTTTAGAGAGAGGCACGGACTTAACAGTTACAGAACTGAACGAACTGAACAAAAATCTAAACAAAAATCATCTGAAATCTTCTAAAATCTACAAAAATCTGATCATGAGGTCCTTTGTTCGGATCTTTAACTTAAACTCTAGTCCAACCTCCAAGAAGCTTCTGGCCAATTGGAGGCGGATCTACTTCTTGCTTTATCATAATTTATGCATGGTCTGTGAGCTGGTCTCCAGCACTTAGCAGAGACAAAAGACCATCGTTTTAACCTTATGATAATTATAATAATAAAACAAAACCTTTTACGCAGATTTCAATCAAGCCATCTTTTGAATTAGGAGAATACGATTCGTTTAAGAGTAAATGAGGCATTCACACTTCTAATGGTTGTATAACAATTACAAGAGTTAATAGTTAACAACAATTACATGATTCATATGTGATCTAAGCATTAACAAACAACACATGAATTGCAGAAAGCAATGAGACTTGTGAGGTTTGATTAAAAGTTCAAGAATTGTTCTGTGGTGAGTTTATATGATTTTATGTGTGAGATCTCCGATCTCAATTGTAAGGTTACTGAGAGTTCAACTCGAAGGGGGACGAGGCAAAGGTGTTCTGTGGAACATCTCTGTCAGGGCATCAGAGGGGTCTTTGATGTGAGATCTCGTTCCACCATTTTGGAGCTGATTTGTCTTAGTTAAAATTACCATATTGACACGTTCGTCCTGTTTAGTGCCCCTCTCTTGGGCCTGTGGGGCAATAAAAGTCCTTATCTGCAGACAGCACGGAGTCGTTCCGTGACTCTGGAATGTGGGCTCCAGAACTTGGAGTGTTGAAGCCATGTGAATTAATCCCATGAGAGATTAATTTGATTAAGTTGTGTTTGATTCGCCTCGATTCTCTACATATTCCCCCCTCGATCGATGATGGGTTGAGAAGAAGACATCATTGAACGCTGGAGAAACAGAAGAAGAAGAAGCAAACACACACAGCAAACAACAAGGCAACTCCTCCATGACTGGTCACTTTACTGGTGCAGGGCATTAGGTTATCTAGGCCTAACGAGTTCACTCTCTCAATATAGTCAATTATGTGGAAAAAGTTTAGTTCAATTTTAGGACCGTTATTCTAGTTTGTGTTAAACGGTGATTGATCAACTTTGTGACTAAATTTGATTTGTTTGTTTTATCCACTTCTAAATTGTTCTAGGTTTAGACCAATTTACCTTCCAAATTTTGATTCGAATGATGCAGGGAGTTCTCTGGCTAACATTCGTTCTAAGGTGACTTGCAAACGTCAGGCGTGGTGCGTCAATCCTTATATTGTAACCTTGACCCTTATGGGGTAAAAGGGATTTTACCTAATAAGAGAAGAAGGGAAGGAAGAGGTAAAACAAAACAAAGCAGTTGAGTGACTCCAGTATGGGTACTGTTGTGCAGTGACAGGTGTCAACATGTGATGAGAGGTGTTATACTTGTTGGGTGTATCGCTACATGTTTCCTGTGGTGGAAAGGGTAGCTAATACAATGAAAAACATGTTTGTTGAATGTTTTCATTGTAGATGTGTTTAACTTGTGTATGTCAGTACAGTGTAGTGTAGTGCATGTACTGTATGTATGCTGTATGTATGTCAGATCTGTCTCAGTCTGTTTTGCTCCCCCTTTGCTTGATGGCTTAGCTTTGATGAGCTTGTCACATCTTTGCCTTGGAAAGGGATCTTCTGTGATCTGCTGGGGGTCAGTCCCGTTAGGCAGGAAGTTCTCTGGCAGACATTGGGAGGTGGTTTGGCACGGATGCGTGAAGCTGTAGTGCAAAACGTGGTCTCCTTGTTGCATTCCACTTGTGATGCCTTCTGGTTGTGACAGACAGTCTGACTTCTGTGCTTACTGGTGTTGCGGCAGCACACAGATGGTTCTTGAGTTTGGAGCTTGTGGTGTGATGGGTAACCAGGATGGTGTTTTCTGGTACCTCTGGGTGTTTGTCAGTGGTTGACTGTGAGAGGCCACTTTGTTCTGTGTTGTTGTAGAACAGGTGGTCGTCTCAGGAAGGTGTGCAAGGTGATCACTGGTCTTCTGTGTTCAGCTTGTCTTTGAAGAACACTTGCAGTCGACTCAGTAGTCGCTCCATGTCCTCTGAGGGGAGACTGTCGTGTTCTTGGACACACTCAGTGTGGTGTGGAGGTGGGTTTCGTTGTCGCTTACCCACATAGAATGCTTTTGGATGCACTCGTTGATTCCAGTTGTTTCCTTCTGGTGGGTCCCATGACTTTTCCACGTGGTTGGAGTGGTCGCTGTCGTTAGCATGGGAGTAGCATTCTCTGTGCTCCTGATGAAGGACTGTGGCGTTGTCATGCCACTGGGTGTCTTCCAGTGCAAGGCTTGTGTCTTGGCTGCTGGAGTTTGACACTGTGGATGTTTTCAAACCTTTCTTGGAAGTCATCTTTTGTTTGATGTAGGCCTTGTGTGTCAGGTCACGTAGCTGTTGAAGCGTCATGGTGACTGGGCAGGCCATGATGCCGAGATGACGACTCAGTCCTGGGTGCAGGTTTCTCAGGAAGAGGGTTTTGAAGTTCAGATCCTCTTCAGATTCAGGTTTGCTATGTGCACCGAAGTAGGCTTGTCGGAAACGGTGATAATAGGCTTGGGGAGTCTCTTGACGACCTTGTTTGGTTTCCAAGGCGACTAACACACCATGTTCTGACTCTGGACTTGTAAATTCTTTAATCAGGATCTCACGTAGCAGCTGGTAGTTTGACTTGACATGAGCAGGTTGTCGGTCTAGGACGCTTCGTACCTCTTGACTGGATGTGGATCTGAGGAGGTATAAAATGTCTCTGTCAGTCATATGTGGTCTCACCTCTAGGAGGAAGTCGATATCTTGGAGGTAGGCCTGGATGCAGTGGCCCTCCGTGGAGTTCGGGTCGAACTGGGTGATGTTCTTAGCCAGCTGGTTGAGATCTTTGAAGGTCATTCCAGTTGCAGCTTTGGAGTCTGGCTGGATGATCTCTCTTTGTTGGTTGGCAGGGAAGAGTTCTGTGGTGAAGGCCGGTGACGTTTTGGGGTGTGGCCATTCACTTCTTCCGTAGGATGACAGTTCTTGGATGGAGGACTCTGTTCTGCTCAGCAGTGATGATGCTGAGGGAGGTCTCTCCCTTCTTGGCTCTGGTTTCTGTGTAAAGACATGTTGGAGTTCATTTCTGACCGCGTAGAGCTCGTCGTTGGCGTCGTCTCGCTGTTGGGTCAGATGGTCAATTTCAACGCTGCACCTTCGCAGGTGGTCTTCCAGAGCAGTGAGTTTAGAGTTCTTACTTTCAATGTCAGCTTTGGCTTTCTCTAGCTGATGTTCAGCAGACTGGAGTTGGTTTTCCAGGTGCTTCTGGACAGTCTTTAACTCTTGTTTGTCACGTTCAGTGACTGCAAGGGCTTCTTGGAGCTTGTCAACTTGGGTCTTTGTTTCATGCTCCGCTTCGTCGGACGCTTTGAGCTGGTCTTTGCAGTGTTGAGTGTGCGTCAGCTCTCTCAGGAACTCGGTGGTCTTGAGGTCGTCCTGGACTTTCACTTCCAGCTTGTCTATGCGGCTTTGGGCACGTGTCAGCTCCTCCTGAAGGTGGGTGACGTGCTGGTGGCTTAGGTTTAGCTGGGCTGTGAAGGCATTGCTTAAGGAACAGGTTATTTTGGTTAGTTCCACATGGCTTTGGTTTTGGCTTGAATCATGTGTCAGGAATCTTCTCAGAATTATGATTATTATTAAGAATAATAACAGTTCAATTGTCTTTGGTGTGAGGCAGTCTGTAATGCCTCTGAGCCAGGCGTCCATGTCTTCCCGTTGGGCAGTGGGGTTTGTCGTCCACGACATGTTGGCACGCTCGGTGAAGAGACTGACACAGATCTGTGTGGTATAAGCCTATATGTGGTTGCACGGCTGAGTGTAGTTTCAGTAAGTGTGCACCAATAGTGAAGTGTCGTGATGACTAAATGTTGGTCTAAGTGTACACAGTGAGGCTAGGGATGTGAAGATCTCGTCACTCAACTGGGTAAAGGAAAGAAAAAGAAAGAGGTTAAAACAAATCTCAAATGGAAAAAACTTTTTGTTTCAATGGGAGAAAATATTTTTGTAAATATTTTCTATCACTGGAAAGCTGGTTTCAACTCGTGATGTGAGGACTTCGTCACTCAACTGAGTAAGAGAAGAAGAGAGAAAAGTTAACAACCAATTTCAAATGAGAGAGAAACGAAACAAAAAGGAAATTATTAACTAGGGAAAGTATTAATTTCTCATAAATGTTTCCATCAATGACAATCTGTTTCCAGAAAGGTAAACAATATTACTGTTTATGTTTGCAATGAAAAATAATACAATAATAATGCTGATACCTCTTTTCTGAGTTTGACAGGATTGACACACACACCTTCGGTTGGACCGCTTACAGCAGGGATGCTTTGAAGGCGGAGTTTGCTCAACACTTGTCTCTGTTAATTAATCTTGGATAAGATGTCAAAGTTTAAATTGCGTTTACAAATGCAGGGAGAGTGAGAAGAACACAAGAGGGTTTGATTAAAAATCAAATACCTAATAATCTGTTTGGGAAAGATTATCTTTGTCTCTTTTTAGAGTTGGTTGATGGTTCTTCCAGGTTTGTTCCCTACAAATGTGCAAAATTAGATGGAATAAAGCAGGACAGAACAGGAAAGATGTGATGAGGAGGAAATGAAGCAAGGAGGTTGGATCCCGCTACCTTTAGATCTACTACGAGTATAGAATTGATAGTTGATGAACAACTAAACACACAAATAAACTTTGTAAAAGACGATTGTCTCTGGTTTATTTGAAACTCGTATTGAGATGGTAATGTCTCCTATTGAAGCGTCACGCAAATGAATTATTCCAATATAGTGGTTAAGTTTATAACCAACCAGACGAAAGGATAAAGCGCAATGACGATAATAAGCAAATCTGAGTCTAACACTATTTTTGTAATAGTAATAACAACTTTCCAAATTTTAACTTTCAGAGTTCTTAAGTTTCAAACCTAATTCACCTATAGTGATTAGATCTCAAAGAGAAATGTAAAAATTATGAAAATTATGCAATTAGAATTATTACAAAAATAAATCTAGAAATCATTAGAAATGATCTGTTTAGAAAGGTAGAATCTCAATTTTGCAATTTCTTGTTCTTCTAAAATCAAATTCGAAATTTGACAATTAATAATCATAAACCAGTATAAAATTCAGGTAAAACAATTAATAATGGTACACCAGTATTTTCCTTTCAGGAAAAATATGGTTAACTTTAAAGAAAAGTGTGATAAAGTTAAAAGAAGAAACAAGAAAAGATCGATAGGTGTCTAAATGGTTAAATCGCTTTAACGTTGTTCAAACAGACACTATAGCTAACCGCTGGGGTTAGTATTGATAATAGTAACTGATGCTAAAGGCTTTAGCACAGGCCTCAATGCAAACAACCGCTCAGCTTTAGCTTAGCCTAGCTTAGCTTAGCGTAGCGTTTGTTTGGTTTGTTTACAAAGTTCGAGGGGGTCAGAGTTCACCCGGAAGTGTTGGTTAAGACTTCCGTGTCACGATAGCAACTAAAGCGATCAAGCGAACGCTAGTGGGCGAACCGTGAATTGCAGTTGGTAAGCAGTTTGTTAGAGTTCCATGCAATGTGAGCGCATTTCCATGTTCACAGAACATGTACAGTAACAATCGATCATATTACGGGAAATGTCGGCGCATTTCACACTGTTCAAATAAAATACACCACTCGTAGCTGGGTTTACGACATGGGGCTTCACTCAGTTTGTTGAGAGTGATAACTTTAAGCACGCGGCGGTGCGCTGTATGAGAACGATGATCTCGTCTCTGTCTTTGTGCAGGTTTAGTTTCACACAAAGTAACAGGGTCTAACTTGGTTCAGTTTCAAAACAAGCTTTACTTGGACAAAACTTAAAATAAGTCCTATTCAATTACACTCGGACACGCGCAGTGTTTACACGATAAATAATTGAATAGACATACACAGAAAAGCATTAACTTTAACGTTAACTGTTTATCACGGGGATCACGGATAGTGGGACACGCACTGGTGATCAAATAAAATAAACAGATAAGCATTAAGTGTTTATCACAATGGAACACGCACTGCGATCAAACAAATAAACAGATAAGCATTAAGTGTGTATCACGGAGATCACAATGGAACACGCACTGCGATCAAATAAAATAAACAGAAAGCATTAAGCATTTATCGAGGAGAAGCAATGGAACACGCACTGCGATCAGATAAATAACTTTAAGGCTTATGACTAGATTCGACAAGGAACACGCTTGACGCTCTGTCAGGAAAATATTTTAACTTACAGGGTTAGTTTTAATTACTGCAGTTTGATTTCGTTCGGCTTCTCTGAAACACACACACACAACGTTATAGCTCTATGAAAGACTCTGGAACACGCAGATGTCGATCAGCTATAACGAGGTATTTTTCTGGAAATAAGGAACACGCTTAATTCCTACCTTATTGTAGTGTGAGGTCTTATATCTTAGTTAAAGATAAAAGAAAACAAAATAGGCGACAGACTAGACTTCTCAGCTTTCTCTGGGAGTTTCACTCACAGATAACAGCAGCAGCAACATTCAACGTGCGCGCGGCGCATACGTCACACACAGACTCGCGGAGGTTCGGATCTCGCATCCGCAACCAAAAATGAAAAGATAATTTCTTGATATATGTTCACAATTTAGGTTGAACTGCCCGCATTCTCCACCAATATGTAGCAAATGCAACATATAATAATATACATAAAATGTATTAAAGGGGGCCGAAGGCCAATTTAGCTCAAAGGGAAATGATTCATTGATTTGCAATGAATCTATGGAACCGAATCACTGAACCGAGCAAATGACTCGCTTAGAGTTCATTTGAACGGGCCGTAATTATAACCAAATCTATAGTGAAACACTATGTCTTAGCAAGGTAACTTTAAATCGAACAGTACAAGACATTAAATGTGCAAACACGACACAAGAAGATTTATCTTTTCAAATATATGGACAAGACTTTATTAGCTATTCTAAGCACAAAACTAAGGTCTAAACATAATCACGCACACGCACACACACATTCATACAGTCGCGAAAGGGAAAGAGTGAGTTGGAAAGAGTGAGAGAAAGTTTCAACTTTCTATATGCACATAAGACATAACCTGAAAGGACCACCAAGCATTAATTTGAACCTTCGTTTCTTAGAGAGGTTATTCAATTAACATTAAGCACCAGTTCAGTTAGAGCCTGGAGTACTTGCGCTTTGTAGTGGCTGAGGGAATTCCCTTTGTCTGCGTCGCGTCGAAGGGGGGGGTTTCCCGGCCGGGTCCGTTGCGTTGTTTGTTGTCTTTGAAGTGCAGGGATGGAAGTTTCTGAGTTTGCCGGTCACGTGTGACTAGCAGCCGAATGAAAAGTCTTTACGATTTCGAAGCGCGTTGCGGAGAGCCGTTCAAAACGAAGCTTTGCAGCAAACTTAACTTTGAAACGAGACTTTTACAAAAAGGAAATAAAGGAAAGAAATGAAAGTAAGACGAGTCGGATGGCTTGACTGAGCTGAATTGTAACCCTGATCTTGATGGGTTATTCGTCTGCTGGTCGAATTTGGTCTAGTCGATGTAGAAGCATGCGAACATGTTCTTTGTTTCAGAGATAAGCACGAACAGAACACTCTCTTGCTGGTTTTAGAGAGAGGCACGGACTTAACAGTTACAGAACTGAACGAACTGAACAAAAATCTAAACAAAAATCATCTGAAATCTTCTAAAATCTACAAAAATCTGATCATGAGGTCCTTTGTTCGGATCTTTAACTTAAACTCTAGTCCAACCTCCAAGAAGCTTCTGGCCAATTGGAGGCGGATCTACTTCTTGCTTTATCATAATTTATGCATGGTCTGTGAGCTGGTCTCCAGCACTTAGCAGAGACAAAAGACCATCGTTTTAACCTTATGATAATTATAATAATAAAACAAAACCTTTTACGCAGATTTCAATCAAGCCATCTTTTGAATTAGGAGAATACGATTCGTTTAAGAGTAAATGAGGCATTCACACTTCTAATGGTTGTATAACAATTACAAGAGTTAATAGTTAACAACAATTACATGATTCATATGTGATCTAAGCATTAACAAACAACACATGAATTGCAGAAAGCAATGAGACTTGTGAGGTTTGATTAAAAGTTCAAGAATTGTTCTGTGGTGAGTTTATATGATTTTATGTGTGAGATCTCCGATCTCAATTGTAAGGTTACTGAGAGTTCAACTCGAAGGGGGACGAGGCAAAGGTGTTCTGTGGAACATCTCTGTCAGGGCATCAGAGGGGTCTTTGATGTGAGATCTCGTTCCACCATTTTGGAGCTGATTTGTCTTAGTTAAAATTACCATATTGACACGTTCGTCCTGTTTAGTGCCCCTCTCTTGGGCCTGTGGGGCAATAAAAGTCCTTATCTGCAGACAGCACGGAGTCGTTCCGTGACTCTGGAATGTGGGCTCCAGAACTTGGAGTGTTGAAGCCATGTGAATTAATCCCATGAGAGATCAATTTGATTAAGTTGTGTTTGATTCGCCTCGATTCTCTACAATGCTCACTATGTTTCCTTAAAGAACCCCTATCATAGCATTTGAAATGTTCCTATTTCCCAAAAACATTTTAACGTGCATCCAAGGATAAAAAAAACACTTTATTTGTTTTATAATATGCATTTATTTTTACCCGATTTGCTCAACGACTAACAAATGATTCGTTCGACGATTCATTTTCCAAACACCTCCTTTGAGTGACGTGAATCTGTGGCGATTGGTCAAATGACCCAGTCGGTTGTTATTGGTAAACCGTAGGCAGAGATTGTCGGCAACGGAACGCCCATAACCAGGATTATAGCTTGTCAAGTGTTGAAAATTGTAGATAATGTTTGAACAAACGTGTCAGAAAAAGTGCACTTTCCACACGGTCCCTTACTCGCGTCTCCGTGAAGAGCGAGCTCTCCCGGCGAAACTCACATTGTGGCGGCTTTTGAGGGACAGTGCTTATTATATAGAACGATTATAAGTCGTTTAGGAGGTAATTGCCATTTTTCAATGAATGTCTGGTGAATATCAAAAACAAAACTAACTTTACCCCCTTAGAAGCTGCGCGGAGTGTACACAACACAGTATAACTATATTGTGCATACTACAGAAAACATAACAGCAAACATTATTAATAATACTTACAGATTGTGATTCGGAGGAGGACAAACCTGATCCATATACACTGGATACTGAGCCCTCCTTCGGGAACAACAGGCTTGCGAATCCACATTTTAATTCATTTATGTTTTTGAATGATTCGTCATTAAAATGATGAGAAAACAATCGGGCTATACTGTTGTGGTATCGTTGCAAATATGAACTCTAATCACTGATTCTTCACATGCTCGTCCCAGGGCAATGAAAACAAGTGGCTGAACTGTCTTTGCAATGTAGAACACAGCGTCTTCTCGACATGACGCAATTCAGCTGAAATTTTTGAATGTGTTCTAGACCAGGGGTTCTCAAACATTTTGGTGCCAGGGACCCCTTTCAGGGGAAAAAAAATTCCAAGGACCCCCCTCATATTTATAACAGTTATTGAGCACAAAGTTAATGTGTGAGCGGCAAATGAAATATTTTTGCACAAAATGAATGGTCTCCACCCAGGGTACTATGCAGGAATTTCTAAATAGCCTACTGAAGTAACGAAAGTGATCTTGCTAGGAATCACTTAGGATCCCTCACTTAGGAATTTTTGATGTTCTTGATCTACACATGTGCATTTTAAGGTGTTTTAAGGCCCCACAATTGGATAACTATATTTAGTAGAAGCATGTCAGTCAGTGGCATACATTTTTTTTTTTTGTCAAGATGTCACGAAACACAATCACATATTCCAATCAGGAATGGCCTTAAAAGAGAAATGTTTCAATAATTAGGCCTATTCTGCACACAAATAAAGCCCATAAGCCTATAAATACAATGATAATGGCATTATGTTTAATAGGTGCGTGCGTTAATTTGAGCTACTGTAATTAGCTAAAAAAAACATACAGTATATGTTAAATATATGAATCCATAATGTTAATCTCATGGGCACAGTATGTTTCTACCCAGATAGCAGACTGACATTGAATCAACGTGGAAATATGACATCGAAACAACGTTGATCTGACATTGTTTTGCTCATCGAATTAACGTTGAACCAACGTCAGACGCGTCATTCTTTCAAAACTAACGGAAAATCAACTTGAAATCAACGCGTTGTTTCAACGTTATGAAAGCAAACCAATTTTCGATTTCATTTAGCTTTGAAGAATGCCGCGTCTGACGTTGGTTCAACGTTAATTCGATGAGCAAATCAACGTTGTTTCAATGTCATGAGAGACGTCGTTTCCACGTTGATTCAATGTCAGTTTGCTGTCTGGGTATTGACCTGCTTTTTCCTTTGTTAAAGTTGAGCTTGATTAATACTTTGCAAACTGATTGTTTCAGTCGTTTTTTAAAACTTTTATCTAAAACAGCTGTTTAGTTTATGTTAATTAAGGCCTACATCTTATCTCGCACTTTATGACCGTTGACTGAAACGTCGTGCGGGGAACTTTGAGTTCACTCCGACTCAAACATTTTGACATTGACGAGCTATCGTTGTTAGTCTGCTGAAGCACCTCAGACGAGAAGGTCAGTATCGCGATGTGCATCCTTGCAACCTCAGTTGTGGGTACGGCCCTGTCACTATGCACTTTTATTTTAATAATGATCAGACTTCTAATGTCAAATCTACAGTAGCAGTGCTAGAACTGACTATTGTGCGCGCACGCGAGACGCCGGCGCGCAATTACATGGGAATTTTTCCTCAGCAGTGGAAACAGGAATACTCTTATTTATGGTCATAGATAAGACAAGAGTGCATCATCCGAAACGGTAAAGTGTCCATTTTTTATTTGTGTATAGGCTACATTATAAATGACTACAAAATGTCATGCATGAAAACTTTAAGTGTCTACTTTGTATTGTTTTATGTTAAATGCTTTATATAAGTTACTTAGGAATAAACAGCATGTTTTCAGATGATAAAGAAAACATGACTTATAGCATGGAAAAAAACATTAGGTTGTAAATTATTTCGCGGACCCCCTGGCTTTAGCTCGCGGACCCCCAGGGGTCCGCGGACCCCACTTTGAGAACCACTGTTCTAGACTTCAAGTTCACACTTCTGTCTGCGCGCACAGTTGTTGGGAGCGGCCAATGAGCTAATGTTTTGTATCTACGTCACGACGTAACAGCAAATGAGTCATTTCAAAAACAAATAATTTCATAGACTCAGAGTCGACTCTCACTTTTGAAAGACAGTAACTTTATATACGGTGCACTTTCAGATATAAATCTTTGCAGGATGTTTTCATTCCCTTAGAGCTATATATTCCACACTACATGAACAGTCATTTTCAAAAATCCATAATAGGTGCTCTTTAATGGAACTTGAAACATACATGTCGCGAGCGATACACATTATGACGGCATAGATGTTTTGAAAAAACAAAACGTTATTTAATTATATTTCAGGGTAAGCATACATGCAGGTACCGAACATGCTGAAATGTTGCAGGTAAATGTAACAATCAAAGTTTTTATCAGTAAAAATATCAGTTCTGTTGTTGTTCATAACCAGTGTTTGGGAAAGTAAAAGTAATGCATCACAATATTGCATAAACTTTCAATACAATATACTTTATAAAAAAACTAACTAATTGTGTTACTTAATTACTTCTTATGGAAAGCAATGTGTTACGTTTCTTTTGCTGTACATTTTTACTCGCCTCGCTGGGCTTGCTGTTTTTTTAATTTCAAAAAAGTTCTATTTTTGACAAATGTAAAGCCCCTTTTACATCAAAAGTGAAATGAATAAGCCTCTGGTTGAAGGAAATGCAGATTCATGCCTGTACAGTTCAACACTCTTGCTTCAGCAATAAAACAAAAAGTGGTTTATCTAAATATTCTGAGTTTGCATTTCACTGCGTTTATACATTTTGAAGAATACTGAGGGTCTGTTTTTGTGCAAGTGAGATGAAAAAATGCCTGGGGCCCGTTCTTCATACGTTGCTTAAAACATCCGAGATTAAATGAGACATCCAAGATAATATCATCGTGCTCATGATCCGGCTAATTGGGTTCTTCGAACACTCCTGCCGGTTATGATTAGTATAGCTGGATTGAGTTATGTGAGATAATTGCGTGTTCATGCGCTGGGTTAAAAGGGGATATGTATCGATAGTAGAAACATTGATCAGCAACACTGCTATTGGCTGTTCGCCGTCGCCAAAGATCACGCTTAGTTTTTTTTCTCCACTGAAGAGCAAGAGTTATTGCTTGAAGGATAAGCTGAATTTGAAAACTTAATTAAAACGCAGGAAACACCTTGAAGTGGGCAAAAGCCAGATGAGAGAGCCAGCAAAAAGTAGCAGACAAATTAAGTTTGTAGTTAGATGTTTTTTTTTCACTTATTACAGTACATATTTTATATTTGAATAATTTCTAAATAATTAATATCTTTTTTCATTGTAATGTCAGAGTCACCACCCACTGCTAGAACATAGGAACAAGTTAAAGTACTAGAATACATAATAGTAATTTGTACTAACTAATCTCTTTTAAAAAGGCACTGTTAATAAACGTTCAAGAAAAAGCAAGAAAAAGGCTGAGAAAAAAAAGAAAAGAAAAGAAAACCAAACAGGTGGTGGTCCTGCACCCCCACATTATCCAGGCAGAAGAGCTGGCCCTTGGGTTAAATTTAAACTTTGTGGAGGGCACCCTTGTGTTCAGCTCTTCCTCAGACCCACAGCCAGGAGAAGCAACACATTCACTGCTGGTAAATTAACTTTAAATGATCCTAGTACACTACAAAATTTGTTGCTGCATTAAATTAAGTTGGCCTATAATCCAAATGGCTGTCCAGTCATATCAGCTGTTAAACTTTGAGTAGTAATGAATTGCTTTGGTTTGTGAAAGTCTACCTGTGACTGTGAAACTACATACAGTAGTTAATGTAAAAAAAAAAAATAAAAAAAAAATGTTGCCATGAGTTATTGATCACATTTCCCCACAGTGTACTTCATTGCATAACTTCAATACACTAACACTTTTATGTGTTCCCTTGCAAGTGGCTGAAGCATGTGCAGTAAGTGGACTTCTTCTAATGTTACATCAAAAGGGAAGAAAGTACAACACTTTGTAATGCCCATTTTTCCCCAATGCACAGGACAGTTAAGAAACCCTCTCAGGTATCTTTAAAGCCACAATATGTATTTTTTCTGCATTAAAAATAGCAAAAATAACTGTATCTATGTTATATATTTCTGTTAGATATGTACTTACATTATCCCGACAGTTTCCACCAAATTTCAAATACGGAGAAATGTATAGTTTAATTCGAAGACACGGGACGTTTCTTTATTTCCGTTTCGTCGCCCGTCTATGGCGTCATATAACCTTTGACTCCTCTATTTTCTCTAACTTCCTTGCGGGAACCCGGCGAAACCGCCAAAACACAAAGGGAACACTGGACTACCGCCAATAAAGCAAAGAAAATGACGAAGAAAAAAAAGTAGTACGTATTTTTATGTGTGTAAATCACGTGCCCGCTCACGAGCGCTCACTCTTAACAGACACACTGTCCCCAGTGCTGCTCGCGCATAAAGCGCTCCCCGTTCACTGTAACCGTGTCGTCTCATTCAAATCAGCCAACTGTTGCTGTTAGCGAGCCGCGCACATTGAATACTCTTATGAGTCAGGCTGCGAATGTACGTGCCCGCTTCAGCTCTCTCATGCTTACTAAATAACACCTCACCTCCGGCGCCGCACACTCACTAAATTCCCTTTAGCCTTTAGCACATAGTGGATGAATAACACAAACCAGTCAACGTTTGACTGCAGTATCTTATGTGCTTTAAAATCCGGTGCGCTCTATATATGAAAAATGTTTCTAAAATAGGTCATTCATTGAAGTAGCGTAATATTCATATTTTATATTCGTCTGTATAATAGTTATGGACCACAATTACGCTTTGCCTGCACGTTCTGCTGCTACAGCCAGCTCATTAGCTAAAGCTCAAACGTACCTGAAAAATATGTCCCGAGAAGGGTTTGGGACAGGAGAAGCATGACACAGGTAAACATTGGGGTTGCATTTAAAGCTTCTCGACAAGCTAAATCTACAGAGAGATGCCGTATATCCGTATATTTTGTGAAACGATGATGTCCATGTCATGAGCTGAGCTGGTTGTCATTGACAGCGACAACAAACTCCCGTGAGCCCACGCTCTTTCCCGACGTCATCAAAGTACGTCTTTTTGTTATTATTTTTAAACGAGTGACCCCTGGTGGCCAAAAATCGCATACTGTACGTTTAAGTGCATAAATTGCTTTACTTACTGTAATTTACACTTGAATTCCTATTATTTCTGAATGCAATCTGAGTTGCAAGATCCACATCTACAGAAGAGTCTGCACAAAGCAATGATGCAGAGGTGGGCAGTGTTGTACTTTTCTTTTGTCAGTCAACTGCCTTTATAAAATTTGATATAATCTTACTAATCTGGATTTGAATCGCAATAGTAACTTGCCTGCACTGTTATTAAAGCCCGACTCCGTGTTGAAGTCGAACATTTATGCGTTTCCAACAAATCAACGATGTAAACGCCATCCTCACGAGTCATGAGAAAAATTATATGTCTCAAAACGTACACTATTGCGCTGCGCTAAAAGACTTCCCGTTTCACCTCTGCTCATAAAGCCGCGATCTAATCCTGTTAACCTGAAATAAGCCTGCTCGCGAACAGGTTCAACCTAGCGCACCTGTTGCTATGACAGCAAGTCCAGGATGAGCGTCGAAGAACCAAACAATCCAAGATCATGCCAAACCGCCAACAATCAAATCCAGCTAACTGAGTTAGCGACGTACGAAGAACGGGCCCCTGCTCAGTGCTCACAAAGTCTAGAACTACAATAACCATCATGTTCGCACAGTGCACACAACGCCTCTGCACCTCACTCCTGATTTCAATCAATAAATAGGAAAGCGAAGTTACTTATTTAAAAAAAAAGTTTAAAATTTTTAAAAGTAAAGTTACTTTACTGGGTACTTGAAAAAAAGTAATCTGATTACATAACTCGTGTTACCTATGCATTATCCTCAACACTGTTCATAAATACCATGCCACCATCAGTTTCCAATGTGTAGTGAGACAGGGTTCTCTGAATTTGTGTACACATTATACTGATTCAAGAGAGCTTGAGAGCTTATTGAGACTGTTACCTGGGCTTGTATGCTCCAAGAGTGGACACTGACCGGCGTGATGACTAGACAGAACTGAATAAATATTCTGAGTGTTCTGATTCAATCTGACTTCTGACCTGTACTGCTATCTGAATCATAATCATACACTGTTCGTTCCTTGGCCAGAGGAAAACTGGCCCCCCGACTAAGCCTGTTTTCTCCCAAGTTTTTTTCCCCACTCTTTTTTTTTTGACAAACAAATCACTCCAAATCAGAAATTAGCAGCACAATGATTAATGACACAGTAAAGGGTAGGCTATTTAAATAAAATAATAGTGAATAATAAATGAATAAACTGTATAAAAAGAACACGGAACACATAGTTTCAATAACAGCATCACAAATTTCAAAAAAATTAAATAAACTCTGTTAGATAGAATAAAACAAACTTAATAGGCTAAATAGAACAAGGTAACATTAGGCTCACATTTCAGTGAACAAACTATTTCTTTACAAAGTCAAATTTTCAAATACATTACAATCAGGTTGCAAGCTACCTACTTAGTCTACCTACACCCTCTTCATGTGTGCGGGGAAGATGAGATTGTCCACATTTTCAGGTAAAAGGGAACTTCGGGGCTTAATAACGACATAGCCAGTTTTTTTTAAAAAATGAGTAAAATTGTCAAATCAAGATGAAAAATCAGTGAATAATGAAAATTCAGTGTGTTCTATTAACTGCTTAATTGCTTTTATTGTGCTTTTTGTCAGAGCAGCTTAGACATTCATCAAAACGTCTATGTCTGTCTTTCAGGGTAGTAAGAAATACTAGGTGAAATGCAAATACCACATAAGTAGAACAAGCAGACAGGAAAGACCCAAACCCATTATCAAAGACCATTATCATATGTGTTCAAATGCCACCGGTCTGACACAACTCTGAATGATAAATGTTATTAAACCATCTAACCTTTGTGTTATCTGAACACTCCTTCAGCACATCCTTTAGGCAACGCCTGGAGCGAACTTTCTCAAAACTCATTTTGTGAACTCTCTGGGTCAGCTTGATTTCCCTCTCTCTCATGCAGAAAAAACTATCTTGTCAATGTCGAAGGCTACCTGTTGTTCTCGCTAGACAAAGCAGGCAACCACTGTGCTTTTTCCATCTAGACTCTCACAACCTATATGCCTCCTCCTCAGCTCTCTCCAAATAGATGGCTTCTGAGAATTCAGGTATAATGCTTCTGGTACTGAAAGGTCAGGGATAAATGTAATATTTATGCCATACACACCCTTAAACGCTTGAAGGGGAACTGTGTGACGCAAATGAATTTCACAATGGCATGAGCACAGGTGAAGGTCAGCAAGTTTTTTTCAACTGATTTCTTGAATGAGAAAGTTTATATAGTTTACAGATGAACCTAGCAAACAAGTGTGTACTTTTCACCTCTGCTAATCGGTAAAATGTCCTGAAAGACATTCAGCTAGGTTGCACTTGGTGTAGGTAGGTGTAGGTATAAGGGAACAATATGTTAAGTTTTAGGTAATAAAGGTTTAACAAGCAGATATACAACCTGCAAATAACTTCTTACGTAAACTGTACTTCCTTGTAGGTAAAAGGGGAACAATGTTAAGTTTTGGGTAATAAAGGGGTAACAAGCAGTTGCAAATAACTACGTAAGTAAACCAAAATTACGGTGTATGTTTAGTGTACCTCTATGTTGGTATCCACCTTTTTCTGACTGGACGGTTTTCTACGTCCTGCTGTCCATTTTTCACTAATTGTATCTTAATTTCAATCAATGTTTCATCAACCAATTGCCTGGTTTTAATAAATAAGAAGTATATAGTAAACAGATGATCATGACGGAGGCGACAGCGCGGACTTTGAATGAAATGAATGAATGAAATGGGTTTTTTTTTCGATTTAGTTTAGCGATGTGGGGATGACACAATCCGGACTCGACTCGAACCGGCTCGAACCGGAAGTTGACTACCGGCATCGTCGGCATGGCAGCGCGCATTGTTTAGAGCAGAAAAAGATGGATACAGTGGGGAGAACTAGTATTTGATACACTACCAATTTTGCAAGTTTTCCCACTTGCAAAGCATGTAGAAGTCTGTAATTTTTATTATAGTATAGGCTATACTCTTCAACTCTGAGTGACGGAATCTAAAATAAAAATCCAGATTCTTCAGGTTTTCGGGATTGTCACTGGACAATATGGACTTTCAGCTCCCTCCAAATATATTCTATTGGTTTCATGTCTGGAGACTGGCTAGGCCACTCCAGGACCTCGAGATGCTTCTTACGAAGCCACTCCTTAGTTGCCTATATGTGTTTCAGGACGTTATGCTGGAAGACCCAGGTCCAACCCATCTTTAATGCTCTTACTGAACAAAGGAGTTGGCCAAGATCTTGCGATACATGGCTCCATCCATCCTCCCCTCAGTACGGTGCAGTTGTCCTGTTCCTTTTGCAGAAAAGCATCCCCAAAGAATGATGTTTCCACCTCCATGCTTCACTGTTGGAATGCTGTTTGTCGGTACACGATCCGTTCCACCTGCACTAACTGTTTCACGCATGCGCGTAATTACGTAGTAGAAAACGTCACGGTTTTTCTACACTATCGATACCACGGATGCGATGAAACACTTGACAGCCAGGCGGCCACAACTTGCGGCATATTTGTGTAAATTTAGTTGTCTTGTGTTTAACATTTCGCAGCGGGTCTATTTTGATGTGTTTACGGGGTTGCCAATCCTGTCACATGTCTGTCCTGTCTTATTAGCACATGGGTGTTTTGTTATGTTGAGCCATGTGCTCCTGTTATTGTTGATCCCTCCCCCTCGTTACCTGATTAGTGTTTGAGTTATTCCACCTGTTCCCTTTTGATTTGTTCCCTATTTAAGTCTCCTCTTGTTTGCTGTCTTGGTTGGATCTTTATCTTATGTCTCCCCTGTTCCTCGTGATTCTTGATGTGTTTATGGTCAGTGTATTGTGGTTCAGTTCAGTTTTATGTTTTATGAAGTATGCTTTCCCCTCGTGGGTTTTTGTGTGTTTGTTTTCATTTATTGATAAATATTCCCCTTCTGCTGCACTTGAGTCCTCCCCTTCACTTTTGTTAACCGTGCCGTGACAGAAAGATCCGACCACATCAGGACTCAGTAGCATGGAGGACAAGGAGTTGTTCTGGGCAAACCTTGAGGACAATTATATGGATGACGATTATTTGGATTGCCCGGATTATTTCATCACCAAGTTTGGGGCTACCCAATTTTCGTCGGTCTATGGGGACAGCTCAGGACCTACTTCTCGCCGTCGCAGACGGAGAAGGAGGAGAAAATGCCCGTCTGCCCAGCGAGTGACTGTCCACGTCCCATCTGTCCAGCGAGAGACTCTTCACGTCCCGTCTGCCCAGCGAGAGACTCTTCACGTCCCGTCTGCCCAGCGAGAGACTCTTCACGTCCCGTCTGCCCAGCTAGAGACTGTTCACGTCCCGTCTGCCCAGCGAGAGACTGTTCACGTCCCGTCTGCTCACGCGAGAGACTGTTCACGTCACATCTGCCCAGCGAGAGACTGTTCACGTCACATCTGCCCAGCGAGAGACTGTTCATGTCCCGTCTGCCCAGCGAGAGACTGTTCACGTCCCGTCTGCCCAGCGAGAGACTCTTCATGCCCCGTCTGTCCAGTCTGAGACCGAGCCAGAGATCTCCTTTGGCGTGGCCGCCAAGGTTGTGATGGACTATCTGGAGAGTCTGGCTCGGATTTTGGAGATGCCCGTCGTTACTGTTCATGTACCTGACCCAGAGCCTATGCCTGTTCCAGAGGCAGGGCCCATGCCTGTTCCAGAGGCAGAGCCCATGCCTGTTCCAGAGCCCATGCCTGTTCCAGAGGCAGAGCCCATGCCTGTTCCAGAGCCCATGCCTGTTCCGGAGGCAGTGCCCATGCCTGTTCCAGAGGCAGAGCCCATGCCTGTTCCTGAGCCGGAGGCAGAGCCAGTGCCTGTTCCTGAGCCGGAGGCAGAGCCAGTGCCGGTTCCTGAGCCAGAGGCAGAGCCAGTGCCTGTTCCAGAGCTGGAGCTCATGTCGGTTCTGGACCCAGTGTCTATGTCTGTGTTTGTGTCTGTCCTTCTGACCTTTTCTGTTCTTGTGTCTGCTCCTGAGCCGGTGTCATTTCCTGAGCCGGTGTCTGTTCCTGAGCCGGTGTCTGTTCCTGAGCTGGGGTCTGTTCCGCCATGGCCGCCCGAGGGGTCTTCACCGCCCTGGCCATCCGATGGGTCTTCACCGCCCTGGCCATCCGAGGGGTCTTCAGCGCCCTGGCCGCCCGATGGGTCTTCACCGCCCTGGCCGCCTGATGGGTCTTCACCTCCCTGGCTGCCCGATGGGTCTTCACCGCCCTGGCCGCCCGATGGACTCTGTGTTTTTCCCTCACCGCCCAATGAACTCTGTGTTTCTCACTCACCGCCATATGGACTTTCTGTTTCGCCCCGGTCGCCTGATGTCTCTGTCCCTCCCGCCCCGCCCTGGTCTGTCCCTCCCGTCTCGCCCTGGTTTGTTCCTTCCTGCCCCGCCCTAGCCTGATGGAGCGTCTGGTAGCCACTCCGTAGGGAGGGGGTTATGTCACATGTCTGTCCTGTCTTGTAAGCACATGGGTGTTTTGTTATGTTGAGCCATGTGCTCCTGTTATTGTTGATCCCTCCCCCTCATTACCTGATTAGTGTTTGAGTTATTCCACCTGTTCCCTTTTGATTTGTTCCCCATTTAAGTCTCCTCTTGTTTGCTGTCTTGGTCGGATCTTTGTCTTATGTCTCCCCTGTTCCTCGTGATTCTGGATGTGTTTGTGGTCAGTGTATTGTGTTTCAGTTAAGTTCAGTTAAGTTTTATGTTTTTATGAAGTATGTTTTCCCCCTCGTGGGTTTTTGTTTTTGTGTTTTGTTTTCATTTATTAATAAATATTCCCCTTCTGCTGCACTTGAGTCCTCCTCTTCACTTTTGTTAACCGTGCCATGACAAATCCAAAATAATAAAGGAGTTGCAGTATTGTCAAAGACGGTTTGTGTTGATTTTTTTAAAATTAAGAGCTGCTAATATTAGTTAACTTTTAAGTTGAGTAATTTTGTATTAGTACCAGCCTCGGCGGAACTAACACACCATAAACCCATTTTTGGTGAAGCTATGCACGGGGGACGGGCTAGCTCTCTTGTAAAGTAAAGAAAGCTAGCCGCGGTCGGCACAGCTGTAAGCGGCTCGTCCCTCATACAGTGCGGGACTCCGGCGGTGAGAGGGGCGCGGCATGAGCCGCAGGTGTGCAAGGCATCTTTAAAAAGACGCTCTTTGTGAAGTTACACAAGCAAAATACAATTCTCGGAGATCAGCAGATGCGTATAGCCTCGCTGAATTGATGAAAATTGGAAAACAGTGGGAAACTCGCCTATTTATAGACCGTTTTGGCGGGCTTTCACACAATGAGAGCGTGTCAGCTTTTCATTGGCCGCGAGTTCAAGCGAGTTTCCTCATAGGCTGTAGCGTCCCTCGGGAAGATGCTCGCTGGGACCGTCTGTGTCCCGGCATGCAGGCGGGGTTGGCATAAGGAAGAATGGGCACCGTAAAAAGAGGTGAACACCTTTCTCCCTCGGTGGGGACCACCCTCAGCATCCTGAGCCCCGTGGCGACAGGACTTCTTACCCAAAACCTAAATAGCCAATATAACTGTCCTCAAATCAGTTCTATTGCCCAAAGGCTTCGGCTGAGAGTGCCCGCGTCTGGTCCCACTGTCCAGCAGGGGGAGCGCGAGATGCGATAATCTGCTTTGTTGCGCCTATGTGATGAGCTCGTATACGGCCGGGGCTACTCCCGCCCAGCAGCCCCGTGGTCGTGAATTTTTAATGGAAGAAACCTTTAAAAAGCTGCTGCCTGCCTCTTTTCTTCCTGAATTTATCAATCACAGTATCAGCTAAGTCACTGAATAAACCCCTCAGGGGAGAGAAGAAAACTTTTTCTTTCTCTTTCATGTTGGAAAAATTCATTTTACCATAAATCGGCAGACTGACGCAGTTCTCAAACCACGTCAGTACTTCATCCTCACTCACGCTCACTTCCATTAGCAGATCAGCAGCTGGTATGCCTGCAATATAGACACTGTATGCAGACACTACACCGCCCAACCTGCCGCTTAATACACTTTACAAAGCCGAAATATTTCATAATGGCTTGGAATGTAATGCCGGTGCTTTAAATGACGATGCAGCCTCGGAAGAGAGATAGCTCGCAAGCGTCTCTTCTACCACGGCAAAGCGCCATCTTTTTTATTTTTTATTTTAAGGATTGGACAAAACAATTCATCTTTAGCCAGCTTCTTCCATTATCTCGACACCTCAGTGTGGAGATCATGAAAGAACGGCAAGCACCGGCGTGGAGGTTGCACACGGGAAGGGAGAAATCTTTCATCTTATTTAGATTTAATAATAGACTCCTGCCTAACCACTGGCCACTCAGTGCTTAGTTTTTATACAGCTCGAGTGAAAACCTCCATTAGCTCGCTTTCGGTAGAGAGAGGTGGTGAGTCCTCCACATCTCCCTCATAAATACTGCTATTTTTATCTCCTCAGTTTTATATACTATATAGTTGCAGTACAGGTCCTCAGCCCGGGCGGAAGAAACCGCAGAGCGAGCTTCCGAACCAGGGCTGAGACACTGGATCTAACAGGTAAAGGCAGAGATAAGGCCTTCTCTAACCCCGTTGAAAGATCCATTTGCGATCCCCACGATAAGCATCGCCGCTCAGCCTCGGCAGAAGCGGGACTCGAAACGCGGGGAGAGCCTCACCTTCCTCATGATCACTGATGCCCCACAAGGTGAGATCTTGCATGGAGCCCCAGACCGAGGGAGATTGACCGTCATCTTGAACTTCTTCCATTTTCTAATGATTGCGCCAACTGTTGTTGCCTTCTCACCAAGCTTCTCTCCAAGCCCATCCCAGCCTTGTGCAGGTCTATAATATTATCCCTGATGTCCTTAAACAGCTCTCTGGTCTTGGCCATAGGGGATTATCACGCTTCTGGGTTTCATGGGCAGGATTTGTCAACTTTGTGCATGTCCACTTTCGACGCAGTTCAACAATGGCCGAAACTGTCATGATTCTGCCCTCTTGTGGTTGATTTTTCTCTGGTCATGAGGCAGGATCATGACAGAATCATGTTTTGTGTACAAGCGCATGGTCTGTTGTTTGGGCCATGTGCTTGTGTTGTCTCATTACGTTACCCCGCCCCCTTGTTATCCTTGTCTTGTGATTATTGTCTAGTCAGTCTCACCTGTCCTCGTCATTAGTGTTCCCTATTTAATCCCCTTGTGTTTGCTGTCCTGGGTCGGTTCATTGCCAGATGTTGCCAAATGTTATCTGTGCCAAGTTTGTGAGTACCTGTCAAGAGTATTTGTCCTGTTTATCTATTGCTCGTGTCAGTTGTTTATCTAGTAGAATTTTGTCAGTACCTTGTCTAGTCAGTCACCTTGTCAGAGTCTTGTTTTGCCCCCTCGTGGGCTTTGTTTTCCCCTTTTTGTCTACAATAAACTATCTGTGATTGCACACCGTCTGCTTCTGGGTTCATCCGCCACCCGTACCATAACAGAATGAACCGACCAAAGTCGAACCCAGCAGATGGTATGTCCTCCAGTGTCAAGCATGACTCTGAGGAACTGAAGGAGTGGTGGTCCAAGACCATCGCTGACTCGAGGAGAGGCAAGCTCCCGATTCCCGCTCAGGGACAGCTATCGATAAGGGAGTATGCCCGGGTTGTGAACGAGAGGGGGTTTTTCATTCCGGAGTTCCTCCTAAACTGCTACCTCGTCGCTGGTCTCAACTCTCTTCCACCCCTGGTTGAACGGGAGGAGCTGGTGACTTATCTGTTCACTGATTTGGTGGATTGCTTGTCTCGGAGAGAGTCACAGACACCCACAAGCTCATCATCCGCCAAGCTGCCCGTGATCCCGGAGGGTCGTGTTTTAGCTGTGGTCACTCAAGGGGATCTGGTTTCCTCCGTATCTTCTCCTGAGGTTTCGTCCACACCACCTCATCTCCGTGGCAAGCGAGAGAGACGGAGTTCATGGGATTCTCCTTCTGAATCATCCTCGACAGAGTCAACGCTGTCTGAGACTGCCCTTCCTGCACCAGTTACAGCCCCCATTGAGCTTCTCCAACCGGTCAAGGGTCCGTCTACTACGTCCGTGCCACGGCCTAGGAAGAAGAGGAGGAGGAGGGGAGCCTCTCGTCCTTCATCTCCACCTGTCCCAGAGCCCGCTGCTGTAAGCGCTGTCCCAGAGCCCGCTGCTGTAAGCGCTGTCCCAGAGCCCGCTGCTGTAAGCGCTGTCCCAGAGCCCGCTGCTGTAAGCGCTGTCCCTGAACCCGCTGCTGAGGACACCGTTCCTGAGCCTGCTGTCGTGAGCGCCGCTGAGAGGGCTGCAGCTGATTCGGCTGCTGAGGCTGTTTTGCGGTCAGTGTCAGCAGATCAGGAGTTGCCTATTGCCGTTGCGGCAAGAACTTTGTCCAAGTACCTGTCAAGTCTAGCCAAGATTCTGGAGGTTCCAGCCAGATCTGGCATGTTGTCTTCTGCCCTACAAAGCCAAAAGGCAGTAACTGCATTTTTGGTCAAAAATGAGTTAATGTCATTTTTGGGATATCAAAGACCTCCTTTATCATGTGGATAAATATCTATACTCAATTTGACTGTTTTTTCGAAAAAATAGAGGGTTGTGTTCACAGTAACTCCCAAAACCATACAAGCAACCATGGCAGAAAGCGGTAACTGCAGTTACCCTTCTTTGGCTTTGATCTTCGACGCAAAAGTCCAGTTACGTACTCTGCCTTTGTTAAGCCATTCATAAAAGAGATGTTACGGTGCCACCTTGCAGTTACGATGATCTGCCTTTGTTTTACTGTCCATAAAAATTTGCCGCGGTTCAGTTACTGTCCATGTATTGTCACTAAATAACTTACTTCTATAACACACAAATATCCAAATAAAAAACGAGCTGTCAAATGTGTTAAGTGGTCGTTTTATCAAGTGTTGAACTACTGTAAGAATGGCAAATTGCTCTCGAGGGAGAATGATGGTGGAGTTGGCGTTGAAAAGAAGACATGAAGACCAAGGTAATAAATTATCTTATAAAATAATGCATTAGATGAAGTATGAAAGTGCCATATACTTAACGTTAATTTTGAATTGCTAGGACAAGCAACTGACGAAGAAGCTAACTAGTCTACTTATTAGCCACCAACACCAACCAAAACATCAATAGATACCTAGACAGCATGACATCTAATTCTTAAATAATTAAAAATCACTCAGCAATCCATTCTGTGCCGACAATCCAGAGATGCAGACATTGCAGGAATGTAGCCTATTCAATGTTGACATGTTAGCCCCAGCCTAGCTATCATGCTACACATTACTGCACAGCGGCAGTAAACAATCATTTCCTACCTTTTCTTGTAACTCCATAAAATCCATTGCAATACACGTCATCTACGATGTTTCCACAATCCTCAAAGGTTTTGAACATATAGTCCGTGTCCCTTGCTGGTATTCAGACCAAGCTATCCACAAGTTATCTAGGCTAGTTTCAAAGCGTCTTCTGTAATTAAGCGTCATTTAGCGTTAGTGAAACAGCATAAAGTGTATTTGTTGCAAAATATTATCCACGTACACATACAACTTTTTGTTTGGTCGATTCCCTTCCCATTAGACTTTAATGAAGGTGATCAGTTAATTATCTTCTAAATGGTGGTAAGCAAATTGATTATATGTCAGTTACTGCCTTTTGCCTTTGCACGACTCCTTTTTTTTTAGTAAATAATACAAAGGCAGAGTACAGTATCTGACAAATAAGGGTCAAAAGTCAAGTCACCAGTCACCAGGCAACCAGTCACCAGATTTTCATTGCTCTACCTATAATACATTTGTGTGGACAAAACAAAAAACTTTAAAGTCATTTTTCTCAGTTTGACACTCTGGTCAGTTACTGCCTTTTGCCTTTGTAGGGCAGTCTTGTCCCGTGTCTACAGCCGCCGAGAGCGCCGAACCCGCGCCAGCCGCCGAGAGCGCAGCACCCGCGCCCGCCACAGAGAGCGCTGCACCCAGTCCTGTCCTTTCGCCTGTCATGTCCCCTGTCAGGAGTCCTGTTTCCCCATCCTCTGAGTCCTCTGAGTTTGTTGCTGCTGCCACTAATGCAGTACCCCAGTCTGTTTTCCCGGTCGCCCCTGTCTCCACTAATTCCCGGACTGTTTCCCCATTTGTCCCTGTCCCCACTGCCCCTGGACTTCCGCTTGTTTCTCCTGTCTCCCCTGTCATGTCTCAACCCCGGACTGTTTCTCCCTCTACCCACACCACTCCACCCAAGTCCGTTCGGAC
This sequence comes from Pimephales promelas, assembly GCF_016745375.1. The sequence goes on along the minus strand of NW_024121099.1, from coordinate 59,043,474 downwards.
CCCCCGTCCCAAGCCCATACCCCGTGGTCCCAAGATCACCGTCCCACCTGTGCACCCTGGACCCTCGCTCAAGGACTTTGTTGTCCCTCCGCCTCCCCTTCCTTGTTTATTATTTTTGATGTTCCACCCCAACCCTGTTGTTGTGTATTCTTGTTTGCCTTTGTTAGTTTTTGCTATGTACTGTTGGTTTTTGTCTTTGTCACAGTCTGTCATGTCCCGTGTTTAATGTCCCCTTGAGGAGCGTCTGGTAGCCGCTCCTTAAGGGGGGGGGGTTCTGTCATGATTCTGCCCTCTTGTGGTTGATTTTTCTCTGGTCATGAGGCAGGATCATGACAGAATCATGTTTTGTGTACAAGCGCATGGTCTGTTGTTTGGGCCATGTGCTTGTGTTGTCTCATTACGTTACCCCGCCCCCTTGTTATCCTTGTCTTGTGATTATTGTCTAGTCAGTCTCACCTGTCCTCGTCATTAGTGTTCCCTATTTAATCCCCTTGTGTTTGCTGTCCTGGGTCGGTTCATTGCCAGATGTTGCCAAATGTTATCTGTGCCAAGTTTGTGAGTACCTGTCAAGAGTATTTGTCCTGTTTATCTATTGCTCGTGTCAGTTGTTTATCTAGTAGAATTTTGTCAGTACCTTGTCTAGTCAGTCACCTTGTCAGAGTCTTGTTTTGCCCCCTCGTGGGCTTTGTTTTCCCCTTTTTGTCTACAATAAACTATCTGTGATTGCACACCGTCTGCTTCTGGGTTCATCCGCCACCCGTACCATAACAGAAACGAAGGCTAGATGTCACTGCTCTGTTCCTCTTTGTAAATCTAACCAACAACGCTAACCCTACTTAAAGGGCACCTATTATGGAAAATTCACTTTTACGTGGTGTTTAAACATAAATGTGTGTTGGCAGTGTGTGAGCAAAACCACCCTAGAATGATAAAAATCCACCCAGTGGTTTTTTTACAATCTCAATAAATCATATGCACTGTCTCAGAACGAGCTGTTCTGAGATTCAGCTCTTTGTGACGTAGAAAGTGAGAAAGGGGTTTGATTGACAGTGTGGCTGTGGCCTAGACCCCGCCCTCGGTGATCTGTACACATCATCCTCCATTGTTTCAACGACGACAGCCGGTAATGTCTCTTGGAAACATAAGTGTTCTGTCGTGGACTCGTGGATTAATCCTGTTGTTGTGGCTTAAAAGTTAATCCTCAAGTGTGGCTCGTCGTCTACTGTTTGCGATCCACCGTCACATCCAGTAACAGTAAGTGTATTTTATGATTTTTGAGCAAATAGTCTTTTCAGTCGATGTCAGCCAATTCAATAACAAATGCGTCTAAAGTTGTTGTCGTCGTAGGATGTCTGTGTATATAATTTAAACCTTGTTTGTATAGTGTGTAACCACACGTTTATAAATATATATATATATTTTTAAAGATATTGTATTAAAAAAACGCATATATGTTCTTGTTCTGTAAGTTAGCCATCTTCTCACATTTGCCACAGAAGCACCTGTATGACAAGCTAAACATGACGCCACAGGTCCCTCGCAAATGTAATTTCGCTTGTAAGTTACGTAGCAAACTTTATCACAGAATGTGTATGTAACGTTAGTTTAAAAAAAATGCGCCAGCGTTAGTGTTTGTGTGTCTGTGTGTGTGTGTTGCTCCACCATACTTGCAAAGAGGACGCGATTACAACGCTAAAGTACAGAAATGTATCAAATAACCATACCGAGATGTACTGGTCCATTCTCATTTGTGTTTATTCTGCTGGAGTCTCTTTGTGCTATTTATTTATTCCGATTCAAACGTACGCTGAATGACAGACAAAACAGCGCGTCTCTCACTCTCCCCTTCTGCTTAGACCGACTGCCATAGCCATAGGTTTCAAGTTACGCCCTCATCCAAAGGCAGGGCGGGGATATGCAGCTCATTTGCATTAAAGTGGCATGCCTCAAAACAGCTCATTTTCAAACAGGCCCCAAAATGACATTTTCAAATGGTTATAATAAATTAACTATGGGGTATTTTGAGCGGAAACTTCACAAATACATTCTGGGGACACCCAAGACCAATATTACATCTTGTAAAAAGGGGCATAATAGGTGCCCTTTAAGTTTTCATGGATTCCCGAATGAATTGAGTATAAGGAAGAAGTGGATTAAAGCGGTTCGCCAGGATGAAAGTCCAAATTTTAAAATAAAACAAGCTAGCCCGTGTGTTTGTTCAGTTGAAATACTGCATTATAATGGTTGTATTGGCCTTTTATAGGTATTTTAATTGGTAAAAAAGTAGTAGGTGAGTTATAATCAGTCAGATTTAACCCTTATGAATATTATCAACTAATTTCAGGGCAGAAATAACCTTTTAATTAGGCTTTAATCACTTTTTGGCAGGTGAAATAGATTCATTATAATGGTTGTTGTCAGTGTTGGGGAGTAGTTAACTACAAGTAGCAAAGCTAACTTAACTACATTTTTCAGTAGCTTGGCAGTAGCTCAGTTGCTTTTTAAACAGTGTAGCTTTTCCAGTAGCTAACTACTTTTTGCAGCAAGTAGCGGTGTAGCGCGAGCAAAAGCTACATTGCTACATTGTCAAGCCATTGTGTTTGTCGAGCCTGTGCGAATCAGCCCGATGCAAGGATATTCTTCATCTTGTAAGATTACAAACTCATTTTTTGCCATTACCGCCACCTGTTGTTTAATCACGCATCTTGCGGCTAACGGTTCACTGACGTAAATAAGTGGGTTGACAGTGACACACCCATATTAGGGTGACGGCAGATTTTGAGGATGGAGAAACAAACGTTAATTACCCATGGTCTTATTTGTCCAAGTTCAATCGTTATTTTTGAGAAAATGTTCTAAATGCAATTTACGTTGAATGTATATTTCGTTCTTGCAATGTTGTAGGCTATTTGTTGCAATTTTGCACTTTTGACAAACAGTCTGAGATATTTGAGTGTTGTGTGTAATAAAACAATACTCTTTGAAATCATAATTGTATTGCATTGTTTTAAACACTAAATATTTGAATTACATTCATCAGACACTTATTCAGTTATTTATAATATATAATTTATAACATCTTAATATAAAAAAAATATAATAATAAAATATAACAAAATATAAAATATAACATAATATAATCTTAATATAACAAAATATAAAAACAAATTTCGGCAGACCCTCTTTGCATTATTTCATGTAAATTTAGGGTAATCTGATTCTTACCTAGTTGTGATATCAATCTTTGTCTAGCTTGATGGTATTTAGGACAATTCATAATTACATCTCGTCTGTCTCTTGACTATTGCAATATTCATATTTTCCATCAACATGCTTTTTCATTATAATTGAAGTTCTATTTAATCCTGCATGTCCTAGCCTCATTCTAGACACCACATCTTCTCCTTGCCTTTTTCTGTATGTATTCCTGCTCTTTCCCGCTTTTCCTTGAATACTATACAAGTATCTCCCAGTCTGTTCATTGGGTTACACTTTATTTCGATGGTCACTTTAGACGTTCTACTAATTATAAGTAACTTTTCAACTACACGTCAACTAACTCTCATTAGAGTAGTAGTATATTATAGTAGACTGTCAGTAGACTGTTAGGTTATGGTTAGGTGTTAGGGTTCGGGTTAGGAGAATAAGTTTACTTGTAGTCGCCAAGTTACTTATAGTCAGTTGAATGTCTGTTGGGGGACCAACAAAATAAAATGTTAGCAGATATTAAGCTGACAATCTACTAATCCTCTAACGACAGTTAGTTGACATGTAGTTGAAAAGTTACTTATAGTTAGTAAAATGTCTACAGTGGACTATCGAAATAAAGTGTTACCGTTCATTGTCCCATAGAAACTGCCATTTTTCATTAATTTTCGCTTTAATTATACTTTTAACTTCAGCTTTGCTGTATTTAATATCTATCTCTATATAAGGCTTCTCTGCTGCTTTCTTCTCACATTTGTCTGCCAATTCATTACCTCCTACACCTATGAGCTGGCACACATATGAATGTAGTACTAATACCAGACTTTAGCAGACTGTTAGCTAAATGGATTATTTCAAACACTATATCTTGTCTAGACTCAGAGTGAAGATGCTTGAGACTTATTAATGCTGAACTGGAGTCTGACGCAATCACAGCTTGCTTACGTTTATTGCTCTCTACCCACATCATTGCCATCCATATTGCCACCATTTCTGCTGTATACCGCTAAATCATCATTAATTCTTTTAGCAAATTCAATATTTAATAGAGGGATAACATAAGCAATTACCATTTTCTTATCTATCTGCTTTGATGCATCAGTAAAATAATTCCTTCTTTATATTTGCTAGTTATGTAATTCTGAGCCCTGTAATGATCCACTCAATTAACCTCCTTTTCCTCCAATAATCCTATAGTCAACTAGAACTTCTGACAAGAGCCAAGGAGGTACAACTGGATATACCACTCTAGGGCTTATATTCACTGTACTAAGTCCTATTGTTATTATCTTCTGCCTTATTGTCCAACCAAAACTTTTAATTATTTAATTCTCTCTTGACATTCCCATAAAACTGTCTGACTCATATGTTTTTTCAGAATGACCCCTCAGATTTGCCCAATACACAAGAGATAGCTGGTCTCTTCTAAGATGTAGCGGCATCTCCCCCATCACTGCCTGAATTGCTTCCACTGACGAGGCCTTAAATACCCCACAGCATAACCTCAAACGTATTCCTGAAAGTGGTGGTGGAATAAACTTGACAATTTCAGTTATTGAACTAGAAATTCATTCCAATAGCACAGTATTTACCATTTAAACTCTTTTTTTATAGAAATGTTTTATATGCCGCTCATTGAAATGTCATAATAGTTAGCAGTTATATTTATTTAATGAGATTATCAAGGTTGATACAAGGTTATTACTTTAGCATAACCCTTTGCCCACTTGTTTCAGTATTGCTTACCCTCTTTGTTCTGTTCAAAATGTTCTGTCCTTATCTGAAAGCCATTGGCTCTGAGTTGTTCAAGTACATTCAAAACCTTATTCAGCATGTAGAATGAATGCACAATATTAGTTCCAGACTGCCGGCATGCTCGGCTCTTATGCAACCATCTGGAGCTGATGACTACAGTCGTATCAAAGCATATTCTCCTTCTTAATGTGTTGTTGCTTTGTTGCAGTATGTCTTCCACAATATGGTTACACCAGGCTAAGAATATTGCAGCAGACAGAGAGAAATTAATAATAACAACTTATAAGTGGAGTGTATAATTATAGAGAAAGGCTTTTAAAAATGATGTGGTAATTGTGGATATATATTTAAACAATTAATTGGCAAAGTAGCCCCTGGCACTTTCTCTTTAGCAAAATTCATTTCACTTGATATTATTCACTTTGACTTTGACATTGCACTGGATGTTGCACAAATTTAGCAGGACCTTCATTTCCACCAGGAAGACAGGAAATTAACAATTCATCCAAATAACTAGAACTTGGAAATTGAAAAGCATGAATTAGCTGTGTGAATCTTATGTAGCTAGTTATCATTCTATCTTAGGTTTATCTTTATGAATACATTTCAAATACTGCACATGCTGCATTAGTTATCAGTCAACCTTTGTTACTCTGACAAAATTGTACATGGATTTTGGCCAGATAATCTTACATTCAAATTCACGGGCACAGCTTGAGAAAAGGCTCAAATGAGGTGAAGACTTAGCCATCTCTGACATGAACCTCTCTGAAATAAATTTCACTTGTGCTGTTTCCTGAGGTTATCACGCATGAGACCTTTTACAAAACGATTCATTAGTATGAATTTTTTCTTATTGCAAGTGCATCGTTTAGATACCACTAATAGCATGGCCATTTGTGACCCTCTTTATGTTTATCTTATTATGAAAGAATACATTAGCCATGATCCAACCACGACCCTGTTTAAGCTTCCTGAAAAGGTCAGTCAGGTGATGATTAAGTATCTGCTGTTGCTTGGAGTTTGATACTATAGGTGTTTCTCAATGTCAAAGATACTTCCTTGGCAGGACGGGTACTTCCAAATCATTTGCTTCAGAGGCTAGGCAAGGGTCCTCTTTAGCATTCAGAGAACACGTAAATGGAACAGGCTAGCAAGTGCACGTCATTGCGTCAATATATCAGTGAGAGGTCCGTTTCGGTGCTGGAAAATAATAGCGCTACTGGTTTGGTTGCTGTACCACACTGTTTAAACACACTTGACAGTCCTTATTTGTCTTATCAGCCCTCATAGAAATAAATAAATAAAGTAAGGGATAATAGCGAGGCGGTTGTTATAGCAAATACAACTCTAACGCGAAGGACTCAGCCTGAAGGGGCTGTATTCGCTGTAATGGCCTTGCTATACATTTTCCCACTTATAACATGGCTACCTACCAAATAAATCAATAATTTGACACAAAATATTGATTTAAAAAGGAAAAGATTAAAAGATTAATTTAAAAACGATCATGTTACTGCAGTGAACAGAACTGCGTCCATAGCAACATGATCTAGCTGTTAAAACACATGCGATGGTAAAATATTTGATCAAGAAAAAAGGCTAACATTATATGAAGTAAAAGTGAATCACCAGTAAAAGGGAAAAGCTTTAAATCTCCCCTCTGCAAATCACTTGAGCCGATATGTTTAATAGTTTAACAAACATTAAATAAATGGCAAAGCTGAAATTATATTTAAACTTGCTTACATTTGAAAGCATATTGCTGTTATCACTACGACTCCGCTAACGGTCGACATTTTTTATTTTTTGACAGCAAAGATAGCAAAAGATAGATGCATAGGATTGTGGGTGATTTGAGAGTGGGAAGGCTACATATATGCATCTTTTCCTGTGTATGGGATATTTTCCGAACTAAGGACTCGAAATTCCAAACTAAGGACTTGAATTTCTGAGGATCCTCGACATTGGAACAGTCCTTCGACAGATGTCGATGACGTAGCATCCTCAAAATTCCGGCTTCCGAGGATCCTTCCTTGACATTGAGAAATGCCTCATGTCTCCTAACAAGTTGTCCACAGTCTTTGGATTAACCCCTCAGAATGAGGGATCCATCACCATTCTTTACATTTTATGCCAAACCTACCTCTGGTGTGCAAAAACGCTTTATTTTGGTCTCATCTGACCATAAAACCCAGTTAGGAGCACTATTTCCGGTGAGAGTACGCTGTGCGTGAAATGGCTGTTGTTTCTTATCGTTGTTTTGTTTTGTTAGTCGTTTGTTTGTTAAGTTTAATCTTTTACTGCTAAATGTCATTGTGTTGTTTGCTTCTGGGCGACACAGCTGGAACGGATCATCTGATTCTGGATATTTTCTCGGGACAAAGTGTAAGAGGGGGGGATTTCTGTAAAGACTACAAGCACTAGTTCCCACCCTTTCAAACCTGCCCATAGGGGGTCAGACCTAATGCGCTAACAGGCCTATCACAGATCAGTGCCAGAGCGTTTGATTTCACCAACAGAAACTTTTTGAAAATATGGACGAAGGTACTGAATACACAGACAGATTATGGATGGGGTTGGGTACCGAAACGCGGTAGGGAACCGGTTCCGACTTAAACGGTTATAACCAGACCGAATAGACCCCTTCAATGTTTGTACACATTGGAATCCTCTGTTGGGTGCGCGCGCAGCATGGGGTCAGAAAAATGGCGCGGCTAATAGACCAGCATGATATTGTGTCAAGTTATGCAATGTCTTTGAGGTCTTCACGGGTCCAAAAACTCATGCCCGACCCGAAAGAGACCCGTAATGTGCTACACCGAACCGACCCGGACCCGTCGTTCATTTCAAAAGTTGGACCCGGACCCGTGCAGACCCGAGAAATGACATAAACGTACTGCCCGGACCCGACCTGGACCCGTCTATTATTTGAAAACTGGACCCGAACCCGACAGGAAGACACAAACCCGACTGGACCCGATTGTCACATATTATTTCACACGAGTTGCGAAAAATACAACTTTTTGTCTTACCTAATTTTAGTAGCCGTCGTCTCGTTACTGACTGACTGATGCATTAATCCACCGACAAGAAAGTTCTATCCGTTATTTCTCTCGTTATTCCAAGCTTAATCCACTCATTATTTCAGCTTTAAAAGTCCACTTGATGTCACAGTGATGGATGACAAATGCAACCTTGCACATGTACATTCTGACTCGAGTTAACTCATAATACCTTGCTAACTGTTTGCCCTTTTGAATAACGATTGTTTGTTGCTTGTTCAGCTTGATCATATCTGTGCTCTCTGCTCTTCATTGAGTCTGAATCTGACCACCAAAACTTTAAGATTAGACAAGACGGTTCATTTATATTATTATAAACATTGGAGAAAATGTAAAGCGCGGTTTGGCGGAAGCTCTGCTTTGGTTGCCATAGAAACATGACACGTGCTTGAGATTGCACTCCGATCGACGCGTATAATTACGTAGTTTGTGGGCATGTTAAGACGGTTTTATATAGCGATATAAGCGATGACTTTTGTGTGTTAAAAGCGGAGGTTTTACCGAGCCAGCGCCAGGAGAAAAAGACCTCTATACAAAGCCTGGGTCGTGATCAACAAGCGGGAAGCAAGGCTATCCATACTGCAAATTGCACCTGCATGGCAGGGTAACGTTAATTATTTATCATATTGGAGACGGATGCACTGTAGACTGATTGACTTGATGGTTATATTTCCCTAGAAAACTGTCACGACTAGGCTACTAATCACTTACCCAGCATCCGTCACCTTTCCTCCAGGGTCATTATTGCTAAACTAACACGTCTGTCATTTCACCAATTATCGCTGAGATGTGTGGAAATCGCGTCAGTGCGTGATGTAAAAAAAATAAAAAATAAAAAAACTCATTAAGACACAACACACGGTTAGAACAAGCATGCACAGTGTACATAGCCGATGTAAAAAGACATAAAACAAAAATCATAGTAGGCATATTAGTATTTATCGTTAGTATTTATCACAAGTTAGTATTTATCGACGCAACAAGTAGGCATGTTGACGAGAAATTCTCCGGTAGCTGGTTTAAACTATGGTTACAGCACGATGGAATTAACTTTTCTGACCCCGACATGCGCACTACGCACCGCATTTTTTTCTGTGACGTCAACCGTGAAGGGGTCTATAAGAACGAAAATTCCGGTGTCTGAGTCTCTGTGTCATGAGGGGCAGAAACGCAAAGTCTCTCTCCCTCTCCCTCGTTCACACACTATACGGTTTGGAGCACAGTTTGATCTGTTCGCTCTTGCTCACTCGCTCTAGATTCCGGGAGATTTTAACCAATTTGCGGGCATTAGGGAGCCATTATCGATATGCGGGAGACTCCCGGAACATCTGATAGCGAGGGGATTAATGAAAATGCTGAAGATAAAATGCTCCAAAGTTTGGCTGCATTTCACAAGTAAAATTACGAGTCAGAGTAAGTGTGGCGATTGTCTGAAGCTCATATAGAATCACGCCAACCATTGGCTGATGGCGCGGGCACCGCCTTGACGCTCTTACGTCTTCATATTATATTAGCGCGCATTATCTGATTTCATTGTGCGAAATAATTGCCAGGCGGTCGCGTAGAATGGAGCTCAACTGTAGTCTATATTGATGGGCGGAGTAGTGGGAGGGCCTGCGGAGCTGAGCATTGCAATGCACTATGGGAATTGTTATCTACAATTCACAAGCACTAAAAAGTCATTTTCTGCCTTTTATCGGCCAAAAAGGAACCAAAGTAGAAATTTATGATACTATTCTACTACATAGATTACCCACTAATACATATTCATGTCTCCACTGGTGGAATTACCCGTTAAAATAATTTAGCGTCTGTTCTTTCTTTTGATATATTGCATGTTCAGATATTCATACAAAAACAACAACAACAAAAAAATCCTGGGGGCCATGAACTTTTTGTAAAAAAATAATCAAAAATGCTGGTAGTAGCTGGCAAAAAACAAATAAATAAACAAAAAAATGTTGGCCCCTTTTAGCCAGGGTCGATATTTTCCCCAGGCAGCACTTTTAAATTAGCCTGGTTCAACCAGACTCTAGTTCATTTCATTTCCGCATAGAGTCTGGAACCGCTCCATTGAGAAAAGTTTCCTTCCTTGTAGGCGGGTTCACTATTAAAGTTCAAATCTATTGGATCTGCCCAAAGTCACTCAAGATCTGCCATAGCCAATCGCTAACGGGGTGTCGTGAGTGACGTATGTCACGCGCCGAAATGGCTGGAAACAACAAGTTCGAATGATCAGAGGATTATGTTTACAATAGGATTTCAGTCAACGAGCGCCGCAGGTTTTGTTAATCTAGGAACAATTATTAATTCGAAATGTATATTTGACACGAAGGACAGTGATATATTCATTCAACGGTGGAAGCTGTGTCTAATCATTACAAATACGCCGCTGTGGTCGTTTCTGATCTGCCGCAAATGCTGTAGCAGCTACTGTCACGTGTAAGATAGAGGACCCAAAAGCAAAGGGCAGTCAACAAATGATTTAATGTCTCAGAAGGGTTAACACAGGTGCCGTATGGCGAGTAAATCCAACAGAGGAGTCTCAATGGTAATGGAACAGAAAAGTCTCTTGATAACGAAACAGAAAGCTGCCGTCTGGATCAGCTCGGACGGTCACTCAGAGGAAGAGACAAGTTGGGTCCGTAGCTGGCACGGGGACGCCAATCCTGAACCACTCACGATGCTGGAAGTGTAGCAGAGTAGAGTCGAGGTAACACAGTGTACAAAACAGCTAGTACCAGACAGGACACGACGCGACAGGATCAGGAGCGGTATGCACAGGTACGTAACATAGAGCAATAATCTGACAAAGAACAGTAAGAGAGAAGCCATGAAATAGAGAGTCTAATCAGGGATAGTGAGAAACAGTTGGGAAGGTAACGAGGAGGTAATGAGAAGATGAGCCACAGCTGGAGGTGACCGGGATAATGAATGAGTGATGCAAGTAATGTAATGTAAGATAGTGACCAGAAGGGGGCAGAAAAGGAACAGAGAAAGGAAGAAAGAGCCAGGATCATGACAGTACCCTCCCCTCAAGGAGCGCCTCCTGGCGCAACAGAGGAGGACTGGCGTGAGCGGTAGAAGTCATCAATCAGCGAGCGGTCCAGGACGTCCCGGGATGGAATCCAACATCTCTCCTCCGGACCGTATCCCTCCCAATCGACCAGAAATTGATGACCACGACCCCAGGGGCGAACATCGAGAAGTCTGCGAACCCTATAGACGGGAGCACCCTCGACGCGGACAGGAGGAGTGACAGGCCGAGGGGGGGCATGAATGACGGGTTTAATACATGACACGTGAAAGACCGGGTGGACGCGCCGAAGATTGGCAGACAACTTGAGACGAACAGAGACAGGACTGAGTATCTTAAGAATACGGAAAGGCCCGATGAATCTGGGGGCCAGCTTGCGAGAAGTGGACTGGAGAGGAAGATTAAGGGTAGATAACCAAACTCTCTGACCCACAGAATAACGGGGACTCTTGACCCGACGTCTATTAGCGGCCCGCCGGGTACGAGAACGAGATTTAACTAAAGCGGACCTAACCTCTCTCCAAGTACGCTTAGCACGTTGAATGAAGGCTTGAACGGACGGCACCTTAGATTCAGTCTCCTGAGACGAAAAGAGTGGGGGCTGGTATCCGAGACAGCATTGAAAAGGAGAAAAACCCGTGGCAGAGGATGGAGCGGAATTGAGAGCATATTCTGCCCAGGGAAGCTGTTCTGACCACGAAACCGGATTGCGAAAGGCGAGACTACGAAGGATGCGACCGATGGTCTGGTTGGCACGTTCCGCTTGACCGTTGGTTTGTGGGTGAAACCCTGAGGAGAGACTGGCCGACGCACCAATAAGACGGCAAAACTCTTTCCAAAACAAGGAAGAGAATTGGGGGCCCCTATCAGATACGACGTCAGAGGGGAGACCGTGGATCTTAAAAACCTGTTCGACGATAATCTGGGCCGTCTCCCTAGCAGATGGGAGCTTGGGTAACGGAATAAAGCGAGCGGTCTTAGAAAAGCGATCAACGACGGTCAGTATCACGGTGTTCCCCTGGGAGGAGGGAAGACCCGTGATAAAATCCAAGACAATGTGTGACCAAGGGCGGGACAGTAACGGGAGGGGACGCAGTAGCCGGCCGGAGGCGAATTACCCGACTTAGTCTGGGCGCATACCGTACACGAAGCGATAAAACGAAGGACGTCGCGCTCACGAGAGGGCCACCAGAATCTTTGGCGGATGGCGGCGATGGTGCCCCTAACGCCGGGATGGGCAAATAGTTTGGATGAGTGACCCCATTGAAGAACCGCGAGGCGAGCAGACGGAGGAACGAACAGAAGACCCGTGGGACAAAGACGAGGGGTAATAGCGTGGGCTAAAGAGCGCTTGACCAAACGTTCTATTCCCCAGACAGCTGCCCCCACCACCACGCCCTTAGGAAGGATCTCCTCCTTATTGGGAACAACCTCTGGGGAAGTAAACTGTCGCAAAAGAGCGTCTGGCTTGAGGTTCTTAGACCCGGGGCGATAGGAGATGGAGAAATTGAAACGCGTAAAGAATAGCGCCCAACGAGCCTGGCGCGCGCATAGTCTCTTAGCAGAGCGGATATACTCAAGATTCCTGTGATCTGTCCAGACCACGAACGGGACCACTGAACCCTCTAGCCAGTGGCGCCACTCTCCGAGAGCTAGACGAATGGCTAATAATTCGCGGTTGCCACCATCATAATTTCGTTCGGCGGGCGAAAGGCGATGTGAAAAGTAAGCGCAGGGATGAACCTTCTCGTCAGAAGATGAGCGTTGGGAGAGAATAACCCCAACGCCTACCTCTGATGCATCAACCTCAACAATGAACTGTCTAGAGACATCAGGAGTACGCAAAATAGGAGCAGAGGAAAAAAGAGACTTGAGACGATCAAAAGCGGTCTGAGCCTCCTGCGTCCAGGAAAATTGGACCCTGGCGGACGTGAGGGCTGAGAGCGGGGCGGCAATCTGGCTAAAGTTGCGGATAAAGCGACGATAAATTTCGCAAAACCTAAGAACCGTTGCAGAGCAACATGCGACTCCGGCACGGGCCACTCCGTGACCGCACGGACCTTAGAGGAATCCATGCTAACTCCCTCCGCGGAAATAATCGACCCCAGACAAGAGATGGACTGAGCGTGGAAAGTACACTTCTTGGCCTTAACAAACAATCGGTTCTCGAGAAGACGCTGGAGGACTTGTCTCACGTGCTGAGTGTGAACTTGGAGAGAGGGGGAGAAAATCAAAATATCGTCAAGATAGACGAAAACGAAAATATTCAACATGTCTCTGAGCACGTCATTTATTAGCGCCTGAAACACGGCTGGAGCGTTGACCAATCCGAAAGGAAGAACGCGATATTCGAAGTGCCCAAGAGGCGTATTAAACGCAGTCTTCCATTCGTCTCCCCTCCTAATGTGGACAAGGTGGTAAGCGTTACAAAGATCTAGCTTTGAAAAGATCTTAGCTCCCTGCAAGACCTCGAAAGCTGAAGACATAAGTGGCAAGGGGTAACGATTCTTGACCGTTATGTCATTCAAACCTCGATAATCTATGCAGGGTCGCAACGATCCATCCTTCTTCTTATCGAAGAAAAAACCCGCACCAGCAGGGGAGGAGGAGGGAACAATGGTACCCGCTTCGAGCGAGTCAGACAAATACTTCTCTAGGGCTTCGCGTTCGGGCGCGGAGAGCGAATAGAGCCTCCCACGGGGAGGGGTGGTGCCAGGCAGGAGATCGATGGCACAATCATACAGCCGGTGAGGAGGAAGAGAGGTGGCCCTGGAACGACTAAAGACCGCTCGAAGATCATGGTACTCCCGGGGAACTCCAGCCAAATCTCCCGGCTCCTCCTGAAAAACAGAGACAGAAGAGACAGGAGGAACAGCAGACATCAAACACTTAACATGACACAACAAATTCCAAGACAAAATTGAACCTCTGGCCCAGTTAATCTGGGGATTATGTCCGACTAACCAGGGGTGTCCTAAAATTACTGGACTAGAAGGAGATTGCAAAACTAAAAAAGAAATTGTCTCTCGATGATTGCCTGAGATGGTGAGACTCACCGGGGCAGTGGCAAAGCGGGCTCTAGTGAGGATACTACCATCAAGTGCGTGGATGGAAGTGGAGTCATCACGTTCTAGGAGGGTGATCCCCTGTTCTCTAGCCCAACCTTCATCCATGAAATTTCCCTCGGCTCCAGAATCGATCAAAACCTGACAAGAGGTGGAATACCCAGGCCAGCGGAGTAGTGCGGGAAAAGTAGTGCGCGTGCGTGTCGGAGGGTCCAGGACTGACGCGCTCACCAGTAACCCTCTCTCTACTGGTGAGCGTTGGCTTTTACTGGACACGAGGCGACACGGTGAGAAGCAGAAGCACAGTACATGCAGAAGCGAGCCATGATACGGCGTTGACGTTCGGCTGCGGAGATCCGTAAGCCTCTCAGCTGCATGGGCTCAGAGTCGGAGGCGGGAGGTGGAGCAGATGAGGGAACCGGAGTTGTGAGTGGAACTCTCTCCAGACCCCGGTTGCGACGGCGCATCTCAAAACGCTTCTCCACCCGGATGGCCAAGTCGATAAGAGGGTCCAGTCGAGTAGGTGTCTCCCGGGCAAGTATCTCGTCCTTAATGTCCGCATTGAGCCCCTCGAGAAAGCGGGCAACTAGGGCAGGCTCGTTCCAGTCGCAAGAAGCAGATAAGGTGCGGAATTCAATCGAGAAATCTGTTGCTGACCTTCTTCCTTGGCGCAGCGTAGACATGAGACGAGAAGCCTCCGCCCCATATGCAGAGCGGTCAAACACCCGCAACATCTCCTCCTTGAAAGCAGAATAGCGGCGAAGACAGTCAGCCTCCGAAGTCCACATTGCGGTTCCCCACTCCCGCGCTCGGCCAGTCAGTAAGGAGACGACAAAGGGAATGCGGGAACAATCAGTAGCGTAAGTGGAGGTCTGCAGTGAAAAAACAACCTCACACTGAGTCAAAAAGGACCTGCATTCCTTGGGCTCACCGGAATAACACGGCGGGATGTTCACTCTCGGCTCAGGCGTATCCCGCCCTCGAGAAGAGGAAGGATCAGTGCGGAGATGATGGAGCTGCTGGACAATGTCAGTAACACGAGTCGCCAGAGAATCCACGGCATGGTGCGTTGCAGCCAGCTCATCCTCATGACGGCCCAGCATGGCTCCCTGGAGCTTGAGTGCGGACTGAAGTGAATTCTCCCTTGCTGGGTCCATTGCTGGTCACGTCTTATTCTGTCACGTGTAAGATAGAGGACCCAAAAGCAAAGGGCAGTCAACAAATGATTTAATGTCTCAGAAGGGTTAACACAGGTGCCGTATGGCGAGTAAATCCAACAGAGGAGTCTCAATGGTAATGGAACAGAAAAGTCTCTTGATAACGAAACAGAAAGCTGCCGTCTGGATCAGCTCGGACGGTCACTCAGAGGAAGAGACAAGTTGGGTCCGTAGCTGGCACGGGGACGCCAATCCTGAACCACTCACGATGCTGGAAGTGTAGCAGAGTAGAGTCGAGGTAACACAGTGTACAAAACAGATAGTACCAGACAGGACACGACACGACAGGATCAGGAGCGGTATGCACAGGTACGTAACATAGAGCAATAATCTGACAAAGAACAGTAAGAGAGAAGCCATGAAATAGAGAGTCTAATCAGGGATAGTGAGAAACAGTTGGGAAGGTAACGAGGAGGTAATGAGAAGATGAGCCACAGCTGGAGGTGACCAGGATAATGAATGAATGATGCAAGTAATGTAATGTAAGATAGTGACCAGAAGGGGGCAGAAAAGGAACAGAGAAAGAAAGAAAGAGCCAGGATCATGACATTACCTTGCTAAGACATAGTGTTTCACTATAGATTTGGTATTTATATCATTGCAAAGGTTATAATTACAGCCCGTTCAAATGAACTCTAAATGAGTCATTTGCTCGGTTCCATAGATCCATTGCAAATCAATGAATCATTCCCCTTTGAGCTAAATTGGCCTTTCCAGCCCCCTTAAATACATTTTATGTATATTATTAAATGTTGCATTTGCTACAGCAGGCTCTTTGGCTGCTCCTAATTCCATGCATGCATGCCGAGGACGTTTATAGACTGAAGTCTGAACTGATGCGGGGTTTTTGACTAATGTTAGGAGTTCGTTTGACACTGAACTACTGAGGTGCCTGGACCCGGGGAAGCCTGGCTGACTCGCTCGATGTTATAATGCTACGCTCACTTGATTGCCCTAGTGCTAAACAAACTCTCGTAGATAATGTTGTTGAAATCCAAAGTGGTCCATTTTATTTCCATATTCCCATCAGCATTACAAGGCAAGCAGTCAAAAACCCTTTGCCCTTCCGGGTCAAACACCTCCCAACAATATTATATTTTCTACCTTTATACGGGTGGCCAATTTACAGACATG
Source organism: Pimephales promelas (assembly GCF_016745375.1). The sequence goes on along the minus strand of NW_024121099.1, from coordinate 59,026,994 downwards.
CGCCACCCAGTGTTAGACACAGGAATTAAAACCTATAATTACATAACGAACAAGAACGAACCCACTGGTGCTCTAGAAGCACGAAAAACAAAATAATTATTTAGATTGTCAATAGCGCGCCCTTTAAGCCATCACTCACCGTGTTCTGCACTCTCCCTAAAACTCTCGTCATAAACACTGAAGTTATCCGCACTGCACAGTGAATCTCTCATTTATATCGTCTCTAGACTTTGTTTATGAAGCGATTTGCAAAAGGATAAAGCTCGTGCTGATTCTGAACATACATTTTGAGCGAATTCTCTGCATGATGTTGATTTGCCACTGCGTTCGTGCGCTTAATATACATGTCTGTGATTGGCTACAATGCTCACAAGTAGGTTCATTTCGTTTTTGAGTAATGTGTTCTCCAGTGCCCGGACTCGATTGGACTCGGACATTTTTCCGAGTCTAAAATGTCAGAGTCCGTGTCAAGTCCGAGTACAAATTCATCCGAGTGAGTGACAAGTCCGAGTTCATTCAAAATTGGGCTCGAGTCCGAGTCCGAGTTCGAGTACCCCAACTCTAGCTGAAAGATCAGGAAGTTCACCTCCACCGATTCCTCTGGAGAGACGACCCTAAAGACGATATTGAGGTGTTTGTTTATTGAGTGAATATCGGTGATAAACCCGCAGGATGTATCGCCCAAGTCGCAATGAGGGAAACTGCCAACCTTCCTCAGTTTGCTGATATGGTGGAAGAACGCCGAGCTCTGATTGAGGACAGCTATGTGGATGATATTCTAACCTCACACAATGATCCTGAAGCATTGGAAAAGATCACCAAAGGTGTAGAGGAGATGTTAAAAGCAGGAGGATTCTTCCTGAAACCATGGGTTCTATCATGCCAAAGTGGGAGGGGTGGAGTACTACTGAATCCAGTATACCGAGGACCTTGGTACTGCCTAACCAGATTCATGATGGGGAGAACAAAGCACTCGGAGTCGGTTACGAACTTGAAACTGACAAACTTCGGTTGCAGACGTCTATCAACTTCTCTAAGAAAAGAGGAAAAATGAGGACGGAAGTTAACCTGAGCATGGAGGATGTCAGGGAACGAACACCAGACCCCCTTACCCAACGCATGCTTCTTAGCCAGATAGCTGCATTATATGACCTGGTTGGTCTTGCTTCACCATCCAAGCAAAAGGGAGTAATGGTGGTTCGGGAATCATTCCAGGAAGCTGGTAGGGACAACCCATCTAAAAATACATGGGATTTCCCTCCCTTACAAAAACTATGAGAAGCCGCAATAACTTTCTTTGAAGAAATCGTGAGACTTGGTCAAGTAAAATTTGAGAGAAGCCTTACACCGCCTGGAGCTAAAAGGTTGCCAATAGGTATCACATTCTCAGATGGAAGCGAATCCTCCTATGGGGCTGTACTTTATCTGAGGTGGGAAACCAGCGATAAAGTTGAAGTGAAGTTGGTAGAATCCAAAGCGAAACTCACGCCCCTTGACTTGAAAGGAGATGTAATCAAACCAGAGCTTTGTGGTGCGGTGTTTGCTACCCGCCTGAAGAAATATTTCGAGAAACACTGCCATATTAAAGTCAAGGAATGGTTTCACTTTGTGGACAGCCAAACAATCCTGGCAGCCATCCAAAAGGACAGCTATGGCTTTCAGAAATTTTTCGCTAACCGAATCGGTGAGATTCAGAAAGCTGGAAATGTGGAAGATTGGAGGTGGATTGAAGGCAGAAGAAATATTGCGGACATACTGACCAGAGGTGCAACTCCTGAGGAACTTGGTGAAGGGTCAAAATGGCAGCAAGGCTTTGAGTTTCTGAAAAATTCCAAGACCGACTGGCCTATGAAGATGGCTAGTGAGATCTTACCCTCTGCTGCTGAAGATGTGGGAAAACTTCAGCGGAAAGCCTCCTCAGCAGTGGTCACTAGGGCCCAGTCTAAAGAAAAAACTGGACTTAATGGGCCTGACATTAAGGCAAACCTCAAGAATGAAAGAGTTAATAATAAATCGACATCACCAGCTATCCCGGGTGTAACATCAGTAGCAAACAAGCAGAGAAAGCCTTGGGAATTGGAGAGACAATTAAAACCTGCGTGAGACAATATTTTTAACGTAATGATGTGAGCAGATTGACAACTGGAAAAAAGCAGACTAAAAAAAAAAGTAAATTGAAAAAGCAAAAACGATTCCTCCTTGACATGATGCGGAATGCTCACAGGAAATTCTTGGCCGAATACCACGAGACAACAATTTCGTATTCTTTGTTTTGTCACCTGCGACCTTTTTGGGTGGTCAGTCCAAGTCTGGCAGATAGGGAGACGTGTCTGTGTAAGACACACGAGAATCTTACCTTCATAGTGAATAAGCTCCACCAATACAAGCTTGTCTCACACTGCAACCTCGAAGAGCTAGTGAAAGAAATTGTGTGTGACTCACAAAGAAAAGACTTCATGTATGGTGAGTGTGAGACATGCAAGCTCACCAACTTTCCATTGAAGGCCACACCAGAAACCATGGTCTCCTACGTTCAGTGGGGAATGGAGGAGCGACAGAGGTCTGAAGGAGGTGAAACTGTTGCATTCAAAGTCACGGTAAAAAAGGTAATGGAGAGCACTCTGGATGACCTTGTTGACAAATTTAATGACCAACTTGTAAAGTTCAAACGCCATACCTTCAACATCAGCAAGCAATTTGCCTTCGTTAGAGCCCTGAAGGCAGGGCTCTCCGATAATGAATGTATCATTCATATAGATTTTTCTGAGAACTATGCATGCAAGTGGTCCTCCGAGATCCAGGCCGCACAGTTTGGGGGGTCACACCAACAGGCCATCTTGTATACCGGTGTGCTATACACAGCCCCAAATGCCACACCCACCTGTTTCTATACGGTGACTTCCTCAAGTCAAAAAGGCCCGGCTGCAATATGGGAGCATCTTAGGCCAGTGCTGACATACGTCAAGCAGGAGCATCCTACTGTGAAGGTGCTACATTTTCTGATGCAAGGTCTCTGTAGTCAGCGCTGATCAGAGCACACACCACCATTAAGCTGTTATATGTAAATGAGGATGATATAGAACAGGCAGTGCAGGCTATGCCTCAGAACATCCCAGCAGTTCCCTCAACTATGTGCCTTCATCAAGTTGTGACCTTAGAAAGAGGTGGCATTATCTGCCTTGATGTAAGTTGTACATGCGTAGCTATGAAAAGGCTTCAGTGCCAGTGCCCTGGATCTAAGGCCTTTAGTTTCCTGCGTGACAACCAAACTCCAATACAAGACAACACAGTTGACTGGACCAATTCCGAGAGGTCATTGGAAAGTGATGTGTGGTTAAATATGGAGATGACCTTTACCCCGGGACTGTGATGGCAACAGATGATTCTTACATCCAGGTGAAATGCATGCACATGTAAGAAATTATAGTCTGCTCCGATCCAACTTCCACTCCAATATAGATTATATTGAAAGGTTCCTTCAATTAAAATAGCTTATTTATCATAGAATCAATTCCCTACAATCTTAAAATAATCACATCACCTATAGTGTGGGAAGGACAGCAGGTATTCAAGACCCATCTTGATTAGGGGGCTTCAAAGAGATGTTATCACCTTAAACATTTGGCTGTATTGCTTTAAACATTTGTCCGTTCTTATTTGAAAGAAGATCAAAGAGAGAACACAGCTGTTACGACAAGAGAAACTTCATTTACATTAAGAGGACAGTAACAGGATAAAAGGTTGAAGGTTTGAATGTTCGGGGTTCATTCTGACGCCGGTGAACCCAAGGTGGTTCGTGTGCCTTGCCACTGCTATGCTGTAAATAAACTTCATTTTTGAGATCTTCGACGTCCACTTCATTTTTTCTTACACACAGCAGAGGTCCGAACAGATTCTCTTGGCCTATTAGACATGATGTACTTATCTAATCGATGATGTACTTCGTCTCATCCCTGCTCCTTTGCCAGTCACTGCCCGCCATGTGGAGATACAGAGAGATGTATGGTTAGAGCTTACAAAGTAAAATGAGAAGTAGCTCTGTCTTTATCTTAGATCAGAAAGGTTTTTCTGTTCAAATTCTGATCAAATTATTTACCTTTTGCCAAATGTTCTTACTTCTGTCACCATTTCCATTTTCTTTTCCATGTTGGTTTTCTGTGGTACAGTTTGCCGTTTTTTGAATGGCAGCTGTTTCTTTAACTGACTCAAAGAGTTTTTACAAGTTAATACCACTAAGTGTATGATATCTCCAAGGATGATTTGTTTTAATAAAGATATGTTTTCTTCTATGATTGTATTTTTCTATTTAATTCTAGATTACCTCCCATATAGAAGCAGATTGTCGCACCCCGGAGCGCAACCGCCCTAGCGCTTTGGAAAAAGGAGAACGCGGCACCTTGCGTTTTTAGGCGCTATATGTGAATGGTGCCTAATACCCTAATGAAAACCACCACTTGCCTAATAATGAAAAAACGACACTTGCATTAACACGTACTTGGTTAACTGACATTGTATTAGCCTAACTAGACTACTTAAAGCAAGGAAATGTTGCTCCTATTGAAGTAATGTAATAGTTGAATGACGGTGGATTATGAACTAGCCAAAATGGAAAAGACAGCCCAACTGGACACAGGATCAGTTACTGCTGCTGACCCAGTTGGTTTTAGAAAAAAAAGAAGATCTTGTGTCGCGGACCCCGGACGACTGCGAGAGGTGGTGGTGTCGCTACAATCCTTTGTGAATAGGTCTTAGTGAGTTAGGAGTCCTCTTGACTTCTTTTAAGATGCCCCACACTTAGGTGCTACTTTTAGGGCTAAAATGCTTCGTGAATTACTCTTAGTGAAAAAAATTAGGATTCCTAAAGGTAGGAGTGAAAGGCCCATTATTTTTAGGAGTTGCTTCTAAATTCACCAATTAGGAGCTACTTTTAGCCTTAAAATTCTTTGTGAATACGGCCCCATGTTTGTTAAAAGTGTGCTTGAATGATTTGCAATTTGCTAAAACGAAGCTATTTGAAAACCAGTTAAAATCAACTAATGAAGCAATCCTCTAAATCTTACCTTTGAGTGTAAGCAGAATTAAAATGATGTAAAATTATCATTGTCACGTCATGTGATATTTTAATGTGACATGTCCTATATGTCTTTGGTGATTCATTGTGTCAATGGTGTTACTATCTTTTTTTTCTAAGACCAAAGATCATCATTCTTCAACTAAAATTAAGTAGATGAGAAATTTTTACATCTGGCATACAATCTAGGCTAAATGAATAGCTTTGAATAAAGTTGATCTACAGTATAAATGGGAGTCTGTGACAATCGGCAGCTGTAGTGCCCTCAAGAGCCTCAGGAGGACACTCTTTCCCTGTTTATTGTTTGCATCTTTCCTCTCATCCTCCATCTAGTCTCATTACCTTCGATTTTGTGCACCTGTGTTTGATTATCTTGTTTAGTGCACCTGTCTTAAGCCTGAGTGGCCTTTTGTCCATTGCTGAGTTTTGTAAGTGTCATACTGTGTGGTGAGCGGTTTCCTAGTTCTTAATTTCGGCCCGTATCCCTAAAGAATTTGTGTGCAAAAAGTGGCTCCTAGCAGCCAAATTCTAAGAAAATTCTCAGAGTCATGACGTTTTCTTAGAATTTCCCCTAAAAGTGACATGAAAATCCCAGTTAATATAAAAGCTATTCCTCAAGATTCCTAGCGTTTAAAAGGGCTCGTAAGGCGAGATCTGCTAAGATCAGGGAAGAGGACTTTTAGTGGCTTAGGAGTTCCCCTAAGCAGCTGCACAAAATTTATTTTTTCCTTTTTTTCTCCTTTTTCTGTGTTCATGGGATATTTGTTAACAAGCCTTCATAAATAGACCAGCCAGCAATCACAGACATTGATAAAAGCTGTGCCGTGTTACCCTCGTTAAGACCACACTGTTGTTGCAATTTCTACTTCATTAAGGACATTCCCTTGAGATAGGTTATCTTGTTTTCAATGGGGTCCATATGGGAGTGAAAGTACAAAATATGCCAGCTAGGATATTAATATGAGCAAATAAGACACCAATCATTATTTGAACAGGGTGTAAGAGCTTAAGTTTTCACATATTTTAGATTCTAATTTTTAAGAGCCAAATCAAAAACAGTCATAAATGCATTTAAATGTGGGAGTGAATCCGCTGAAGTCTAGTCCTGTGAATCATGAAATTGCGATGATTGACGGTAACCATGGCAACATGAGAACGTGATAAACATAGCAACATTTTGGCGACTAATAATTATATGATTTTTGTTACATTTACACTATAGTCATAAGTTTACATACACCTTTCAGAATCTCCAAAATGTATTTTTTTTCTTTTCTTTTTTTATTAATAGGAAGGATCATAAAAGCATTGTTTCTATTCAGCACTGCACTGAAAAAGCTTTTTCACATAACAGGTGTTTAATGGCCTAGTCCACAAGACAAAATACAAGACAAATTACTTTACTGTTTTGGTTTTTTTGTGTGTGTTTTGTAATGGTTGTGCATGAGGAAAAATCCTCTAGCTCCTGCACATTCTTTGCTTTTCTAGCATCTTCTGCATATTTGACTCCTTACTAGCAGTGACAGTGAGATCCATCTTTTCATTACAATGGAACAATTCCATCTTTCAATCATTACAAACCCTGCAAATATTTAGTGATGTTCAAGAAGGAAGCATCCGTTAAAGATGGAACTGGATGTAAATTGGTGTAAATTGTTAAAGAAATAAAAAATTAATTTAGTCCTGCCCTTCAGAGGCTAAAAAAGATATTAGCATGCAAAACAAAATAATAAAAATTTAAACATCACCATCATCTTGCTCAAAAGTGTACCCCTTGCTCTTAATGCATCATGTTGCATTCTTGAGGATTACCTTGCAAATACCTTTTTCTCTTTGCTCCTCAATATATTCACTGTGTGAGAACATGTGGAGTGAGAGCGGAATGGCTTGTGGGACGTAGCAACAGTAACTAGAGGGACGGGTCTTTGTAAAAGGTCCATTTTAAATCATTTAAATCTTTGTGGACTCGGCCGGACTCGACTCGGACTCGGATGTTAAGGACTCGGACTCAAGTCCGACTCGGCCCTCTTTGGACTCGGACTTGGACTCGGACTCGATTGTTAAGGACTTAAGGTGTTAAGGTGGACTCGGACCCAACTCAACTTTCAGCCACACGGAGTTATACATTTTCTTTACATCACCCAGTGCGGCATGGCATCCACTCCTGAACCTCAACAGGACTCCTCTGATGGGATTGAGTACATCGGGACCTTTGTGGAGGAGATCATTAAGACTTATACCTCGATACTCTTGGCTACTATTCCACACAATTCTCACTAGGGTTGAAGAGGAATGCGGATTCAGTGCAACCAGATGGCTGATATACCACTTTGGTCCTTCCCATTTCTTTATTTCTTCTTCCGTGAGTTTAACAGCAGCTCCCCTTGAAACCATCTCATGTATTTGCTCTTTGTATGTAGCTTTCCACATAGGTTCCTTCTCCAGACGCTTTTCAGTATTTCTGAATGTTGCCTCCACAGCCTGCCTATTGTCGGGCAGTGTCTTGAGGTCTGTCCTCCAGGGATAAGCCGCGTCCCAATGGGGAGAATTGCTGAGCTTGTCCGCCAATACATATGTTAGACATTATTTTATCTTTTCTAGGTCTCGCTCCTCCTTGAGGGTGATCTCTTTTCCCCCAGGAGGGCACCTACCACACTTACAACCACCACATTGAGGACTGCACGCAGCTCCAATGCTGTCCCACCTGAACCACTCAAGGACCTCATTGTAAGTGGTTTTAGTGCTTCGGACAAGTGCATCTCCTTCTTCCTCTTGAGGTAAGATGGTTTCTTTGTACACCATCGAAGCTGATCTCATGGTCCTTGCAAGGTGTGTCTCAGAGTGGTATACTGCCAAATCGACAGTCTCAATAAGATCAGGATGGGTACCTCCAACAGTCTTTCCCAGCGGACCGTCCCAGAGGACGAGATCTTCTACTATTTTAATTGGCTGGGGAACAAGACGGCCTTCTCGATGACTGATAAGGAGGTCAATCTTTTTGGGATGAACTAGCTTGTCTCTGGGTACATTTGGAAAGAACTTCTGCAATTGCTTGGCTGTGACTGGCTGAGTCACCTCTGCAATGTCTTTCAACCCATAGCAGAAAATTCTAAGCTCTGCCTTAGGTGTCTTCACTTTTAACCATAGGGAGTATCTTTTTGTAAAGACAGTCTTCTTCATCCCTCTGACTCCATGAACTATAAGCTTGATCTTCTCACCGCACAGTCCAAGGCGATTGGCTGTCTCATTGGTGATATAATTTGTGTCAGATGCGAGGTCGATTAGAGAGAAAATAAGGCAACCTGAGTTTGTTGTTACTTCCATCAGCATTATCACCACTGGATGCTCTTGCAGTCCATCTCCAGCCGTGGCAGATACGGTAGTTGATATTCTGTTTGAGAACCCACTCTTGTATTTCTCTCTTTGTTCTGGAGTCAGCTCTGCCAGAAACTCTTCTTGCTTGTTGGTTAGGCCAAGTTTCCTTCCTCCAACTTTTATAACGCTCTGCTGCTCACTGCTGCTGTCCTTCTTTGGAACCGGTGGTTTAGGACACAGAAGGTAATTGTGATCTGACACCCCTTTCCGACAGTCTACTTTTGGGCAGAGGTCTGCATCCTTTCCCATCCCTATTTGCATGCAAATAGCTTGCCACCATGAGAATTATCTCCACAGACATCTTACCTGCTGAAGATTTAGTGAAAGCCTTCCTCCCTCTCTTCTCGAAGTAATCCGCAGCACCCTTCTCTACAGAGCCTTTATCTACAGGGCTTGGCTCTAACTGGTCCAACTCCTCAAGAATCTCCTCCTGCCTCTTTAGGAATTCTAGGAGGCAATCAAAATGATCCAGTGGAGAGAACCTGTTTGCTGGGTTAGTTTAGTGCATAATCCACTCCTTCTTGAGTGAACTGGGAAGCTTGCTTTCCAGAGATTGAGTAACAACTCGGTTCTTCACAGCGTCCTCTTCACCAAGGATCTGGAGGTTGCACAGTGCCCTTTCTACAGCTTGGATCAATTCAATGGTTCTTCGTGGATTGCTTCCTTTGACAGGAGGAAGAGACTGGACTTCATTGACGATCATAAGGACTATTTTTGCTCTGTTCCCATATTTTCTGTCTAGCAACCTGAACATGTCGTCGGCGGTTCCACAGCGAGATAGCACAAGATACTTTTTGACTTATTCGTGGAAACTATATAACAAGTGAAACTTTTTTAATACATTCCACTCCTTGTGGGTTACCCAATTCTTGTAGGTCTTCCCACTAACTCTTTCATCGATAATAGTCTCTCATGTCACCAGAGAAAGTGGGTAGCCATACTTTTTCAAGGCTGATTTGGGGCTTGACATTAGGGTGCCCTTTGGTCCTTTCCGGGCTGCTTTGCTGTAAGAGGGGCTGAGATCTGATGTTCAATGCCCCTGTATAACTCTTGAGCTTCAGCTTGCGATCGGAAGACATCTTAGGGAGAAAGAGGAAAGGATCTTCTTGTTTTGGATCCCCAGCTGCGCTGCTATCCTCTCCTAGGTTTCTTTCTCTGCCATTCACTTGGTCTACTTCGTCCTGCTCCAGTTTGTCAGACAATGCCAGGACCCGCGTCTTTAATGTCTTGTGCCGTGTTCGGAGATCTAACCTCTTTGGACCAGGAACCAACTCCTCCCACTCCACTAACATTTCTTCGAGTTCAACTACCTCTCTTTCAAGAGCTTTATTCCTTAACCTACACTCCTTGATTGACTTCCGAGGGTTAACTTCCTCTTCCTCCGCCCGAGCGATGGCCTTCTCAGCCTCATTAACCTGTTTGAAGAACGCCTCCTCTGCGTAACTGTTCCAAAAAATTTCCTGAGTGGCTACCTTTACTTCAAGAAACCTTTATTCACACTCCGCTGTCTTCACATCAATTTGATCTGCCGATGCTTGCACTTTTTCATCCGTTGACTGACTCCCTCAGGGCTTCAACATACTCAAGTCCCGCATCTGTGACTTTAGAAAAATCCGTCCTGAAAATCTTCAACTCTTTGAGGACTTCAGTCGGTACCAAAAGCCCTGGTTTGGTGAGAATATGAGCTCTTTTAGTGAATGATGCCTGTGCTCTTGATCGCACAATTTTAAGCTGCTCCAAGTCTGCCATTGTAGCTACCTTTGTTGACTAGAGAGCTGTCACACTAAATGTGTATTCACCTCCTTTATCTTTGATCAACAGGCAGTTTAATTAATGAAAACCTGGAGTCAGTCACGAAAGTGAGGAGCCAGCTGATCCTCGGTTGATTGAACTTCCTTAATGAAGCAGTTAGGGGCTGTTCTTTGCTGCACTCACTCCAGTGCAATGGGCCTCAGTTTATAACTGTTCGGTTTTCCAAGAATTTCCCCACCAAACGGGGCGTCAGGAGAGAACACGTTTCATAACTCAATTGTGGTTTTGTTTTACTTAATTGGATTTATTATTTCCACATTCAGTTGATTAGTCCACAAACAAAGAGGTTATAAACCTATAGACATAAAAAGACAGCGTAAATGACAATATTAATAACCACTTACATATCATACTATGAATTCTAAACAATATAAAATATTAATAAATATTAATTATAATAAATATTTTGTAATAATATATTAATCAACATTCTCAATAAATATTATAGTATAATTTAGCATTCAATCTAAATGACTATAACATAAACATTAAGCACAGAAATGCAACAGCTTCACACAATACACAAATATTCAAATAAACCAATCGCTTTATGTAGTTTATGTAGTGGCGCTTCAGCATAGTAACTCATTATCAACGCAAGACGACAAAATTTCCCATCCGGCATGGCAAACCAGGAAGTAACTCATATGAAAGTGAAACGCTCCAAATCCAAACATTTCCTTAAGTTTTACCTCGAATACTATCAATACGACAACATTAAACATTGATTGCAAACAAGGTTCTCAGTGTTCCCACAGCAACATTTAATCTACACACAAATTGTGCGCATATGCCGTGGTCGTCAGTAGTTACACAAACAAACAGGCAAACTCTGTTGAACTCTGAAAAAAAAAATCATAAAAAAACTTTAATATTGCACAATATTAATAGTAAATAAATGCACAAAAATATTTAAAAAAATCATTAAGCTGTAATTTATATTCATAAAGTCAAAGGGTAATCTAATAATGTTGTCTAAGTTTAAATGTTAGACATCTTTCCATACCAAAAGTGGACGTTTCTGTAGAATGACCTGGCATCTGTGTGAGTGTGACACTCAGTGAGAGAGATTGAAGAGCTCGATGTTCCACCCTTGTGCAATTTAAAAAACGTCAAGACTTATATCATACACTTATACACTACGTTTACACAGTTATCTTGGGAACATATTCTTACTGTTGTCTCTATACGAGCTGGCATCTTGCTGACAAGCGACAACATCTCGTTTTGAGTTCAACAAATCCTGTGGTTCTGTGTGATTTGGACAACTTCAAGTTACGCCCACTTCAAGTTACGCCCACTTCCTGTTACGCCCCTCTCTCGCAGTCCACAGACAGACCTATCTCTACAAAAATGACTTGATTGGGACTACAGCTGGGTTTTGGATATCACTAACCCATAGATTTGCATCAACCCTCCCTCCGGAAAATGCAAAAAAGGGCATGCGCATATTTCTGTGGCACGTCGAGTGTGTTGTGTTCACACAGCTGTCAGGTCTTCTGTGTTCGAGCTTCCCACGCTGTACTTCATCAAAAATGGATACAATTTATGTTTGATTATGTTCCTGAAAATGACGATCGTAATTCAGCTCTCTGTGCTGCGCATTTGCGGAAGACAGCTTCCAGAATCTCCACAAATTCAACACTGGATTCAACAAGAAACTGTTACTAAAACGTGAAGCAGTTCCAAATCTAAAACCAGAGGCAGCAGCTCTTGGGCCACACCCTGTAAGTAGACTTAACTTAGACTTAATCATTTTAAATGTATTTGCATGAATAATTTCAGATGTAATGTTTTAGTTTTGTCAAATGCCAGCGATGGCGTTATATCGACTTAGTTAATGCTATTTTGTGTCAACGAAAAACGAGTACAAACATTTTGGACCTGAAGTTGTACATGTAGGCCTACTCATTTTATAAAGGTATTTATCATGTATATAGTATGTCACAAGGTGACAAATCCAGCGGAACCAATTTCCGCTGCGAGTGTGTTTCCCCCCGGGACGATTTCACTGACACACCGTGCTGGTTCGCTTGCTGTCAGTTGCCATGACAGCGGCAGCTGATTAGCTAAGCGGTAACAGGTGCGGGTGTTTGGTGTGGGGATTTGTGATTGGGAAACATGGCCTAAAGAAGCAGTTAAAAGGGAAAGTAAGACCCCAGATAGCAAACTGACATTGAATCAATGTGGAAATATGACATCGAAACAACGTTGATCTGACATTGTTTTGCTCATCGAATTAACGTTGAACCAACGTCAGACGCGTCATTCTTTCAAAACTAACGGAAAATCAACTTGAAATCAACGCGTTGTTTCAACGTTATGAAAGCAAACCAATTTTCGATTTTCATTTAGCTTTGAAGAATGCCGCGTCTGACGTTGGTTCAACGTTAATTCGATGAGCAAAATCAACGTTGTTTCAATGTCATGAGAGACGTCGTTTCCACGTTGATTCAATGTCAGTTTGCTATCTGGGACCTTGTTTAAACTGCATGGTTCAAGTGACCCAAATCCAATTTTTTCCTCTCATGTGGCACAGATTGGATATGACCGGTGAACGTGTAAGCAGGAAAAAAACGCATGGATTTCTGATTTTCTCCGATCAGATTCAGGCCTCATTCATTTGTGGTAATAAATCGGATATGAATCAGATACGTGCATTTGCGTGTGCCATGTAAGCAGACGAATCGGATATTCCCCAGTAAATGCGAGTCACGCATCATTAAAAACTGTGAGATTATAGGCGCGAGCCGCGCGATGGAAGAAAGGATACACACAGTGGAGCAATGCGGAGGTTTCATGTCTTTTGAGTGTTTGGGGTGAAGAGTGCAGGCAAAAATGCAGGGTTGTTACAGAAATAAATACGTTTTTTAAGACATTTCACGAGATATGAGGAACTGTTTTAAGTGCTCATGGCCAGAGCCTCTCCTCTTTTTTTCTCCGCCGTACGAGACCAATGTTTTGATGACTTATTGAAATATTGTGGAAAGAAAACACTGGATAATTTTATTCGCATCGGCATCCATTGAATTTCGTGCTGTTTTGCTTAATTTCCCGGTTTAGAACCATCAGAACGTCTGCATTTGGTAGTTTCAGCAGTGTATAGTGTGAATGCAAAAATCGGATATGGGTCACATTTAAAAGATGATGTAAGCAGGTCGTCAAAAAAATCGGATATAGTCAGAAAATCGGATTTGGGCATCAAGACCTGCAGTGTAAATGCAGCCTAAAAGGCATTCGAGTGTGGTACTCCCCCGGGAGAAATCTATTCCTTTGGCAGTGGCTTGAATTTGCTGGGATCTTTGGAGCGGGCTGTGAGGATCGGGCTGGAAAAGGGTGCAACGGTGATTGTGAGAATACAAGCTGGAAAAGTGCAATGGATGTGAAGTGAGTGAATTGTGGAGATTGAGTCAAGACTGGAGAATGCCATCATTCTAGAGAGGAAGATAAGTAATGAAACACCAGATCTGTGTGAATGCATGTCTTGGACTGCATTGAATAAGGAATTGTGAAGTGCATTGACCGCAAATATACAGTAATTGTCACTTAAGAGTGTGAATTGAGTCATCATTGAAATCCTGATATCTTCTTCTGACTGTGAAAAAGTATTGAAGATGCTGTTTTCCATGCTGTGAGAAGTCATCTGCATCTCTTCATCTTCTGAGTGTTGATTCAGCGTAACAGTGGAAGGATTGATCATTGGGTGAGTGCTGGCCTTATTGCACTGAGGTTTGAGGATGGATATGCTGTGCCTGAATTGAAGTGTCACACAGTATTGTACTTGACGTGAAGTTGCAATGTGTGGATGTTTATGTTTATTTAACCGCCAGTATTCTCCAGTTCACATTCTCACCCAGTGTTTGCTGAATGAAGCCCTCAGTGTTGATTGTGTATGTTCCACTCCGGCCGCAAGCTCCTGTTGATACTGAAGAGGAGTGTGATTGCCCTGTTTAACTTGAGCCCCTTTCACACAGAGATTCCAGAAAATACACGGAAAATGTGACCCAGCATTTTTCCCGGGATTGTTTGATTTCGGTTCATTCACACTGCAAGTGATTTGCCGGGATCTGTGAGTGCGTTCACACACAACCCGTAAAAATCCTGGGAAGACACATGACGTCAGGATCAGACGTATAAGGGACGCGTCGAAAACATGGACACGCGCATACCGTTCCAAAAAGCTGGTGAACGATCTCAGCTTCAGTACAGAATCGGATAGTGAGGAGCTCCTGGTCTCTGCTTTGCTCCAGTTTGCAGGTATTTTGTTCGTCCTTTCTTTGTTGATGACGAACACAAACTTTCTTCTAAGAGCAACAGAGTCGCGCGATGGCACGAGCGTCATCACTATATGACACACCCTTTACGGCATTGGTCCTGGCTTTTGTTCACACAGCGCGCGTTCCTGGACTGATTACGGCAATAGCCGCGTTTCCACTGCCGGGCCAGGGCCGGGCCGTGCTAGTGCGTGCTAGGGCCAGTCGCGTTTCCACTGTCACTTCCGTGGCTTGATCGGGGCTTCCTCAGGGCCAACGGCCAGGATTTCTGGCCCGTCGAATACCTTGGGCCAGAGGGGGCCAGCTCGGGCTAGAGGCGTGCTCAAGGTAAAAGGTGGAGTTTATCGGTGTTATGGAACGTTATGATCTGAAGCAAGATGCACATAGGGGTGTCCATGTCTAACCGATTAACCGTTTAAAATTGCATAACATTTTAATTTGAACTGTAGGCCTATGCCAAATGCTGCGCAAAAATATATAGGCTATATATAGGCTACATATCGACGAATTTTCAGATATTTGTTTGATTTTTTGCCCTCTAAACATTTAAAATATTTGACAAATTAATATGAAAAAAATATATATTTTACTGGTTTTCTGAGGCCAAATTAGAACCTGGAAATTATACTTTCCCTGCAGTGCTGAATGAGAAGAGCCGTAACCACAGCTTACAGAAAGGGGATTATAGGTGATTTATAGGCTATAATAAATGTGTCTGATAATAAAATAATATAAAATAACGAGGCATTAATTGTTTATTAATAAACTATTGTTTTCTAAATGATTTTCGGCTAAAAACATCTCCATCTCCGGATGCACATTTAGAGAGAAATTAATTAGCTACATAATTACATAGTCAGAAAGATATTGGCTTTCGATTCGAATTTGTTCGTTTTAAATTGGACATTTAAAGCTTTAATCTACAAGACTAAAGCTTTAAATGTCCAATTTAAAACGAACAAATTCGAATGCGGTGGCTGTTTCAGGTCTCGCGCTTCAGTTCACGGAGATCATGACGCGCTATTCTGTCCTAGATGCGCGTTCCATCTACGCAACACTGACAGATAGTTAACAGAAGTCAGAAAAGGGCAGACGCAGGAGTAAAGTTGAAAGTTTTACTGTTATGTTCTTTCCTCTTCTTTCTTATTTCTTGTAAAACTGAAATATACAAAGGTTACATGTCTTGTTACACAATGTTCTCAAAATAAACACAAATAAATTTACATCGTTAACAAATATTCTCTGAATTTGTACCAAAAGGTTACAATCAGCTTTGCTTAGTGTTATTGTTAACAAATTGCCATCACTGTTGAATAGTTCGGTTTTAAACTCAAACTAACGAATTTCAAATATATATATATATATACACATACATTCATGCAAACACTGAAAAAAGGTAATAAACTTACAGGCAAAGCCTTTCCGTGGCACAAAAATGTAAAGAAAACAGAGAAGAGCCTTGTAGACCAACCGCATGGAAAGATACTGGAACACTGCGGTTATTCCTGGATAACCTCTAACCTAAGAGTCACATGATCTAAACCAACCACTAAGAAACCATCTTACAGTCATCAATTTCTTTGTTATAACACCAAACTGCCACAAGGTGGTGCTAACAAATTAAAAAACAAATGTGTGCCATGACACTCCCCGTCTGGTATTATTTAGATACCACTATAACCTGATATTGTACACACAAGATCTCAAAATCTCAGTCCTCTGTTGGCATGAGCAGAATTGTTTCCGATATAGGTCTGAGGAATGTCTTAATTGACCCATTCCTTGCAACTCTTCTGACTCTTTTGTCACTGCCGGTGAAAATCTTGGTTACAAGAGCCATAGGCCATTCATTGCGCTTACTTTGAGCATCCTTAAGAAGGACAACATCGCCCTCTCTTAGATTTCGCCGTTCCTCTTGCCATTTGCTTCGGCTTTGAAGCGATGTGAGGTATTCACGCCTCCATCTGCTCCAGAAAGTGTTGGCGAGATGTTGCACCCTTCTCCATTGCTGTCTATGGAGATCGGTTTCCTGGAAGTCACCTGGAGGTGAGAAGAGTGTATGTCCCTTTTGAGTTAAGAGTGTGGCTGGCGTCAACAAGAAAGGTGAGTCTGGGTCTGTGGAAATAGGGCCAAGGGGTCTTGAATTGATAATTCCTGTAACCTCTGCCATCAGAGTAGACAACACGTCATGTGTCAAACAGGAAGGACTGATCTGTTGGAGCATGGAATCTAGTATGCGCCTGGAGACTCCTATCATCCGCTCCCAGGCTCCTCCCATGTGGGATGCGTGAGGTGGATTGAAGACCCATGAACAACCTTCTCCACCCAGGTACTTCCTCACGCTAGGCTCTTGAGGATCATTAAGCACAATTTCCAGCTCTTTACAGGCTCCTACAAAATTGGTCCCGCAGTCAGACCGGATTTGTTTGGCAGGTCCTCGTAGAGCAAAAAACCTTCTTAAGGCGTTTATAAAGGTGGATGAATCCATGCAGTCAATCAGCTCAATGTGTATGGCACGAATACTCAGACAAGTGAAAAGAACCGCCCACCTTTTGCTTTGAGCTTGTCCTCCTCGCGTGCGCCTTGCGACGACTGTCCAAGGTCCAAAAACATCCAGACCAACATACGTGAAGGGAGGTTCAGTGCTCAGGCGATCGATGGGTAAGTCTGCCATCTTCTGCTCAGTTACCTTCCCTCGAAGCTTGTTGCATATGACGCACTTGTGTATAATGCTATTGATTAGCTTCCTGACACCGACAATCCAATACCCTGCATTGCGGATAGCTGATTCGGTAAACACACGACCCTGATGCTTGACTCTATCATGGTAATGCTCCACAAGCAGCTTTGCAGCATGACTGCGTCCTGGAACAATCAAAGGAAACTTCTCTTTGAAATCCAGAGTTGCATTCTTAAGCCGACCTCCAATCCTGAGAAGGCCTCTACTATCTACGTAAGGGTTCAGTTTTCTTAGAGTGCTGTGCCTTGGCATGTCATTTTGTTTCACGAAGCTTGTAAGCTCTTCTTGGTAAGCTTCCCTTTGAACGCTCTTGATTACAACTTCCTCTGCTTGTAACAGCTCTTTCACTGTACGAGGCTTAGCACAATAGTGCCACGATCTACAGACACTTCCTCTATCGTCAGATGATTTGTAAGTCTGGGCGACATGTATGAGAAAAGCTATTGCTCGGATTAATGACCTCCACGAAGAAAATCGCTCGAATCGTTGACATTCGAGAGGAAAATCTTCAGATACAGAAGTAGCAAGAGGACGAACTTCTGTGTCCAACTCTGGTCCAAGGAGGTCAAAATCTTTCTCCTCTGGAGACTGATTCTGATCCATTTGCGACAGGAAGGCAGGTCCTGTAAGCCAGGTAGTGGTGCCCAACAAAGCTGCTGGAACGGAGCGGGTGGCATGGTCTGCAGGGTTATGCTTTGTAGACACATAGTGCCATTGTCTTGGGCTTGACACTCTGCGAATACGCTCCACTCTGTTGGCTACATATACGTAGAAACGCCTTGTCTGGTTATAGATGTACCCCAGGACGACTCTACTATCCGTGTAAAACTCCACAGCATCTAGAGTAAAGTCCAGCTCATTGGTGATCGCCTCTGCCATCTCTGCAGCTAAAACCGCAGCTCCTAGTTCTAGCCTGGGAATAGTATGAGCAGCTTGCGGAGTTAGTTTGGCCTTTCCTAGGACGAATCCGATATGACATGCCCCTTCGGCATTGATGACACGAAGATATGCCACTGCTGCAATAGCTCTGACAGAAGCATCAGAGAAAATGTGGAGTTCCTTTCTCAGAGCTGTAGAGAGGGTGGTATAAACGTATGTTCTAGGAATCTCCAGCTGTTTGAGATCTTGCAGGGAATTCCTCCATACATTCCATGCTTCTTCCTTATCTACAGGGAGAGGAAAGTCCCAATCAACAGCTTCACTTGAGAGTTCTCGTAGCAGGCATTTTCCTTCAATGATGATAGGAGCAACAAACCCAAGTGGGTCGAAGAGACTGTTGACAGTAGCAAGTATCCCTCTGCGAGTAAAGGGCTTCTTAATATCAGTTACATGAAAGGTGAATATGTCCCTCTTCACATCCCAGCTAAGTCCGAGACTACGTTGAATAGGAATAGGGTCGACTTCCAAGTTGAGATCTTTGAGTCCTTTGGCATGGTCTTCACCCGGGAATGCGCTCATTACTTCCTTGCTATTAGAAGCGAACTTGTGCAGTCTTAGATTCGATGTAGCCAGCATTTTCTTTGTTCGTGTTATCAGATCGATTGCTTCCGCAGCTGAGGGTGTCGCCAAAAGCCCATCATCGACATAGAATTGTCTTTCTACAAAGTGTCTGGCGTCTGAACCATACTCCTCCTCACCATAAGCCGCTGCTCGTCGAAGACCATAAATGGCTACAGCAGGAGAGGGACTATTACCGAACACGTGTACCCTCATGCGGTATTCAATGATTTCCTTGCTGGTGTCATTATCCTTAAACCAGAGAAACCGAAGAAAGTCTCTATCTTCCTCTTTCACAATGAAGCTGTGAAACATCTGTTCGATGTCCGCAGTTACAGCTACCAGCTCCCTTCTAAAACGCAGTAAGACTCCCAAGAGGCTGTTATTTAAGTCAGGACCAGAGAGAAGACTGGGTGCGTTATAGGATCCATTACGTTGTTCTCGTACCTTATGCACCTGAAGGATATCACGACCCAAAAGAAGTAGAATTTGGGCTTCTGGATCCAAAGGAGGAATGCAATGAGCGATGGGCTTTAGGTGAGAGTGCCAACGTGCTGCATCAGGTGTTGGTATCTCGGCCCTGTCATCCGGCATATTGTTGCATTCGATCAATGTCGGTAATTTCACCTTCGTTACTCCATCCAAAGACTCTATAATTAAACCTGTAGCTCTTCTTCCTTCGGTCTCTGTCACACCCGCACAGGTACGTAGAGTATATCTTGAGGTCTCTCCATTGACATGCAGTAAGTCGAAGAACTTGGTTCTAGCGAGCGATCTATTGCTCTGGTCATCCAGGATTACATAAAGCTTGATTGCTCCTTCTGGGCAGCCTTCTGGATAAACTTTAGCCAGGCAAATCTTAGAGCATGACCGTGAACTCTTGCCATAACCACAAACTTCAGTGCATTTGGAAGTAATATCAGGTTGAGGCGTGTCTATCTCTCTCTCCCCGCCTTGATCGAATAAATTTGAAGGCGGCGGTCCTGGGTGAAGCGCTGCAATATGAGCATCACTGCCACATTCCTTACATTTAATAGCTGCCTTACAGTCCCTGGCCAGATGAGTGGTTGTTGCACAGCACCTGTAGCAAACACCTTTCTCCTTTAGGAAAGTCTTGCGCTCATCCAAAGGTTTGGTCCTAAAACCTCTGCAACGATTGAGAGGGTGGGGCTTCTTATGGATTGGGCAGGTCTGATCCACATCACCCAGCTCATAATTTGAGTTGCGTGTCTGACTCCCAGTCCCTAATGACACTTCCGTCTTGTGAGTATAGACTTGGCTTTTCATTTGTCTCTTAAATGGCTGTTCTGGTTTCAACACACTAGGGATTCCAGAAGACAGAGCAAAACTTGGATCATTGCGTGTTCGAGCCTCATTGCAGATGAACTCACAGAAGAATGAGAATGGAGGAAAGGCGACTTGGTATGCACTTTTATACTGAGAACCCTGAGACATCCATCTCTCCTGAAGACTGTAAGGTAACTTATCCACAATAGGAGCAACACCACGAGCTGTGTCAAGATAAGTAAGTCCGGGTAGGTAGCCTTCCTGTTTCGCAGACTCCACTTCCTGTAGAAGATCTCCAAGTTCTCTAAGCTTCTTCGCATCTTTGCTGCTGATTTTTGGAAAGCTATCAATCCTGTCAAAGAGGGATTTCTCAATCATCTCTGGAGAGCCATAACAATCTTCCAAGCGCTCCCAAGCCTTTCTCAAGCCAGTGCTTAGATTACCAGTGTGCACAGCTCTGATCCTTTTCACATGATGTGAAGACTGTTCTCCCAACCATTTTGACATAAGGTCCAATTGCTCAGCAGCTGTCAGCTGCAAACCTTCAATTGCGTTGACAAAAGATGACTTCCACGCCCAATAATTCTCAGGACGATCGTCAAACCTGAAGAGACCCGAGTTAACAAGCTCTCGGCGTGCTAAGTACCTGGCGACCTCACTCACATTAGTGTCATTGTTGAACGATGGTTGAGGTGTTGTCTTATATGGAGTAGAAGTAAACGGCGGAACTTGGTTTCCATGAGTTTTTTGCACTGACTTCAGTGGATGCTGTGTTATACGTTCAGTATCAGGTTTATTGATAGAATCTCTGACATCCCAAACTACTGAGCGATGCTGCCTTGGGGGTGTTTCAGGTCCCAACACATGGACAATAGGATTTAGAGGTGTTTGACATGGTTCATCTCCAGCAGGAGACAATAACCTCAGTTGAGACTGATTCATGACGTAATCACGAGTGCGATCAGAAACCTCTCTTACATCAGAAATCCTTTCTCCAAGCTCACTATTTGCTGCTGCTTCCAAAACCTTCGCCTCAGCGCTGGCTGCCGCCACCTCACTTTCATGCTTTATAGCTGACAGAGACGCTTCCATGCGTGCCTCTGTGACTTTCAGTTGTGCCTTTTCAATTAAGATTTCAGATTCTCTTTTAAGGAATTCAGTTCTGGCCCGTGCAGCCTCCAGTTTAGCGCGAGCTTTGGCAGCAGCTATGCTAGCCGATGAGCTTCTAGATCTATTAGTCGAAGCAGAGGCTATAGATCTTGTTTCCAATGCCTGACTTTGCTCTGTAGCATCTTCAATCTCCGTAGCTTTCTCCGCCATCATGTATTGATAATACCTTCTAGGAGTACAGTCAGTGTGATGATGAACGAGGAATGATGGAGTTAGAGCTTGCTTTCCTTGAACTTTAGTGCCCACAGTGCGGTTGCCTTTTTACTATTCTGTCCTAGATGCGCGTTCCATCTACGCAACACTGACAGATAGTTAACAGAAGTCAGAAAAGGGCAGACGCAGGAGTAAAGTTGAAAGTTTTACTGTTATGTTCTTTCCTCTTCTTTCTTATTTCTTGTAAAACTGAAATATACAAAGGTTACATGTCTTGTTACACAATGTTCTCAAAATAAACACAAATAAATTTACATCGTTAACAAATATTCTCTGAATTTGTACCAAAGGGTTACAATCAGCTTTGCTTAGTGTTATTGTTAACAAATTGCCATCACTGTTGAATAGTTCGGTTTTAAACTCAAACTAACGAATTTCAAATATATATATATATACATACATTCATGCAAACACTGAAAAAAGGTAATAAACTTACAGGCAAAGCCTTTCCGTGGCACAAAAATGTAAAGAAAACAGAGAAGAGCCTTGTAGACCAACCGCATGGAAAGATACTGGAACACTGCGGTTATTTCCTGGATAACCTCTAACCTAAGAGTCACATGATCTAAACCAACCACTAAGAAACCATCTTACAGTCATCAATTTCTTTGTTATAACACCAAACTGCCACAAGGTGGTGCTAACAAATTAAAAAACAAATGTGTGCCATGACATATGAAGCAATCCGAGCGGCGGTGCCGGCTGCGGATGCCATATGCCCCAGGAGCCTCTGAAAGAGTTTCAGTGGAACCACAGTCTTGCCTTCGAACTGATGAAGCCATGTCAGCAGTGAGTGCGCGCGTTTGTTCGTGAGCTGCGCGGACATGGCGACCGAGTCTATCTCCATGCCGAGAAAAGAGATCCTCTGCACGGGGCAAAGTTTGCTCTTCGCACCGGTTGACCCGAAGGCCCAGACGGGCTAGGTGCCGGAGCACCAGGTCTCTGTGCTCGCAAACCTGTTCTCCAGAGTGTGCCAGAATCAGCCAATCGTCGAGATAGTTCAGAATGCGAACCCCTTGTTCGCGAAGGGGAACAAGGGCTGCCTCGACGATCTTCGTGAAGACGCGAGGAGACAGAGCTAACCCGAATGGGAGAACCGTGTACTGATATGCCTGGCCTTCGAAGGCAAACCGAAGAAACGGTCTGTGTCGAGGCAATATGGAGACATGAAAGTACGCGTCCTTCAGGTCGATTGCTGCAAACCAATCCTGAGGCCGTATGCATTCGAAAATGCGTTTGGCCGTGAGCATTTTGAACGGTAGCCGATGAAGAGCACGGTTCAAAATGCGCAGATCCAGGATCGGTCGTAACCCACCAGTCTTTTTGGGGACAATGAAGTAGGGGCTGTAAAACCCGGACCTCACTTCGGCTGGAGGGACCGTCTCGATTGCACCCTTCGCCAGCAGGGTCGCAATCTCCGCTCTCATGACCGGGGCATTGCCACCGACCATAGTGGAGCGAACTCCCCTGAAACGGGGAGGAGACCGTGCGAACTGAATCGCGTAGCCGAATCTGATCGTTCTGATGACCCAGTGGGACAGCCCAGGGAGCTCTAGCCAAGCTCCCAGGAAGTGAACCAGCGGGGTCATGCGAACCACAGACGTCCCCCCGGAGGGGCAGCGGGGCGGGGAGACTGGCCTGCGCTCTGGTGTTACCCCGTGCGGATGCACAGTCGAGCCCCGTTCCCCGACAGAAGAGACCAGGGAAGGACCAGCGTTCCACTGGGGTCTGTTCTGTCGGGGGTCTGGCGAGAGAGGGGGAGGGGAGGTGCGTAGTCGAGGGATGACACACGCTCCCTTCCGCACCCTCAGGGACAGAGAGGAATGAGAGGGTCGACGCGCTGGGGCGACGAGCGTACTCATTCCAGTCTGTGTGCTCAGTGATGATGTTAAGTCTTTCTTTAACCAACTCAGGGTGCTGTGGGGGAGCGGGGAGCTGTGAACAAAACATTCTCCCCTGGCCCTCCACCGGGGGAAGGAGGGGGCCTGCTACCTCCTCCTGAGAAACACTCAACTTCATCACTGAGCAGCCCGTCTCAGGAACGCCGCTTCGCCTGGCGTTTAGCGGGGCGCGCGGCCTGAGGGGGCTGCGACGCATGCCTGCGGCCTCCTCCACGCCGCGTCCCGGGTGAAGGCTGCTGCTGGGGACGCGTGGGAGGGAGGGGAGCCGCAGGGGGGCGTCCTCGGCGGCGAGCAGAGGGAGGCGCCTGGGCCGACGGCTGGGTGGAGGCAGCAGCTGACCGTTGGGGCAGGATATGTTTAATGGCCTCCGTCTGCTTCTGGGCGGTCGAAAACTGCTGGGCAAAGTCTTCAACCGCACCGCCGAATAGGCCAATAGGCGTTGAGCAGCCATGACCGCTCGGCGTCCTTTGTGTCTGCCAGGTTGAGCCATAGATGGTGCTCCTGGACCACGCTAGTGGCCATCACCTGCCCAACGGAGCGAGCAGCCACTTTCGTCGCCCGGAGAGCGAGGTCAGTGGCCGCTCGCAGCTCATTAAAAGCCGCTGGGTCAGTCCCGCCCTCGTGCATGTCCCTGAGCAGTTTTGCTTGAAACACTTGCAAAGTGCTCATGGCATGCAAAGCAGCGGCCGCCTGTCCCACCGCTCTACAGGATCGCCCTGCCATAGACGACGAGAACCTACAGGCTTTGGATGGATGCTTGGCAACACAGTTGCATCGCAACAGAGCGCTCCACTGGAGGGATCCCAGCATACCCACGGGCAGCCGCGCCGTCAAGGGTAGGAAAGGCGGGGGAGACTGGAGCGCGCTCTCGAGAGGTCAAAGGAGCCTTCCAAGTGCGCGTCAGCTCCACATGCAGCTCGGGAAAAAAAGGAATTGGGTCCGGCTGTGGCCTTGCAGCGGCAGCTTTCCCCAAAAACCAATTATCCATCCGTGAGAGATCGGGGCAGGGCGGAGGGTTCCACTCCAACCCGATACTCACGGCGGCCCGAGATAGCATGGCCGTCATTTCGGGATCAGACACAGGCAACGCTGGTGCTCCCGAGGGAGGCAACGCGGCCGCATCCTCACTTCCCGAAGACTCAAGCCCGCCTTGTGATGCCGCGATCGACATCGCGTCATCCTCTGGAGCGCCGAACGAAACAGACGGTACCTGCGAAGAGGCAGACGCCTGAATCGAAGCAGCGCTCGCTGGCTCTGACACTGGGGCGGGGGGTGTGGCCCGAGGTTCTCTCGTCGGGTTTTTGTTCCACACCGTCATGGTCAGATCACCCTGTCCGCGAGTCGAAGAGCTTCTCGAGGAAGAAGCCGAACGAGTAGCGGACGCGGAGACTCTCACTTTTTTTAGATCATTGAGTCTCGATTGCAGTGTAGAGATGGTCATATTCCCACAAAAGGAACATGAGTCATCCACGAACGCTGCTGCTGCAAGCTGAATGCCCAGACAAACAGAGCAGCGATCGTGACCATCAGAGGACGACATGAATCGACCGCACCCAGAAGAACACGGGCGAGTCGTCTTTAACCCTTTCACACGTAAGTTTAAAATATTCTAACTGACCCCCCAGCGTGAGTTTTTCAAGGCGACCGTTATTTAGAACTTGCCACTTTAATGTTTCCATGGTGACGCGTCATTGCTTGTCACGTGACACAGCACAACCAGAACAGAGCGCGGAATGAATGATGATCTGCTTTTATGTCATTTTTCCTTTTTTATTAAAAACATTCAAAAATGTATTAGCTATATCATGAAACACTGATATTCCGATTGTCAAATATGTGCAAGTGGATGGGTTTTGTTGTTTAGACATCTTTATAACGATCGCGTTAGTTGAGCTGTATGCACAACGGGCGGCGCCATTTTAGTTTCGTTTTCAGTTCAGAGAATCGGATCTGTTGGATTTATAACGTCAATTCATCCACTTCTCACGAAATACATGACAGTAAGTGGCTGGTGAACTGGGAGAAGAATAGGATCAAATGTTAAGCTACTTACACAATGTGTATCTGATATGAATAAAACGTGTCGTTATTATAATTGAAAGGATTATTATTGCCGCTTCCATAGACATCTGTGTGCATTTTACAAACTCAAAATCATTGTTTTGCTAGTAGTACATATGTGTATTTAAATGTCTGAAACCTAAAATAAACATTATGTGGTTGAAAACACTCAATAGTTGTGATATATGACAGCACTGAGTGCGTCTGTCTCTGGCTGAGCGCCAGCCAACGCGCGAGAGCAAGTTTGAATTTAGCAGTTGCTGACGTGTGCACTGAACGTTCTAATCACACCGGTGTGATCGTACGCTCCAGGGACCAGCCAAGACTGATCACACCGGTGTGATCGTACGCGTGAAAGGGTTAAAAAGACGTGCCGCGTGCAGCTCTTCCACTCAGAGAGGAGGAAATTCACTCTTTCAGCGCTGAGGCGACCAGGGAGAAGCGCAAAGTCTGGCAGACCACTGCTCAGATCGCAGGCAATGCAGAATCTCGCTGGGTACCGCCGTCACACCAACACTGAAGAGGAGCTCGTCTCGGAGAGTCTTGTCAGTGAGAATGGCTTAGGAGTGAAGAGGTCTCTTGGCTCCGAAGCGAAAACATACTGCGGTTGCGTTCACTTCCTCCTTTTATACTCACGGAGTAGGGCGGAGTACGCTATGCAAATTTCCGCAGCCCCAAGGCATTGCATGCCATTGGCTCGTGATTAAATACTCGAAGAGGATTGGCTTTCTATGCGAAACCCCCAATCTCCGTCACTTCTGACGTAACTCGAAGTGACTACGAAAGGGAACCAGAGTTTTAGATATAATATAAAGGAATTCTTAAAATTTGTTTAAAAAAAAATCTTTATATTAGGCACACACAGACCTCAATATTCAGTCAATGCATCTCAACAATGGTGATGAGCAGAATATTTAATTAGGAAAAGTAAATTACATAGACAATTCAGATCATAATTTATTCATACCGCAATGCATGATGGGCCAGACTGCAGACCCGCAGCACCCCAGTTTCAGAACACTAATGCCAGAACCCCAGCGCCAGTACCGGAAGTAAGGGGCGGAGCTTTCGTTCTAACACCAGCGCCAGGGCCGTGAGGGGCGGAGCTTAGGTTTGAAACCTAATAACGCCACCTAACGAAATTTGGAGGGTATTTTACACATGAAACAGCTTTTATTGAACATGAAACGTCCTACTCTCTACGTATGTATGTTATGATGCTACATTACAGTACAATTTTTTTTTATGAAGGAGTTAACTTTGTAGGTTATAAAACAAGACAAGCATAGGAGGTTTTCAAAATTATACACAATTCGATAACTGATTAGACCTCTGTGATATTTTATGTTCTATTTATTATTTATTTATTTATTTATTGTGTTTACAGAAATCTTAAATTGTTTTGATATTGAAGATATGTATTTGTAAGATGATTTTAATTGTTTAATTAAAAAAAACAAAAACATATGGGTATAACATGTGCAGCATGGATTTTTTTTCGTGTCAAATAATAATGTCAAAATCTAAAAAAGAGAGAGAAAATTTGGCATTGTTTTAAACGAAACAATAAAAATGTATACAAAATGGCCAAATCAACTCTAGGCCAGTTTTATCACAACAATCTTGTATAAATTTAACTTACAATGTATCAAATGAGGGACTCACTCTAAGGCCTATTTTGTCCTTATTCTTGCGAAAATAACTATTGTGCAATAATAATAATTCCGCCCCTCCCTCACTTCCAGTTCTGGCGCTGGGGTTCTGAAACTGGTGGTGCTGCGGGTCTGCAGCTGGATATATCTCATGATGGGAGCCATTAATGAGTTTTGATTGGTGGCAGCCACTGCAACATGGATCATTATTGTCACCATTGTTGAGATTCACAGGCTGATTATTGATGTCTGTGTTTCTAAATAAATTCATTTGAAAGTGTTTTGATCAGAAAAATGTTTATTTAAATTTAATTTTTACAAGAAAATTATGATAATGATAATCATATAGTGTAGAATCACAAAGCTATTGCTAATGAGTTAAGCTAAACTATCTCAATAAGTTTCATTTTTCAGATCACAGCATGATTAAGCCACAACATAACTAACACTATCAGATCACACTTTTCTTTGTTCATTTGACTGTTATAAATCAATAACAGCAGACAAACAATATTTAAAGTGAAAGTGTAATGGTCAAGAGTCCAACTAAAGCAAACACTGATCACCATAACAGTGACTTACAACTTGTGATTTTCTCCTTCAGTGATTCTGCTTGTTAACATCAGGTGTCTTCAATAATGCTCAATCATCACTAAATTAATCACTTAATCATCTCATTAACTTTAACACTCTTGAATGTTAATTTAACAGTCATATCTGTATCATGTCTTCCATCTGAAAGCAGGTGAAGGTGATTTACTGCTAATCAAGGAACCAGCTTTACTGAAGAGATGCGCATAACAATGTCATGCGATATATCACCCAGCCCTATTTTAAATACAAATTCCAGTCCCTCAAAGTATTTAACTACAAATTACATTTGATTTATTTTTGTTAAGGAAAATACAAATTACATATATTTGAAATACGTATTTAATTACTTTTGAGTATTTTGTCATTCAAATACTGCCCATCTCTGGCCACAGTTCGGAGTTTAGCTCCAACCCTGATAAATTCTCCTGTCTGTAGCTTAGTAATCCTGATTCTGAAGACACTGGTTCAAGTGTGTTTGATTAGAGTCCCAGGTAGATAGCAACCATTGAAACAAAATTAAATCAATGTTAATGTGTAGATTTTTGACTCAGGCTCCACTCGGAGATTGTAGAATCTGGCGAATGTGTTGGATGTCGCCCGGCCTGCAGCTCTGCAGATGTCTGCCAGCGAGGCGCCATGCGCTAGAGCACCAAGTGGAAGCCACACTCCGGTTGGAGAGCGCTGTCACACCAAGAGGGCATGGTCGAACTTGCTGTTGGTAAGCCAAGCAATGACGTCCACTATCCAGTAAGACAACCTCTGCTTTGAGAGAGCCCTTCCCTTCTGGCTCCGACCATAACAGACAAAGAGCTGGTCTGAGGTCCTGAAACACTGCGTTCTGTCTACGTAAGCATAGAGGCGCCTACTGGACAGAGCAGTGCCAAGGCTGGGTCTGCCTCCTCCAGGGGCAGTGCTTGCAGGTTCATCACCTGGTCCCGGAAGGGAGTGGTAGGAACCTTGGGCACATATCCAGGCCGGGGTCTCAGGATCACGTGAGAGTAGGCCGGCCCGAACGCCAGGCACGCTTCGTCAACGGAGAATGCATGCAGGTCCCCTACCCTCTTGATGGAGGCCAGTGCAACCAGGAGCGCTGTCTTCATTGAGAGGAAGTTAATCTCAACTGATTGCAGAGGCTTAAAGGGAGGTCTCTGCAGGGCACTTAAGACCACTGAGAGGTCCCAAGAGGGTACGAGAGGAGGACAAGGAGGAATCAGTCTCCTCGTACCTCTCAGGAACCTGACAATCAGGTCGTACTTCCACAAAGACTTACCTTCAACTGCTTTGTGATATGCGGTAATTGCGGCGACATATACCTTCAGGGTGGAGGGAGGCAGCCTTCGCTCCAACCCTTCTTGCAGGAAGGAAAGCACGACACTGATCGAGCATCTCCGGGAGTCTTCTCGGCGAGAAGTGCACCAGTTGACGAAGAGGTTCCACTTCAACGCAACGTCGTGTCTAGTGGACGACGCTCTAGCGAAAGTGACTGTAGCCGCCACCACAGGTGGCAGGGTACTCAAACCTGCCTCGTCCCCGCACAGAGTCTGTGCAAGAAGGCTCACTGGGGGAAACACATACTTGCGTAGGCCCCGCGGCCAGCTGTATGCCAAGGCGCTGGACCGACTGGGGATGGAGTTGCCATTCGCCAGAGACTGTTACAGCTCGTCGGCTGCCAGGTTCTGCTCTCCTTGAATGTAATAGCACGAAGGGACCTCAGGTGCTTCTTACTCCATAATAGGAGGTGGCGTGCGAGTTGCGACATACGACGCGAGCGTAGACCAACCTGACGGTTGATGTACGCTACTGTCGCGATATTGTCTGAACGGACTAGTACGTGTTGACCTCTGAGCAATGCTCGAAAGCAGTGCAGGGCAAGGCGTTCTGCCAGCAACTCGAGGCAATTGACATGCATAAGGCGCTGGGGTCCTGTCCAGGCATGCATGTCCTGCATGTCCATTGCACATGGCACCCCAACCCATGGCAGAGGCATCTGTGGAGACAACAACATGCCTGGAAACTTGCTGCAGGGGGACTCCGGCCCGTAAGAAGCTGAGGTTCGTCCACGGGAAGAAGGTCTGACGGCAGGTCGGAGTTACTGGAACTCTCAGCGTACCGCAATGCCATGACTACCTCGGGACTCGATCGCGAAGCCACAGCTGAAGCGGTCTCATATGAAGCAATCCGAATCTGAATATGCCCCAGGAGCCTCTGAAAAAGTTTCACTCTTACCCTCAAACTGTCGAAGACAAGTAAGCAGTGAGTGTGCGTGCTTGCTCGTAAGCTGCGCGGACATGGCGACCGAGTCTATCTCCATACCGAGAAAAGAGATCCTCTACACGGGGCAAAGTTTGCTCTTCTCCCAGTTGACCCGAAGGCCCAGACGGGCTAGGTGCTGGAGCACAAAGGTCTCTGTGTTCACAGACCTGATCTCGAGAGTGTGCTAAGATCAGCCAATCGTCGAGATAGTTCAGGACGCGAACCCCGTGTTCGCAAAGAGGAGCAAGGGCTGCCTCGATGATCTTCGTAAAGACGCAAGGAGACAGAGCCAACCCGAATGGGAGAACTGCGTACTGATATGCCTGTCCCTCGAAAGCAAACAGAAGAAACGGTCTGTGTCGAGGTAAAATGAGAGATGAAAGTACGCGTCCTTCAGGTCTATCGCTGCAAACCAATCCTAGGAACGAACGCATTCGAAAATGCGTTTCGCCGTGAGCATTTTGAACGGCAGTCGGTGAAGAGTGCAGTTCAAAACGCGAAGATCGAGGATCGGTCGTAACCCACCGGGGGAACCTTTCTTGGGGACAATGAAGTAAGGGCTGTAGAACTCTGACCTCATCTCGGCTGGAGGGACAGCCTCGATTACACCCTACGCCAGCAGGGTGGCAACCTCTGCTCTCATGATCGGGGTATTACCACCGACCATCGTAAAGCGGACTCCCCGGAAACGGGGAGGAGACCGTGCGAACTGAATCGCAGAGCCGAGCTTGATGGTTTGGGCAACTCAACGGGACAGATTGGGGAGCTCTAGCCAAGCCCCCAAAAACTGATCTGCTCTGCGCCCCGACAGAGGAAACCAGGGAAGGACCAGCGTTCCACGGGGGTCTGCTCTGTCCGGGGGTCTGGCGATAGAGGGGGATGGGAGTGGCGTGGTCCGGGGACGACACGCACTGCCATCCGCACCCTCAGAGACAGAGGAGGACGAGAGTGGTGAGGCAGGGAGGCATTGCACACTGCCATCCTGCTCTGTGTGCTCAGAAATGGAATGCAGATCTTTGAAAGAAAGATTCTCCCCCAGCCCTCCACCGGGGGAAGGAGTGGGCCTGCAACCACTCCCTGAAAGAACTGCAAGCCATATCTGAGCTGCCTGTAACAGGAGCGCCACAGGTACGGGCAGGGGCGCCTCCCTGCGACCACCTCCACGGCACGGTCCAGTGCTTCTGGGGCCGGGCAGGAGGGGGCGGAAGTCGCAGGAGGGCGCATTCGGAGGCAAGCGGACTGAGGCGTCTGAGCCGGCAGCTGGTTTTGACAGCAGAATCCGCAGGGTCAGACAAAAAAGCCACAGTCCACTTCAGGGCGGCCGAGAACTGTTGGGCAGAGTTCTCGACCACGCCGCCGAAGAGGCCAGTCTGGGATATGGGGAAGTTGAGGAAACTGGTTCACTCAGCCTGGCACACATCAACCAGGTTAAGCCAGAAATGTCTGACCACGCATGTGGACATCACCTGACTCAGGTAGCATGCGGTCACCTTCGTCGCTCGTAGAGCAAAGTCGTTGATGGCAGGCAGCTCAAGGATGAGCCCTCGTGCATGTCACTGAACACCCAGAACGATGGCAATAACACACAGTGGGGTGGCAGCCTGCCCCGCAGCTCTATAGGTCACCGCCACCGGAGTAGACAAGAACCTACAGGCATTGGAGGGGTGCTTAGGGTTGCCAGGTGGAGGTGCTGTGGGGACACATAAGTGTTGCCACAGAACACTCCACAGGGGGGAACCCCAGTGTACCCGACTGTGGCTTCTACGAGGGCAGAGAAGGTGGAAGAGGCCGCTGAGCAATCGTGAAAAGTCAAAGGAGACTTCCACGATCTCATGGCCTACTCATGCACATCTGGGTAGAAAGGATTTGGGTTCGCCGCCCCCAAAAACCAATCATCAGCCTTAAGTGCTCAGGACATGGCAGAATTCTCCACACAAACCCGATACTCATGGCAGCCCGGGAAAGCATAGCTGTGAACTCTGAATCGAACTCGCTATGCTAGCACATCCGAGGACAGCAGCACAGACGAGCCATCTCCAGAGGACTCCAGCTCACCTATAAACATGATTTCATCAGCTCACTCACTCTGGACCACGTGGGTTGCAACGTGAAAGACGGGGTGTGGACCGAGGAATTTTCGTCGGTTTCAGTTCCAGACCTGACGTCTTAGATCACCCTGCCCACCAGTCGAAGTATTATCTCACGTGGAGAAAATAGTTTGGGTTGTGGAAGGGGACTCTCACTCTATTGAGCTCATTGAGTCTCGACCGTTATACATTGCGATGGTCACGTTCCCACTGAGAGAACGTGACACATCCACAAGCTCTGTCTGAGCGTGATCAAAGCCCAAACACGTCAAACAGCGCTCATGCCCATCAGCTGAATCTTTCAGCATACCGCACTCAGAAATACACGGGCAGATCGTCTTTAAAAAGATGTGCCGCGTACACACTCTTTTAGTGAGAGGAAAAAAACTCTGTGGATGTTGAAGTGACCAGGGAGAGACACACACACTGGCAGACCACTGCTCAGATCGCAGGTAATGTGAAACTCGCTGGATACCGCCATCACACCAACACCAGAGAGTTCGCTCTTCTCGAAGAGGTGAGTCACAGTAGTAAACTCAGATTTTGTGGCTAGTGGAGTGAAGAAGTTCTCTTGGCTCCGAAGCGAAAACATAACTGCGTTTGGTCCGCATCCTCCTTTTATACCCACATGGTGAGGCGGGGATACATTATGCAAATTCCGCAGACCCATGGCATTTCCTTGCCATTGGCTCGTTTTTTAATACTCGAAGAGGATTGGCTTTCATGGCGAAACCCCCATTCTCCCTCATCCAACGTAACTCGGAGTGACAACAAAAGGGAAGTGGACATTTTTTCAAGTTCCCAGAACCAACACTAAATATTTAGAGAACGTTCTATAACAAAATTCTGTTAGCTGGGATCCTCCTTTGCTGAGATCTTCAGTGAGTTAAAGTATTTTATCTTTAGTTGATGTCAAGCTGTGGTTTTAAGTCAGTTGTAATTTATGGTTTAATTTTCTGAGAATGCAAAAAATGTTGTTGAAACAACAGCACATTGATCCAGTTCTGGACTGACTGTGGTTGCAGATGGTTTCTAAGTTGAGATGTTCAAGAAACAAAAACATGGCGTCGTGCAGTCAGGTGCTGCCTCGCTCCCATGCAGTCTCAAAATCTCAAAGTTCATCTTTGAAAAAGCTTTACTGGGACAGTGTTTTATCCAAAGGCAAAAACGTTTGTAATGGCAAGATTACTATTTTGATCGTCATCTATATTGTTGCTCTTTTTGCCAGCTCAGTGGCGGCCGTGCTTTGCACTCGTTCGACGCACAGGAAATGAGAGCAGGTTTTACAAACATTTCGATTCGTCTTTGTTCTGTGGATATAAGTTTACTCATGTATGGTTGCCCAGTGGACAATTTGCTTTATATCACAATGTTCTAAACAATGAAAAAGTGGCAATCCAAAGTACTACTTCAAAAACTCCCTCACACAAGACTCCGCAACTCCTGAGAAAACTTTCTGGATATTTGTTGCTCACCCTTTTGCTTGCGGGAAATGTTCATCTTAATCCCGGGCCTGCTGAGAGAGATATGGGTCCCAATCACCATCGAGGGATACTTACGGAGAAAATGGAGCAATATCCTGGGTTGGAAAATACGCCTGGGTATGAATTTAACATCTTAAATAGCACATAGTTTTCTACCGATTCAGCAACACTGGGTGAGTTTCCAGCTGACTTTACTTCATTACCAGCAGTGATCCAACCGTGCGCTGTGATGTCTTGCATGAAAAATCATGTGCTAAAACTAACGAAGTGTGCATCATCAAACAATGTAAAATAAAAGCTAAATCCTGCAATTGTGAAACACCGTGGTATTAAACTTTTCCGAACTGTAAACCAGGCTCGCATGCTGTGGGATTCTCAGGCTAAACCAAGCGGGTTATTAGTAGGACATTTAAATATCCGAAGCGCAATTCCTAAAGAGGATCAATTACAACATCTCCTAATTGAGTCAATTTTGGACCTCCTTTGCTTTACAGAGACATGGTTACAGGAAAACTTCTTCTTCTTGCTATTTTACGGCGGTTGACATCCGACTTATTGGTGCATTTCCGCTACCTTCTGCTCCGGAGTGTGGAACAGAGAATAGGTTTACAGACTAAATCCCCTTACCCCACTCACACCTCATCCCATTCATTCTGCATGCTAAAAATTTTAATAATAACAACAACAACAACAATTACCACCACTATTACAACATCAGTATTTATACTTTAACCCTCTTCCATACTACCTTTATTTATATTCTATTAAAAAAACATATTTTTGTTAAGAAAGTCATAAGAATTTTAGTCTGCACCCTATCACTACTCAATAACCCTTTTAATGTGATATTCTGAACGCCCATCTGCCTCAGCTTATTTCTCATCATCTCTCTCTGTGCTCCATAACTACTACATCTCAAAATAATATGCTCTACAGACTCCTCTTCCTGGCACCCATCACACATTCCGGTATTATGTTTCCCTATTAACTTAAGCGTTTTATTTAATAAACAATATCCCAATCTTAACCTAGAGATCACAATTTCTTCTCTCCTATTTCCACTTTCAACCCTTGTTTCCTTAACTTCCCTTTGAATTTGATATAAGTGTCTCCCTGTCCTCTCTCTATCCCACATTTCTTGCCACTTTTGATTTATTTTCTCGCATATCACACTTTTAACTTCAGCTTTACTTATACTAACTTGCATTTCTATATTTCCTTTTGTTAATGCCCTTTTTGCTAATTGATCAGCCATTTCATTTCCCCTTATCCCTACATGTCCTGGTACCCATATAAACTTTAGTTGTCCACCTTATAACTATTCTTGTTACTGACTGAAGTACCTCCCACAGAATCTCTTGATGACTTTTGGATTTGAATGACCGAAGAAAAAACTGCTGAAGAATCTGAGCATAACAATGCTTTTTCCTGACCCGTCCTTTCTACCCATCGTAATGCAATTAATATAGCCAACATTTCCACTGTATAGACCCCTAATTGATTAGATGTTCTCCTGTTGTTTCCTGTTCCTTTATCTGGTATCACCACCCCTAATCCTGTTGCTTCCGTCTCTGGATTCTTAGCTCCATCTGTAAATCTGTATATAAGTATTATATTTTTCCAACAACTGGTCTTTGAACAGTCTTTCTAAATTAATATCCTCCTGAGCCTTCCTTTTTTCCTGTAACACAAATAAATCTACCTCTGGCCAAACTATCTTCCATGGTGCAATCTCTGGATAAACTATTGTGGGACTCATCCTCAAATTATAGACTTGTAGTTCTTTGGCTATTTCATTTCCAATCCGTCCAAAATTTTCCTTTAAATTTTTCCTATACTCCCAGAATTATTATGTCCTTTTAAACCAGCCTGTTTCCTCCATAAATCTAGTGGTAATTCTCCCATTTCTACCCGAATGGCTGCTACAGGAGTTGTTTTGACTGCTCCACAGCATATTCTCAGGGCCTGCGCCTGGATTACATTACACGAAAACTCACCGGCTGATGGATTAAAAGTTCATGGTTACAATATGTTTAGACGAGACAGAAATGTTGGTCGGGGTGGTGGAGTGTTGTTTTATGTCAAGGATAGTATAAATTGTGTGCAAATTCGTTTGTCAGATGTTGATGACCTGGAATGCATAGTTTTTAAAGTAACTATCAATTCAAATGTCTTTTATTTTGATTGGAATATACAGACCACCATCCTCAAAAAAATGTTTTTATGACAAATTGAATGCCATTTTAAGGGAATGTGATTCTAAAAACGAGGTTATTTTATTAGGAGATTTTAATATAAATTGGAGTGACAAAATAAAAAGGAAAGAGCTAAAACATGTTGCAAGTAAATTCGAATTACAACAGGTAATAGAAGGACCTACGAGGATAACTAGTTCATCTGAAACACTTATTGAACACTTACACTTACTTACACAAATAGACCAGAAATAATACGAAGATCTTATAATTTGGTCACAGGGCTATCCGACAATAATATGATCCTGATTGTAAGAAACCTCTCAAAACAAAGTTAAATCAGTATGGAATCCCTAAAAGTCAGTTATCCGATCTTGAACATGCAATCAAAGAAATTAATTGGAATGAACAGTTATGACAGCCAGATGAACAAAAGGAAAAAAGTGATCTGATGGTGTTGGTTATGTTATAACATGTCATTTTTTCACAATCATGTGACCTAAATCACTGAATTTAAGTAGTACTAATCTCTGATTAGAATGCATATCAATCATTCCTGAATCAAAGTGATTTAACAGCATAAAATCCCAATTTTACAATGTAATCCAAAAGATTTCTTTAAAGTTGTTCTGATCAAAAATCATTAAAAATGGAATTATTTTGGACACACATATCAATAATCAGCCTGTGATTCGCAACAATGGTGACAATAATAAAGCATGTTGCAGTGCATTCTGGGTGCCACCAATCAAAACTCATTCATAGCTCCCATCATACATTGCGGTATGAATAAATTATGATCTAAATTGTCTTACGATTTGTGTACGTTTTATTTAATCCATAAAATCATTACTGTGCTGAAAATCATTTTGTTTTATGCAAGGCAACATACAAGGACACGATGTCAGTTACCCTATAGCCAGCTAAATCTATTTACATCAGATGTTGAAATCTATTCTCAGCGCTGTGCACTGTTATGGGCAGTCTAAAATGACTTTTTTATTCTAAAATGTTTGTTAAATGAGTTTAAATCTTGGCAGTATTATACATGTTAAAATGAAATAAAAATTTTGCTGTATTAAAAAATGTTCTCATCTGAAATAAAGGAAGATATCATGTAAACAAGTAATTGTCGTTTATTTTACAAAGGTTTAGATGACTACGTTAATATATATATATATATATATATATATATATATATATATATATATTTACAGTAAGTTTGATTTGAGCCAGAAGTATGTGATACTTCTTTATTAATTACTAATGGGTTCCCTATATTGTCACTTTAAAATACTGTTTCAAGTAATTCCTGAAGGACTATCTAATAATTATTTACTAATAAGTTCCCTATATTTTCAGTTTCCCTCAGTCGTTGACTCAAATACATGAATTTACTCAGTGGCATTCTATGCTGAGGAAAACAGACACACACAGTACTGTACATAAAATATACAAATAATCTGAGGTTAGTTTCGTATGACTGTTCAGTAGTTACTTCTTAGTTATTTTTCTTGAACCTTAATTAATAGATAATTAATAGTAGTTCTTCAGGAGTTATGACAGAATTCATTAGTTATTGACAATCATAAAATTATATTACATACTGATTAGTTAACACATCTTCCTTAGTAGTTAACAGTAGTGAAGAAATAGTTAATGAAGAATTACCTATTAGTTCGTCAATAATTCCTTATTAATTCTGCAGTAAGTAAGATACAGTATTCTAAAGTGTTACCAACTTGTTCTGATAAAATAATAAAAAAAATTGTTTAGGTACAACAGGACATCAAGCATGAGACAAGATTTAGACATCAAGCATGAGACAAGAGTATGAATCTCAACAATGGTGACAAATGAAATATTTAATTAGGAAAAGGACAGTTCAGATCATAATTTATTCATACTGCAATGCATGATGGGAGCCATGAATGAGTTTTGATTGGTGGCACCCAGAATGCACTGCAACATGGTTTATAATCGTCACCATTGTTGAGATTCACAGGCTGAATCTTGATGTCTGTGTGACTTAATAAATTTTTTTAATCTATTGCACAGAAATATTAATAATATTTAGGATTCTTTAGAAAATGCAACAAATTGTATGCTGTGATGTCACCAGGCTGCTGTAATCAACAGGGTAAACCTAATTATCTAAATTGTAGTCATCTGTTGTAGGTCACTTTAGTTAAAAGCATCTGCTAAATGAAAATTATGTTTAGTGATTCAAGTCAAATGATAATTACGACTAAACATAACCACCTGAACACCATTCTCTTTGTTCATGTGGCACTTACAACTCAATTATAACAGCCAAATAAAATCTAAAATTAATAATTTAAGGGTCAAGAGCCCAACTAAAGCAAACACTGATCACCATAATGGTGACTTCAAATCACCATTATGGTGATTTGAAGTGATTCTTAGTGATTCTGCTTGTTAGTGATTCTGCTTGTTAACATCAGATGTCTTCAATAATGGTCAATTAATAACATAATTAACGAATTAATTTTAACACTCTTCAGTGTTCATTTAACACTCATATTTGAACACTTTAACTCTTTAATTGTGGACACAGGAGAGTTAATTTAACACTGGAGTTTTTGCTGTGTAGGATAATATTCTTGCTTTCTTGCGAATGTTGATTTCATAATGTTCCTCCTTTGTGTCATGGTGTAGTGTGGAATAAAGACAGGCTGAGGCGGACGCAAAGCTCCAATTCAAAACATTTACTCAAATACTCCAAACGGGTACAAGGAAGACAGGCAGAAGAAAGAATGAACACAGGCAAACTAAATACAGGCATGGCCAGGGCGGAGCAGGCTGAGGGCGTGGCGGAGCAGGCTGAGGGCGTGGCGAAGAAGGCTGAGGGCATGGCCAGGGCGGAGCAGGCTGAGGGCGTGGTGGAGCAGGCTGAGGGCGTGGCCAGGGCGGAGCAAGCTGAGGGCGTGGCCAGGATGGAGCAGACGAACCCTCGGGCGTCCGGGCGGAGCTGTTGGACCCTTGGGCGTCCAAGGCAGAGCAGGCCGTTCAGGTGGCCATGGTGGTAAGGACCCTTCGGGCAGCCATGGCGGAGAGGACCCTTCGGGCGGCCATGGCGGTGAAGACCCTTCGGCGGCCACAGCCGTGAAGACCCTTCGGCGGCCACAGCGGTGAAGACCCTTCGGGCGGCCATGGCAGTGAAGACCCTTCGGCGGCCACAGCGGTGAAGACCCTTCGGGCGCCGTGGCTGGGACATAGGGCCCCCCAAAAAAATATTTGGGGTGAATCCCCGGATTTGGGGCAGACGGGGTACAAACAGTCTCTGGATGGGCGGGACGAGACCTTGGCAGGGCGGTCTCGGCAGGGCGGTCTCGGCGGGACGAGACTCGGGCTGGGCGGTCTCGGCGGGACGAGACTCTGGCTGGGCGGTCTCGGCGGGACGAAACTCGGGCTGGGCGGCCTCGGCGGGACGAGACTCTGGACGGACGATCTCAGGCTGGACAGTCTCGGGCTGGCCGATCTCTGGCTGGACGGTCTCGGCACTTACTGTCTCAGGCGTGGCGGGCAAGGCGCATTCTGCCTTGGGCTCGGCAGATCTGGCGTGAAGTGCGGGCTCGGCTGGACTGGCGTTGAGTGCAGGCCTCCTAGGGATGAGGATCAAACGAGGGCGCCGAATCGGCTGGAGAATCCCCTGTAAAGTAGCAGGGTTCATGTTGTTTTGGTCGGTCGATCTGTCATGGTGTAGTGTGAAATGAAGACAGGCTGAGGCGGACGCAAAGCTCCAATTCAAAACATTTACTCAAATACTCCAAACGGGTACAAGGAAGACAGGCAGAAGATTAAACACACACTCATTGACCATTAACATTTGACATCGACCGACGAGGACAGAATGAACACAGGCAAACTAAATACAGGCATGAATCAAACATAACGAGGTGAAGACAGGTGATACAGATGAACAAGACGATGAACGGGAGGCTGATTGAGGAAGTGAGTTCAGGTGTGGAGACAAGAGGATCCTGGAGAGTGAAGTGCAGATGACAAAGACAGACTGGTGCAGACGAAGGACTGTGACACTTTGTTATTATGGAACATTGTATAGTGGTTCCCAAACTTTTTGAAAGCAAGGCACCCCTTTGTAGTTATTTTTTTTTCCACGGCACCCCAACCCAATTAAACTAAACGAACATATGTAGCCTACATAGGCCTATATAGCTACAATTAATGATGCCGGTAACGTGTTACTTAGTAAATCTGAACACTTTTTTCAGTAACAAGTAATCTAACGTGTTACTATTTCCAAACCAGTAATCCGATTAAAGTTACTTATCCAATTTAATGTGCGTTACTATTTTTGTCATTTTCTTTAGTAGAAATGATGGCTGTCTGACATGCTATTTGGAACAGAAATGTGTGTGAGAAGGCAAAATCAGACACACCCCTTCCAACTCCAAGAGTTATCCTTCCTGTCCAAATCTAATGCTACCACATCTTTAAATTACTATAGTATTATTTTAAGTTAACATTATAAAATATGTAGACCTACATCACAAAACTAGTTGAGGATAAATTCTTTAAAAATGGGCAATTCCAGCGTGGCCGTGACATTTGAGGTAAAAAAAAAAATAAATAAAAAAAAACTTGAAATGTAAATTCTCAGAAAATGCATTTAATATCAGTACATTGAAACGTCTTATCCATGCCCCCTTTAGACATTTGAAAAATATCACTCCACACGTGTTTATATTTAAGGGGAAAACACATCCCTTATGGATATGTGACACACAAAAAAAAAACTTTCACTTTTAGGTGGCAAAAGTGTAAAAAGTAATACTACTCACGGGAAAGAAGAGTTGGCTCATCTCCACAGAACATAAAATATTAATTTTGTCTTATTTTTCGTGTGTATGTATTTATGAGGGATAAATAATGTTACATGAAAGTTCCCCGTTACGGACTTGACCACTCTGAAAGCGCCTCTGAAGGACTTCTTTAAAACTTTCACATCAAACATAAAGCATAAAGCCTTTCATTAAGGTGAATTTCGTTTTTGTATTAATTTTATATTAATTTTAATAAATGTTTAATCGACGTATTGTCTGGATTTAAAAAAGAAGTAGCCTAAATACAGTATTTAAGAACAATAGATAATCACGACACGGCGCCGGCGAAACACAGCTTATAAGGTCTACTTGCCTCACACACCAGAGAAATATATCTATAGAAAGCTCGAAATGTCTACTTTTAAACAGAACAATTCAAAAAGAAAGAAAAATTCTCTGCTTATTTAATCCGTATGAAATGTGCATTTCTCTCTGGCGCATTCATACTGAAGTGATCGCGAGTCAGGTCAAGAAAGATTGTCTTTTGTTTTATGTTTTAGAAAAACACATATTAAGTGAAGCCAAGAAAGACGGTCTTTTGTTTTATGTTTAAGAAAAACAGGTATTTATGTTAAGTGAAGTAGCCTAAAGAGAGACTGTCATTATTTTATTTTTTTATTCCTGTTCTGTCAATCTGCGTGAAATATAAAATTGAGGCCATTACAAACAGGCGGAGCGAGCGGGACGATTCCCTCCCGACAACAGTCCAGTTAGCGGTAAATAAACATTTAAACTTTAAATGTATGAAATAATAGGATTTTTTCCGCTTATTCATTTTCGTTTGGACATTCATATGTTGGTGTTTTGATATTATTTTAAAATATGCTGTAAAAGGTTATTATATGGTACGATGGTTATTTTAGGCTGTTAACATAGGAAAATAAAGCTGAGATTCTGCGGCACCCCTAGCCAGTTGTCACGGCACCCACGTTGGGAACCACAATCTTTTATCTCAACAACTTTCCCAAAACATCCTCAAAATGTTACAGTTAAAACATTATATCTTACTTTACATTTCACCTTCATAGAAACATTATTTGAAATGAGAAAACCTTAAAACATTCTTTGAACATTTCTTTAAAACATTAACCAAATAGGGAATGTTAACCAATGTTCTGAAAACGTTCTCTGCTAGCTGGGGACCCAAATTAGAAATTTATGATACTATTCTACTACATATATGACCCACTTTCAATACATATTCATGTCTCCACCAGTGGAATTACCCTTTAATCCTCCTTTGCTGAGATCTTCAGTGATTTAAAGTATTTTATCTTCAGTTAATGTCAAGCTGTGGTTTTAAATCAGTTGTAATATATGGTTTAATTTTCTGAGAATGCAAAAATGTTGTTGAAACAACAGCACATTGTAACATTGACTCAATGCCTTTACCATTGATTTAAAAAAAGTTCACCATTATTAGAGTACTAATTATGGGTGCAACAGTTGATTCAATGCAGTTAACGATTTTTTATATCCATCTGGGCAGCTATTCTGCAGCATTTATTAACTTGGCTACTGTTTATTTATACATACTGATACATTTTATAAATAAACATTATCTAGATTAACAGATGTTTTAAAACTGTTAATTATTGTCCTTTATGATGCCTAATGCATTAACTAATGTTAACAAATTGAACTTTATTGTAAAGTGTTACCATTAAACAATATTACTTACCCATTGGTGCAAGAAAAAATATTAGCCAGTGTAGGTGCATGTTCAATAGTGGAAAAAAAAAACAAGTGTCTGAGATACTTCTGCTCTACGATGAGGTTTCAATCTTGAACAGATGTCAGTCATTTGTTATATTTATACACCGTGAGTCAGCCACACATTATCACTCCCAACCAGTGAACCAGGATATTTTCATAGGAGTGGTTAGGCAGGGGCCAGTAAAACATCTTGGACGGCCCAGAAATAATCATTTACAGAATTACAGAATTTATATACATACATTATAAACACAGTATAAATATTAAATAACAATTGACCAATTTAAGACAACCGGTTTCCTAAAATAATATTAATTAACAGGCAACCAAAATTGCCAGTAACTTACTGTCAATTATACAGTTAATGTTTTACAGTGTGAGTGATATTTTTGTTTGTTTAATTTCTTACTGTTAGAAAATAACCTCACACTGCACAATGTAAAATATTTGTGAATTATCTCAATGAGACAATAATAATACAATCTCCATACAGCTATCACTCATAGCAATATGTTTTGTACAGTGTCTGTTATGTTACCTATGAGTCGTGCAGTGATGGAGTGTGGTGGTTCAGGGAAGCTCTTGAGAAAAACATTTGCATTGCTTCAGGGAGATCAACACTGTAATACATTCATGATTCTGTCACGATATTGGCATTTTGTGAATGTTATACAAACAAATTCCTCTAGCCCGTTCGTGCGGTGATACATAGGCTTCTAAGTAACTGAAGATAAGTTCCAACCACAAGGCAAAATAACAAAAGATTTGTTGTTCACAACCAGAGATGGGCAGTATTTTAATTACATGTACACAGGAAGTACAGTAGAAATAATTTAATAATTCATTGTGAGGATGTAGAATTCATCAGTATGTAGTATGTATTTCAATGTATTTTTCCATGTGTTACCTGCAAACATGTGAGTGTTACGGTGTGGTGTGGGTTGAAGAAGACTCAAATCAAAAAGGCTCCAATAGAAATTATTTACTATATATTACTCACAGGTTCAGGCAGGCAGGCAGAATGACAGGCACACACATACACACACATTCTAAACACAACTATGAGTAAAGCAGAACCGATCAGAACTGAATGAACAGAGGGAAACTAAATACAGATACCAATGAACTCTAATGAGGTGAGGATACTTTATACTTTTACTTATGTAGAAATCCCATCAAATTCATTTACAATTACGTTAGTAAATCCTTGGTTAGAATATTAATTTGCACTTC
The DNA here is from genome assembly GCF_016745375.1 of Pimephales promelas. The sequence continues at coordinate 58,983,511 of NW_024121099.1, read as the reverse complement.
CTCCACCGGTGGCTAAAATTATTAGCATCACAATCAATTCAAGAATGCTAACAGGCAGATTTACGTGGGCTAACTATCTGTTTCTGCTTCTTTTATCACATAGTGTGTGTTAAGTTGAATTTGAGAGAAAGGAAAAAAAAAGAGACATGGTTAAAAAGTATAAATTCATCATTAGTAAAGAAGATTTAAGATCAAAAGAGTGCAGCCTATTGGTTGGGAGCACATGGTGCAACCTGGGAGAATCAAGGTAGCTGATTGGTCATTGAAACTCCACATCTCCAAACTCCACCAGGTGTGTGTGATTACTGGGAGCAAGAGGTATCTTTGTTTGCAGTAAATGTGCTTCTCCTACTGAAGTTGGTGGGTTTTGGTGTTTAAAAAACCAAAGGAGAAAGACTGTTGAAAAGCCACAATGTTTCATCAACTTTGAGATGCAACTGGTAGGACAAAGACTTATTTTTCTTTAATGACTACATATTTTGTCTATGTTTGAAAGGTGTTTAATGCTAGTAGTTTAGCATTTTACTTTCTAACTGCATAACAAGCTTCATTATTTACATTGCTGTTAAGTTGCTGTGTAAATTGTGAATGTTTGACAATGGTGTTTGTACTTTTGTTGCACTTTGTAGTGACTCATATCACATATCTGTTTCTGTGTAGGTTATTAAACTAACCTTCTGGAATTATCATTGAGACAAGTACAAAAGAAGATCTAGTCAATGATGAGAGATTTTCAATAAACTGCTTCTATGATGAAGAACCAGATGGTTTGAGTTATTCCATGCACCTTCAGAGTTGATTGAGGCCTTTTTCAAGTTTGGGCAGACATTGAGGCAAAGAAAAACCCTGATAACTTGACAGTGTGTGATTTATAAAATACATTATATCCTTCATCAAACATAATGTGTCTGGTCACTTTATATCTTATATCAGAATATTATATTACTGTTAAGCCTACTATGGATATTAAAATACGCAGAACCATGTGTCACATGAATGGTTTGCAGCAAAAAAAACAATCAAAATCAGTTCGTTTTTCAGTGAGATATGATTCATTAAATGCGTTGACAGCTCATATCCGCCATACAGTTTACACTGAGTAGAGCGGATGACCGGTTTAAGATGGCGGCTCCACGGCTCGTCTGATAGGGCGTCTATCTATATGATGTCTATGTTGCTCCCAATGCTAGAGAGAAATGCTGGTATCGTCACATTTGCAAAATTTGGTACAGAAGAATTTTTGACATCACTATTTGAAACACTGTTAGCAGGATTGTGTAATATTTGTTAGTTTGCTATTTGCTGTAGTTATTTTCTACTGATAATATGCAAGTATGGTGAGAATCTTTTGAGATAACATTTTTAAAACACACCATGAACATACTAGAAGCGGTCTGCCGTAGGAAGGAAGGGAGGTGGGGCTCCAAAATTTATTCAATTAAATATTTAATTAAAGCCTAATAATAATAATAAAATAAACAATTTCTTCAAGCCAGTTTTAATGTTACAATCATGATTTTTAGAGGAGGCTGACAGCATAAACATAAAAAACATATTTTTGGCTAGAATAAGGAAACTTAGAAATACCATTGTGATGTGTTTTTTAATGTTAAAATACAGAAATGTTAAAATACAGAGAGTTTTGTGTTTATGTCTATGAAGTCCATAAAATATGAAAAGGTGTGTTTCTTTGTGTGTGTGTGTGTGTGTGTGTGTGTGTGTGTGAGAGTGAAAAAGTCAGGTAATAAGGCACGAGGACAATGGTAAATAATATAGTTTTTATTGTGACCAACCAATCAAAAAATATCACTAATAAAGAATACAAACTTAATCCAAAAGCAATGAGCTAGACTTAAAATAAACTTCAACCTTCACCTCAATATAAGGAAAATCAAAGGAAATCTGAACAGAACAAAAGTTGACCTCCTGAAACAGCTGACAGATATTTAAGATACACCACGAGCTTACACCGTTATCTCAATGTGAATACTTTTATTATAAACCAAGCTAGCTTTAATAAACTAGTTTGCTACCATACTGTTTTATTAACATGTTCACTATAATATGTTATTGGGTAGCATTTGCTGTATGAATGCAGCATTGCAAAAGCTTTTATTTGCTCTCAAATCAAGCTGCGTGCACCACTTGTCACCATCCTAAAACCAACATTTACAGAAATTCATTTCAATTTGAAAACCAAATATCCCACTTAACATTAATCTTGCACCAAAAAACCAAACAAACAAACAAACATGAAACCCCATTATATTATTATATTTTATAATAAAAAATTATTTTAAAATATATTTTACATAAAACCCCATTATTGCTTAATTTTAGAATTTAAATATGCCCTTTCGAGTGCCATCGGCAAAGCATGCTGGGAAATAGACATCCCAGCATGGGATGTTAAAAAGGGATAATTAAAAAGGGATAATTTCATAAAACTCAACACAATGAAACCGTTTACTTAAAATGTATTAGCTATGTGAACTTGAAAGAAAAAAAGGTGCTAAATACTCATAAAAGTTAATTTGAAGTTTTTAAGTTTGTCCAACTCAAACCAATTAATAATTTTGAGCGTTAGGGTTTACAGTAAGGGAAAAAGAAATGGCACAATGCGTGTACTCCAAAGAAACGAATTAAGTACTTAAAACGAAATTGCAATAGTGTCAACTAAAATCTTTGTAAATTTTTTTATCACATGCATCTTAAACCTTAAATATTTAGTGTATTATAAACTAAATTAAAGTGTAGAGGAAGAAAATGAATTGTGGTTTCATCTCAACATCCGCTAATCTCTGTATGCAAGGTGAGAAATGCCACCAAAATGAATAAAAATACCCCCAAAATTCAGGATATAAATTGCCAAATTCTTGTATTTTGTGTTTAGATAACATAAGCAATATCACATGAGCACGAGTGTAATTTTCACGAATATCAGCACAATTACAAAATGTGAAATACATTTTGTACAGTATAGCAGTTAAATAAATTCTTTACTATTTTTAGACAAACCATTGTCAAATTTGACTGTTTTTGCTCAATTTTCCTGGTGAAAACAGTTCGAAACTGTTCTTGAATAATTCATTGATTTGGAATGAATTGGGCGAGTCAATAATTCAATGACCCATTCATGAAGTCAGTGGACACTTGGGCTGAATTCAAAATCACCCCCAACATCCTTTTATAGTGGTGTCCGAAACCATAGTGGACATTATTGAGTGCATTCATTCAATCCCACATTGCACCACAATAATGAGTGTACAACCGATGTACGCTCAACGGCTCTCCAAATTCATTAACTCGTTTTCATTCACTCCTTCAAGTGAACAGTATTAGTTGACTAACATAGGGAATAGGGAATGAGGGTTTAGAACGAACTTTTGAGCGAATTGGTTGAAGGAATGATTCAATGATTCACTAATTATGACTTACTGCCAGCTTCTGGCAGTTTTAGTTTAATATAATAGGATAATAAAATTTTTCTCAACATCCCATTTTTCCATATTCAAAATGTTATATTTACATTAACCTTACTACATTATTTAGGCATTTGTAATTGCACTGTAAATAGATTTTAATAAATGGTAAGATGGATTTGGTTGATACTTATGTAATTTAACAGCCCTGTAGTGTTCAATAGAGTCATTCATTAAATCACCAATATGTAACTTAACTTTTTATAAAAATGATTAAGAGTGATATTCTTTTTTTCACTTGAGATCCTAAATGTTTGTGTTTTCCCATGAATTCTTGTGTTTTAAACTCAAAATAAACTTTTTATTAACTCTTTATATTAAAATGTATTGTGTGTGCTCTCAAGACATCACTCTGGAATCCAAAGCTTCCCAAGTACAGACAGAAACACAATAACAGTGATTATGTAAAAGACCATGAAGGTCACATCTATGATTCTTGCCACTCTGGTCCAGGACAGACATGTCTTCTGTCGTTGTTTTTGACGAGTTGCGGCACAACACTGATCTGTAACTGAGGCTGAAGGGTCCTCCTGTTTTTTTACACCGCCTGCGAGAGGAAACGAGAAAAGCACGGCTCTGAATAAGCACTGTTCCCTTTCGCTGTCACTCCGAGTTAAGTCGGATGATGACGAATGTGGTTTTGCTTAGAAAGCCTACCAACTTGAGAATTACAAAATGAGCCAAGGGCAAAGAAATGCCATGGGTCTGCGAAATTTGCATGGTGCAACTCCGCCCCACCTTGTGGGTATAAAAGGAGGATGGCGGCAACATGCTTGTGTTATGTTTTCGCTTCGGAGCCAAGTTAATTCTTCACTCCACAGCCATCTCTCAACTATCAGCTTTACAAGACGAGCGAGACTCTCCGGTGTTGGTGTGACGGCAATGTCCCAGCGAGTGCACACTTCCTGCTTATGTGTGCAGTGATTTGCCAGTAAATCTGTTTCTCCCTGGGCGCTTCAACACTTGCGTTTTTCCTCTCGCGAAAAGAGGTGTACTAGAGGTTGTCTTTTTAAAGATGCCTTGCCTATGCACTTCTGGTTGCGTTAGACTCGTGTTTGACTCTGATGGGCACGAGCGCTGTCTGGTTTGTTTGGGTATTGATCACGCTAGAGCAGCGTTCATAGATGACTCGTGTTCTCTCTGTGGGAACATGACCATCACAACACTACGGTCGAGACTCAGTGATCTCGCAAGAGTGAGATTCCCCTCATCCACACCCCGATCTGATGTCTCCACGAGAGGAACTACTTCAGCTAGTGGCCAGGGTGACCTGAGGGTGACGGTGTGGAACAAGGCGCTGACTATAGAGCATCACAGTCCCGCCCACAGCCCAAGAGAGCGCTGGTGCCGGAAGTAAATTTCCCATTAATTTTTCCCATTGAAATTTTGTAAAATCCATATCTAAAGAGTATAAGAGCATGTCTGAGGATAACCAGCTACGGCTGAACTCATAAGCATACAATATATCATTTCGAGTGAAAAAACAAAGAGAAAATCCAAAAAAAGTCGAAGGTACAAGCCTGTGTACATATTTTCATTTCCGAGCAAAGGAACTACTCCTCCCATAAACCACCGCACCTCACTGAAGTCGACTGAAGCCACCGTAAAAGAGCCTTTTGAGTGACTTCCAAATCTGACGTCGGACGTGCAAACTTTTTCCTCCGGTGAATTTTATACAGTGAATGTGCAGGGAAACTCCTTTTCCTCGATTTGCTGAAGCTTATGCACATGCTAAAACATTGAGCATCAGGCTCGCTCATTGGCTGAGTTGTGGCAACTGCTCATCCAATGGCGCGGGGACGTCTCTGAGGTGCAACCAATGAACTTAGCCCTAGCCCTCGTTGCGAGCATCGGTTTAGAGTGGAACCCTCCACCCTGTTCATAGCGCTCACGGCTGGACGATTGTTTTATGACTATCGTCCGCGGCCAACCCTAATACCTTTCTTCCCGGACGTGCATGATGAGATCTCAAAGTCCTGGAAGGAACCCATGTCTTCCCAATCGCTGATCACATCCGTCTTTCCTCCCCTCGATGGGGCACTGGGCTCCCCCCAGATGAACACTCTGTTGCGATGCAACTGCGTCCTCAGAGTGCTCCTCCAAAAGCACCCATCCAAAGCCTGCAGATTTACGTCTACGTTAGCAGAGCGGCGGGACAGGCAGCTGCTTCTCTGCATGCCATGGCCACTCTGCAGGTCTACAGGCCTAGATGCTCAGAGACATGCACAATGGTAGGACAGACCCAGGGCTCTTTGATGAGCTGCACGCCGCCACTGACCTCGCGCTCCTGGTGAAGAAGATGACCGTGCATTCCCTGGGTTTGGTGATGTCCACAGCCGACTAGTTCTCACGGCTTCAGCCCCTCCCTGGTGAATGACGACTCCATCCCTAGTCGGTTCAGCTGATTAGGGACCAGTTAGGGTTTGCCTGTCACGACTTGACACATTGCGCCCTGTATTATTCCCTGACCGAGGGCACGCTCGGCACGGATGCACTGGTGCACAGCTGGCCGGGGGGCGGAAATATGCATTTCCCCCAGTGAACCTTCTTGCGCAGACCCTGTGCAAGGTCAGGGAGGATGAGGAGCAGGTCATTCTGTTCGCGTCACACTGGCCCATCCGGACCTGGTTCTCCGAACTTGTACTCCTCGCGACAGCACCTCCCTGGCCAATTCCTCTGAGGAAGGACCTCCTTTCTCAGGGACGGGGCACCCTATGGCACCCTCGTCCTGATCTTTGCATTCCCCCTCTAGGCAACCCCCACATGTGCATTTCCAATGTGAGCCTCTCTGAGCATGTGTCTTTCCCTTGGCAAAAAAGATATGGACACCATCTTTCCAAATGGTGTCCACATCTCAAGATGTGAGATATGCTCCCCAGTGTACCTTGGTATTCCTGTGCTAAATAGGAGTTCTTCCTCCATGCTAGTCTCACAACAGATATCTCAGATTTATGCAGGGCACTGCAGGGCACTGAAGGTGGTGTGATTAGACTGGTAACCCCATTCGTTGTCATCCGACGTAACTCAGAATGACAACGAAAGGGAATGTCTCGGTTACGTATGTGATCCTCGTTCCCTGAGTAGGGAACGGAGATGTTGCGTGTTCCTGCCACTCCTGCTGTACCACGGGGATCGCCTGAGCTCAGTCTTGGCTCCTCAACGACGAAACATATATGCATGTTGCTGGTGTCCTCCTTTTATACCCACGAGGTGGGGCAGAATTACGCCATGCAATTTCCATGGCATCTTTTTGCCATTGGCTCGTTTTTAAATACTCAAAGTTTATAGGTTTTTCTAAGTGAAACCCCATTTCGTCGTCATCTGACATAACGTGTCCGTTCCCTACTCAGGGAACGAGAGTTACAAATGTAGCCGATATGTTTTGTGTGGTCTGAACAATACCAAGTATACGATATTTTGAAAGTGAAATTCATTTTAAATTAATTTCATGTGTGGTTTCAGAGTGGTTTGTTTCATGCTCATTTACATGGTGCAATTTTCATCCATCCATATCCAAACTGCTCGTCCTATTTAAGGGCACATGGATGCTCCAATACATTCACATTTTTTTTCAGTCTAATACACTCAATGATTAATTTTAATTGTTTTTCTTTTCGTATTTACCAAAGTGTCAAAGCAAACAAATCTTAACCTTAATTTGTGAAGTAAAAGTTTCAAAGACAGGAAAATGTTCCTCATAATCAGATGCGGTGTCCACTCTTACCATCTGGTCCAGTGACAGTAGATGCTGTTTCCACTGATCTTCCACCGGCTCCTTTAGCCTTCACATAATTTACAAAGATGGTCTCACAAATGCTGATGCCAATGAGACAGAAAACCGCACAGCAGTAAACTCCTGTGTCAAACAGCAAATTGTGCCCATTTTAGAGATTCATAGACTGACTCTTGATACCTGTGTGTCAATGTAATACTGTAGACGAAAGCATTGCCTTTTAAAAAAACATTAAATATTTTTTAAATCATATTATTTGATTATCACAACAAGTCAAGTCAAGTAATTTATATAGCGCTTTTCACAATATAGATTGCATCAAAGCAGCTTCACAGTGTCAATCCAAACATAACAATGTTTGTTTCTTAGTGGAAAAACATCCACATTTGGTAGAGCTGATCAAGGGTATTACTGATTGGTTAATCAATTTGAATATCCCCAACTGAGCAAGCCAAAGACAACAGTGGCAAGGAACCGAAAAACTCCATCACGTGACTAATGGTGTCCTAAACCTCCATCAGGTGACCCAATGGTGTCCTAAAACTCCATCAAGTAACCCAATGGAGTCCAAAAACTCCATCAGATGACCCAATGGTGTCCTAAAACTCCATCAGGTGACCCAATGGTTTCCAAAAACTCCATCAGGTGACCCAATGGTGTCCTTAAACTCCATCAGGTGACCCAATGGTGTCCTTAAACTCCATCAGGTGACCCAATGGTGTCCTAAAACTCTATCAGGTGACCCAATGGTGTCCTAAAACTCCATCAGGTGACCCAATGGTGTCCTAAAACCCAATGGTGTCCAAAAACTTCATCAGGTGACCCAATGGTGTCCTAAAACTCCATCAGGTGACCCAATGGTGTCCTAAAACTCCATCAGGTGACCCAATGGTGTCCTTAAACTCCATCAGGTGACCCAATGGTGTCCTAAAACTCCATCAGGTGACCCAATGGTGTCCTAAAACTCCATCAGGTGACCCAATGGTGTCCTAAAACCCCATCAGGTGACCCAATGGTGTCCTAAAACTCCATCAGGTGACCCAATGGTGTCCAAAAACTCCATCAGGTGACACAATGGTGTCCTAAAACTCCATCAGGTGACCCAATGGTGTCCAAAAACGTCTCTGGTTACGTATGTAACCCTAGTTCCCTGAAGGGAACGAGACGCTGCGTGTAAACGCCGTGGGAACGCCTCTGCGTGACGAGTCATGAAGCACGTATGAAATCTGTCCAATGGCGAGACGGAACGTCATAGGCGGGGTGACGTATCGACCAGGAAACTATAAAGCATCCCCGAAACACAAGCGCAACAGCTTCTGATAGGACTGAAGCAAGCGCTCAGGGGCATGCTGGGAGTATGGCATAGACACGCAGCGTCTCGTTCCCTTCAGGGAACTAGGGTTACATACGTAACCAGCAGCCATATCACCCTGTAGCCCAAGACTGGTAGCCCATTAAAGCTAAGCAGGGCTGAGCCTGGTTAGTACCTGGATGGGAGACCTTCTGAGAAAGCCAGGTTGCTGCTGGTAGAGGTGTTAGTGTGGCCAGCAGGGGGTGCTCACCCTGTGGTCTGTGTGGGTCCTAACGCCCCAGCAAAGTGATGGGGACACTATGCTGTCAAAAAGAGCACCGTCCTTCGGATGAGACGTTAAATCGAGGTCCTGACTCTCTGTGGTCATAAAAAATCCCAGGATGTCTTTCGTAAGAGCAGGGGTGTAACCCCGGCATCCTGGCCAAATTTGCCCAGTAGCCTCTGTCCATCATGGCCTCCTAATCATCCCCATATACACCAATTGGCTTCATCACTGTCTCCTCTCCACCAGTAAGCTGGTGTGTGGTGAGCGTTCTGGCGCAATATGGCTGCCGTCGCATCATCCAGGTGGATGCTGCACATTGGTGGTGGTTGAGGAGATCCCCCCCTTCTATGTGAAGCTCTTTGAGTGTCCAGAAAAGCGCTATATAAATGTAACGAATTATTATATATTATTATAACCAGAGACGTTCCCATTCAGGGAACTTCGAGCTGCGTGTAAACGCCGTGGGAACGCTAATACCAACGCCGCCATGCGAGCAGGTGTCCGTTGTATGAAATCAGGCACATATTTAGACGAAAGCACCTGCGCCCCTGGAGCGGAGCTACCATACCCCTGGTTGAGTGAGCCCAGACAGCCAAAGGAGAAGGCTGACCGGCGGACTCATATGCAAATGAGATGGCCTCGACCACTCACTTACTCAACCTCTGCTCAGATGCGGGACAACCTTTCTTCGGAGGTCCAAAACAAACAGATAACTGTTCAGGCTTTCTCCACAGGGCAGCTCTGTGGACATAAGCATCTAGAGCCCTCAGAGGGCAGAGCAGATTAGTTTCTCTTGGTCTGACCTCACAATACCACGAAGAAAAAGAATTACCAATGGGTATCTCCCGAGAAAAGCTCCACTCAAAGGGACGTGGTAAGCAGATAGGCCACCACATACACCTTTAGTGTGGAGTGGGATAACCCTGTGGAGAAATGCTCCAAAGGAATTCCAGCACCGCCACACCGGGCAGTTAACTGGGTCCAACTGGTGTTCTCCCCACCAAGAGGTGAAACATTGCCACCTCAAGGCATATAATCTCCTCGTGGACGGAGCTCTGGATTGGAGGATGGTCTCCACGACCTCAGTCGAGAGACCCCATTCTATGAGCTGGGCCCCCTCAGAGGCCAAGCCACAACCTCCATAGATCTGGGCGGGGGTGAAGTATCGACCCGCATCCATACTCGGGCCGGCCAACGCGGGGCTACTAACAGTAGAAAGACCCCGACTCGGTGAACCCTCTCCAGAACTCCTGGGAGCAGAGCAATCGGGGGAAATGCGTACAGGGGTGACCTCGGCCACTCCTGTACCATCGCATCCAACCCCAGAGGGGCTGGTGGATACAGAGAAACCACAGCATGCAGTGTCTCAGTCCCTGGATTCAAATAGGCCTACCTCTGTATGACCAAAATGACTCCATAGGAGCTCCACCACCTCGGGGTGGAGTCTCCACTCCCCGGGCCTCGGCCCCTGCCTCGACAGGATGTCTGCTCCCCGATTTAAATATCCTGGGATATATAATCGCCAAAGAAGAAGCTTCCCCTGGGCCCACAGAAGGATCTGGCGCTAGCCTGAATAATGGACATGAGCGCAGACCCCCTTGATGGTCTATAAAAAGACCCCCGATGTGCTGTCTGACCGGACAAGAACATGGTGACCCCTCAGGTCTGGGAGAAAATCCACAGACCCCGGGCTGAGCGACCACTCATGATCGCCCCCAGCCCGTTGAGGGAGGCGTATATCGTTAGCTTCTTTGGAACAATGAAGTAACGGCTGTAATACCCCAACTCTCTGTCGGGGGGAAGAACTCGTTCTATCGCCCCCTTCAGTAACTGAGCTTTCACCTCTTGTTCCATGACCAGAGCCTGCTCGGGGGATACCACAGTAGGCAAAATCCCCCGAAAACGAGGCGGACGTGACCTGAACTGGATCGCGTACCCGCGTTCGATAGTCTGCAGGACCCATCGAGATATATTTGGAAGACTTTCCCATTCTGCCAGAAATTCCACTAAGGGTACCAGTCTCTCGAGACTGGCCTCTGGAGTAATTATAGAGACAGAAACAGTGCCCTGTGACCGCGCACAGGCAGGGTTTAACGACTGTTCTGTATCGCTCCTCGGAGCAAACGAGCTTCCCTCAGGAAACCACTCGCTAGGACCGTCTGCGCCCACCCTCACAGGCAGGTTCAGCAGAACGGGTCCCTGCAGACCCCCCTGGTGGTTTATGTAAGAGACCATGTTGTCTGACCGGACAAGAACATGATGATCTCTGAGGTCTGGGAGAAAGTGTTTCAGAGCCTGAAACACCGCCATCATCTCTAGACAATTTATATGCCATCGGAGATGATGGTCTTGCCACAATCCGTGGGCCGAGCGACCACTCATGATCGCTCCCCAGCCCGTGAGAGAGGCATCCGTCGTCACCGTTACCCGGCGACACGGAGCTCCCAGCGCAGGTCCCAGGGACAGGAACCAAGGTTCTTTCCACATAGCCAGGGCACGGAGACCACGTCGCGTGACCTTGATCTTGCGGAGCGGCTTTCCCCTCGGGGAGAACCCCTTGGTCCTGAGCCACCACTGTAGTGGTCTCATGTACAGCAGGCCGCACGGTAACACGTTGGATGCTGCTGCCATCAGACCCAGAATTCTCTGGAATTCCTTTACAGTGAGTGACTGGCCTAGCTTCACTTGCTTGACAGTCGAGATAATCGAGGCTATACAAGCCGGCGACAGACATGCCTGCATCGTCGTCGAATCCCATACCACGCCTAGAAAAGTGGTCCGCTGAACTGGCGAAAGCACACTCTTCTTGGCGTTGAGTCTCAACCCCAACCTTCTGATGTGGGCGAGGACGGCATCTCGATGCCGAATCGCCTGATGCTCCGATTGAGCCAGAATCAACCAATCGTCGATGTAATTTAAAATGCGAATGCCCTGGAGACGCAGCGGGCCAAGGCCGCGTCCATGCATTTCGTGAAGGTTCGAGGAGATAACGCTAGGCCGAATGGAAGGACCCGATATTGGTACGCTTCGCCCCAAAAAGCGAACCTCAGGAACTTCCGATGTTGCGGAAGGATGGAGATATGGAAGTACGCGTCTTTTTTAGGTCTATCGTGACAAACCAGTCCTCGGACCTGATCTGTGACACGATCTGCTTGAGAGTCAGCATTTAGAACTTGAGCTTCCCTACTGACCGATTTAAGAGGCGCAGGTCTAAAATCGGACGCAGCCCCCCATCCTTCTTTGGAACAATGAAGTACCGGCTGTAATACCCCAGCTCTCTGTCGGGAGGAAGAACTCGTTCTATCGCCCCCTTCAGTAGCAGAGCTTTCACTTCTTGTTCCATAACCAGAGCCTGCTCGGGGGTCACCACTGTGGGCAAAACCCCCCGGAAACGAGGTGGACGCGACCTGAACTGGATCGCGTACCCGCGTTCGATAGTCTGCAGGACCCAACGAGATATATTTGGAAGACTTCCCCATTCTACCAGAAATTCTACTAAGGGTACCAGTCTCTCGAGACTGGCCTCTGGAGTAGTTTTTAAAAACAGAAACAGCGCCCTGTGACCGCGCACGGGCAGGGTTTAACGACCGTTCTGTATCGCTCCTCGGAGCAAACGAGCGTCCCTCGGGAAATCGCTCGCTGGGACCGTCTGCACCCCCCATTACAGGCAGGGTTGGCAGAACGAACCCCTGAGGGCACCGAGAGAGAGCGGGCGCCGGATTCAGCGGCGAACACCTCTGTCTCACGGTGGGGACCACCCTCAGTAGCCTGACACCAGTGGCGTCAGGACTTCTTCGACGAAGCCTTCCTGGCGACAATAACCGTCCTCAGATCGGTTCTATCCCGGGAAGACCTCGCCTGAGAACGCCGCGTCTCAGCCCAGTTTTGCTGGGGAGGAGCCCGAGACGCGACGCTCTCTCGACGGGCGGGGCTGCTCTCGCCCAGCAGCCCCCGAAGGATGAGTACGGAGGGGGAGACATTTCTGGAGCGCCGCTGCCTGTTTTTTTCGGTCGACAGCGGCGGATCCAGGAGAAACGCTTTATCTTTCTCCTTCATATTAGCCAGATTTAGCCACAGATGCCTCTCCGTGGCCACCAGGGCTGCCATAGAGCGGCCGACTGATCTGGCCGTCTCCTTGGTGGCACGGAGAGAAATATCTGCCGCCTGACGCAGTATCTCATTAATCACGTCAGTGCCGACGACCTCCCCCTCACTCATATCTCCTAGACCCAGCAATATTAGCATACATAGAGGTCTGGTGTGTCAAAATTCTAGCTGACACTGGTTTGTTCCACGATCTACACACCTCGGTGTGTAGATCGGGGAAGAAGGGCAAACAGAGTTAGTGAGTGTGATAATAAAAATCTCTCATCCATTTTACTCTCTCGACTCTTGTTTCTCAACTGGCCATTCAATGCTTAATTTTTCCACAGCCCGAGTCAAAAACCTCCATTTTTTTTTTTTTTTTTTTTTTATTTATTTTTTTTTATTATTTTTTTTCTACATTCGCGGGAGACTGGGATGGCAAACGAGCTTCCCTCGCTCTCCACTGAGTCCATAGACTCTGCATCCACACTTTCAACATCCAGCTCCTCAGAACTGGATAATTGAAGTGATGGCGCCTCAGCCCGGGCAGGAAAAACCGCAACGCGGACCCCCGCAGCGAGAACTGAGGCACTGGATCTACCAGGTAAGGGCAGAGAAAGGGCGGGGCCCGTCTCAATCCCCGCTGATAGATCCATCTGCGATCCCCACGACGCAAGCCTTCGCTGTGCCTCGGCAGCAGCGGGACCCAAGCCGCGGGGAGCGCGCACCGAACCACTCTCCTCGAAGAGTGCCCGGCGGGAGCGAAGTGTCTTCATGGGCAGACACTCGCAGTGCTCACAGCCGGCCCCCTCGAGAGCCGACTGAGCATACTGCACTCCCAAACAAACAACACACAGATCGTGTGTATCCCCACCCGTGATGAAGCGAGGGCAGGGATGAACACACTTTCTGAAATTCTGCTGTTGTTTGCTCGCCATATCAATATAAATATACAATATAGACAGACAGACAAAATTCATACATAGAGCGCTTGTGAAGACTCAGAAGCTGTTGCGCTTGTGTTTCGGGGATGCTTTATAGTTTCCTGGTCGATACGTCACCCCGCCTATGACGTTCCGTCTCGCCATTGGACAGATTTCATACGTGCTTCATGACTCGTCACGCAGAGGCGTTCCCACGGCGTTTACACGCAGCTCGAAGTTCCCTGAATGGGAACTCCATCAGGTGACCCAATGGTGTCCTAAAACTCCATCAGGTGACCCAATGGGGTCCTAAAACTCCTTCAGTTGACCCCAATGGTGTCCTTAAACTCCATCAGGTGACCCAATGGTGTGCTAAAACTCCATCAGGTGACCCAGTGGTGTCATTTAACTTCATCAGGTAACACAATAGTGTCCAAAAACTCCATCAGGTGACCCAATGGTGTCCTAAAACTCCATCAGGTGACAAAATGGTGCCCTAAAACCCAATGGTGTCCTAAAACTCCATCAGGTGACAAAATGGTGCCCTAAAACCCAATGGTGTCCTAAAACTCCATCAGGTGACCCAATGGTGTCCAAAAACTCAATCAGTTGACCCAATGGTGTCCTAAAACTCCATCAGGTGACCCAATGGTGTCAAAAAACTCCATCAGTTGACCCAATGGTGTCCTAAAACTCCATCAGGTGACCCAATGGTGTCCAAAAACTCCATCAGTTGACCCAATGGTGTCCTAAAACTCCATCAGGTGACCCAATGGTGTCCTAAAACTCCATCAGGTGACCCAATGGTGTCCTAAAACTCCATCAGGTGACCCAAAGGTGTCCTAAAACTCCATCAGGTGACCCAAAGGTGTCCTAAAACCCCATCAGGTGACCCAATGGTGTCCTTAAACTCCATCAGGTGACCCAATGGTGTCCTAAAACTCCATCAGGTGACCCAAAGGTGTCCTAAAACTCCATCAGGTGACCCAAAGGTGTCCTAAAACTCCATCAGGTGACCCAATGGTGTCCTAAAACTCCATCAGGTGACCCAAAGGTGTCCTAAAACTCCATCAGGTGACCCAAAGGTGTCCTAAAACCCCATCAGGTGACCCAATGGTGTCCTTAAACTCCATCAGGTGACCCAATGGTGTCCTAAAACTCCATCAGGTGACCCAGTGGTGTCATTACCTCTTTCAGGTGACCCAATGGTGTGCTAAAACTCCAATCAGGTGACCCAGTGGTGTCATTAAACTTCATCAGGTAACACAATAGTGTCTAAAAACTCCATCAGGTGACCCAAAGGTGTCCTATAACTCCATCAGGTGACCCAAAGGTGTCCTATAGCTCCATCAGGTGACCCAATGGTGTCCAAAAAATCCATCAGGTGACCCAATGGTGTCCTAAAACTCCATCAGGTGACCCAATGGTGTCCTAAAACTCCATCAGGTCACCCAATGGTGTCCTAAAACTCCATCAGGTGACCCAATGGTGTCCAAAAACTCCATCAGGTGACCCAATGGTGTCCTAAAACTCCATCAGGTGACCCAATGGTGTCCAAAAACTCCATCAGGTGACCCAATGGTGTCCTAAAACTCCATCAGGTGACCCAATGGGGTCCTAAAACTCCTTCAGTTGACCCAATGGTGTCCTTAAACTCCATCAGGTGACCCAATGGTGTGCTAAAACTCCATCAGGTGACCCAGTTGTGTCATTAAACTTCATCAGGTAACACAATAGTGTCCAAAAACTCCATCAGGTGACAAAATGGTGCCTTAAAACCCAATGGTGTCCAAAAACTCCATCAGGTGACCCAATGGTGTCCTAAAACTTCATCAGGTGACCCAATGGTGTCCTAAAACTCCATCAGGTGACCCAATGGTGTCTAAAAACTCCATCAGTTGACCCAATGGTGTCCTAAAATTCCATCAGGTGACCCAATGGTGTCCTAAAACTCCATCAGGTGACCCAATGGTGTCCAAAAACTCCATCAGGTGACCCAATGGTTTCCAAAAACTCCATCAGGTGACCCAATGTTGTCCTTAAACTCCATCAGTTGACCCAATGGTGTCCTAAAACTCCTTCAGGTGACCCAATGGTGTCCTAAAACTCCACCAGGTGACCCAACGGTGTCCTTAAACCCCATCAGTTGACCAAATGGTGTATCAAACGCCAGTATCATACCATTCTCCATTAACCTGCGAATGTTCAGGGGATTTCCGTGGGACCATTTTTGGATGCCCCACACTTTTCCTTTGGTGCTCCAGAGGAAGACTCCGTGTCTATTGCATCATCATAAGGTGGGTATGATTCCTCTGGAAGTGAAGGCTTTTCACAGCTGCCACCTTCCGGTGTGCATACGGCTGTGCCTGAGTCTGATCCACAGATGTTTTCTAATATACCATTGAAAACAATGCATTCTGCGTAATATTTGTTCTTTAGGATTAACCCTCTGGGGTCTAAGGTGTTTTTGGGGTCCTTGAGATGTTCTGACATGCCCTGACATTTGTGGGTTTTTTTCAGTTGCTTATAAGCATATTAATGGCACAGGTGAAATTACACTCTATTTAGCACAAACAGGGCTACCATAATATGTGAGCAAAATGTATGTACATGTTTGTATTTTTGAGAGAATATTGTTAATGCATGGTTATTGAAAAAAAATAAAAATGTAAGTTTCTGAAATAAGGCCACAAAACACATACTAAATGTATTGACTAATGTATGTTGTGGCCTAGAGTTTTTTCTTCAAAATGATCTGGAAATCATCCTGCCTAATAATTCAAATAAAACTGTTAATTGTTTTAAATTGTGAAAAACATTTTTATTTTTTGGAAAGGCAATGTGTGTGTGTGTGTGTGTGCGTGTGTGTGTGTGTGTGTGTAACGGGTCAAATATGTGTTCCCACTTGCTACATTTATTTTTTTATGTATGGCCCCTTTAAATCGCACTCTCTGACCAGATCTGGTAGTAGGATGAACTGGTTCCAGTAGGGCCAATTAGGTCCTGTCCACACAGAGTGTGTGTGTACAGCGTATAGCTGTATACAAACAATTTTTTTGTCGTATTGGCATTTTGTCCAATACGGATCTGGCGTTTTGGGACACTGAAATCGCTATTTTTTTTTTTTTTTTTACCGGGCCTCAGGGTGGATAAATCTGAAAACGTCATCATTGCATTTTCGTGTGTACGTCCAATCCGTATATTTTGTGAAATGATGATGTCATCACTCCACGTGTCGACTAGTCAGACAGTCACGTGTTATTTACTGAGTAATGTCCATGTATAAACATACAGTCATTTTGCCTCTGCCCAGGGACTACAGACGAAAATTAGCTTAAAGCAGCGCTCAGTAAGACTGGAAACTTCTTTGCTGTTTTCTCGCAGGTTTCTCTCTCGAGCTCCCCCTACAGTTTCGGAGTGTATATATATATGAGAAAACTGTCGTAAACTCGTTGTCAACTCCCCCTCCCATCTCGTTCAGGCAGGCCATGTGCATTTGTTTTCAGAGAAGCCGGCGAACAAACGGATTTTGTCCCCACCATACAGCATTCGTTTCATTTGTTTGTTAAATAACAGGCGATCTAGCACTGAAATGTGTTGGCTTCTCTCAGAAACGCGCTTCAATCCGTTGCGGAGATTCTTTCCGGTGAAATCACAAATCAAAATGCACACAAACGTGTCCCTTTTTCTCATGGTTTCTAATTCCTCTCTCGTATATTTTTCCCCACTCATCAAAACATATAAAACCACTGATAAACATTATATCAATTTAACCACTGATAAACATTATTGGTTTTGATGAGGGGGAAATAAAAACTATTCGAGTGCGGAATTCTACCTCTGGACGGACCATCACTGTACATATCAAGGGCGAATATTTTCTATATACCCACTATACTCGGACATTGTGCTCATTTTTATTTATGTGCATCAGGAAGCTACAGGACATCGTCTTTCAAAACATTACCTACTCGAAAGAGAAAAAAAGAATGAATGCGTTACCCAGCACTTTTGAAAATGCCCTTCCGAATGCGTCTCTGTCCCCAGCACATTTCAAACCAAACTGACGCCCGAGCCATATCCACTGAGGTATGTATGATTCTCAGAACAATATTATTCAAATGTTGAGATAGTGTATATTTTTATTGTGTTACGCTATTTATTTATTTTTAGTTTAGCCTACAGCTATAGCTACTTTGATTATGCATTATCAAAATACATGTTACGTTACATTCTTATATCATTTTTCTGGTGATCCGAGTTGTCTATCGTAACGATTGACCAAAGAAAGTCAAACACGTTTAATTTGTTTATTACACGATTGTTTATTTTATTATTGAAGCTTGAGACCGGTGGTACTGGTGGTCTGGGGTGCCTCGGAGTTGATAACACTTGCCAACGCTTGTAGCTAAAAAGGAAAAAGAAAATGTATCAATTTTTTTATCAACATATCATTTATACACAAGGTCAAACTAGCACAGATGGAGTTGCATGTGTGAAGTTGCAATGCAATTTCTCGTTTACTTATAGTTCTGTTTGTGTAAATGTGGGTAAATAAATATAAAAAAGTTGCATTATTAGCTAGCTGCTCTCGTGTCGGTTTATGCATTATATATCAAGTCAGCAGCACAGTATAACGTTGCTAATTCTGAGGCTGACGACAAGCTAAACTAATGCATAATTTGTAGAATTTCATATCGATTTATAGGCGATCTGAGAAACACAAATAAACCCTGATAGAGGAATGGACAAAACACTTACTTACAGAAAACAAGTTTGTTTGCTAATGAAAATGCTAACATCTAACGTACTAGTAAGCCGGTAACAGACAGCGAGCATAATAATAATAAAAAAAAACAGACAATAGCAAACATCCCGACTCCCGAGGTCACAATTACAAGAAATACAAACTTTAAACACAGTTTATTATAAAGATACTTACAAGTGCAACAGCAAGAAGGCCAGGTCAGCATCGGTTTTGCAGGCTTCACTTTCTTTCAGTTCTCTCTATTCTGAAAAAGCCTGTCCGTTTTCTCTTTCTTTGTTCCTCTGATAAACACTTCCGAGCTTTCTTCTTCTTCTTTTACATCAGCCATCACGAAAACGTGAAGAATTCAATATCTAGCGTTACCTTTTTCTTATACCCACATAGCAAACAGACTTGGCCCAAATGTGGCCTCATCATGGCACTGCTGGCGTGTTGCCGGCAATGGCATGCATCATGTCAGCCAACTGTGGGCCAAGTGTGGCAATGATGGCACTGCGTGCATGACGGCAGACAACTTCTGGGCCGATTGTGGATGGGAGGTGTGTGGCCCACATCTTGTCAGCCAACTGTGGGCCAAGTGTGGCAATGATGGCATTGCATGACGGCAGACAACTTTTGGGCCGATTGTGGATGGGAGGTATGTGGCCCAGATCAGTGTAGCGATTATGGGCCATATTCTGTGTACTGGACAATTATAAGCCTGCTACTATATTTTCAAGGCAAGATTATACCCCACCCCGACCCCTCTGAAAAAGGTGTTAAGATTTTAATAATAAATAATAATAATATTAATTGACTTAAATGAGTCAGTGAAAAAATATATGTCCAATTGTTTAAAAAAATGATTAATAATGAATAAATATAGTATTTAGTTTTCAGCAATGTTTACAAAATGCTGTATCATTAAAAAATATACATTTACTAACATGATAAGTATTAGACCTATGATTTTTTTTAAGTATTAGACCTATTATTTATTTGAATTTTTTTTTTTTTATAAATTTGTAATAAAAAAATAAAAAAACGAATCCACATCCAAGTCTAAGTTTTCCATACTTTTTATTTTAAGCACCACAAAATCATGTTAAAAATGTAATATCTGGATTTTTTTTCTTCGAAATAACAGTTTATTTAAAACAACTGCAGTCAACTATTGTTTTATTTCGGCGCGATCTCCATGGTAACAGCAGCTTTTCTGGTTGGTTCACGTGATGCGTCTTTTGAAATTTCTCCCGCTGAAGATTGAAGAAGAAGAAGACATCTCAGACAACCGCTGTACGGGTAAGTGAAGTTCACTCTCTTTTTGGCGCTTTTTTAATACCTCATTTCAAACTCGGATGCCACTTTTTTCCTTATTGAAGTGAACTTTTGCCTGGTAGCTGATTCAGTTGCCCCTGAACATGAGAAGACGCGAACGGGGTGCGATCATGTGCGATAGACCGGTGCGGAACGTCCGAGGCGAGGCCTGTGCTTCATGTGTGCGAAACAATGTAATGTTAATGCTTTTAAAATTATAGGAAGATCACAGCAAATCTAGCAACCGCGATTGACTTATAAAGCTGAAAGTGATTCAGTGGTTGTATAATTGTATGATATCTAAATCTAATCGTGGCTTGTTTCACATGAAAAGGACATGCTCCATGTTTTTTTTATTTGTGAGACTGCTTATTTATTTTTGCTTGTCATGTATTGCTAGTCATTTCAGTATGATATATTCGTAGGCGATTGAGAGAAAATAATAATACTGTACTATTAAAATATCTACATTGAAAGAATGAAATTGATCACATAATTTTTATTTTTTGTCTAAAATAATAGTTCTCAACCTGGGTAATGTTTAGAGGTTAATTTAAATGCAATAAACAATTGGCAACTTTTCAATTGGCCAAAACTGAACCAGGTGCTAACCATTGACGCATGGCAATGTTTTTCTTCCAACATATTGGGCATTATAAGGAATGAACGACTCTATAAAGTTGTCTTTTTCCCCTCCTTTCATATTGTTTAATTATTGATGATATGTAAGTTGCTCCCCCATTCCTGTCTGTTTGTTTGAGTGGATGTTATTTTATTTCTAAAGACTGTAAGGAGTTGAAACTCTGGCCTAAGGCACTCACTTTCCATGATCTAACAAGATGATTAATACAAATGAGTTTTAGAGCTACATTAGTATCCTATATTGGTAAACATGGAATAGTTGATGCATTTTCAATGTTAATTTTTTTTTTTTTTTTTTTTTTACAGGACTGGTTGGGCAAGAAAACCTGACAGACTGTTGGTATGGGGGGAGTGAGAGGAAGGGCTTTTACAGGTTGTAAAAAGATGTTACACTTGGAATGTACAAAATAAAATAGCCTTCACACTGTTACACAATTCTAGGTGTAATATTTATTTGTGGTATTATTGTTAAATAAAATTTAAATTGAATAAAATATAGAATTTTTCTGGCCGGCATCCAGAGCAACAGTGGTGCCCGCATCCTGGGTGCTGGAGGACTCAAGGCTTCAATGGAAGACTACTGAGGAATATCGCACTTATCCAGTCGGAAGTGGAGTGGCGAGCAAGCGAAGACACCTAAGCGGGTCCAGTACTGGCGGAAGCGAGTACGTGAGAGGGCACCGGTTCGACTCGCAGATTGTAGAATCTGGCGAAGGTGTTTGGTGTCGCCCAGCCTGCAGCTCTGCAGATGTCTGTTAGCGAGGCGCCATGCGCTAGAGCCCAAGAGGAGGCCACACTCCGAGTGGAAAGGGCCGTCACACCAAGGGGGCACGGACAGCCTTGCTGCTGGTAAGACAAAGCAATGGCGTCCACTATCCAGTGAGACAGCCGTTGCTTTGAGAGAGCCCTTCCCTTCTGGCTCCCCCCATGACAGACAAAGAGCTGGTCTGAGGTCCTGAAACACCGCGTTCTGTCGACGTAGGTGCGGAGTGCACGTACCGGACAGAGCAGTGCCAAGGCTGGGTCTGCCTCCTCCAGGGGCAGCGCTTGCAGGTTCACCACCTGGTCCCGGAAGGGAGTGGTGGGAACCTTGGGCACGTATCCAGGCCGGGGTCTCAAGACAACGTGAGAGTAAGCCGGCCCGAACTCCAGGCACGCTTCGTCAACGGAGAATGCGTGCAGGTCCCCCACCCTCTTGATGGAGGCCAATGCAACCAGGAGTGCCGTCTTCATAGACAGAAACTTTAACTCTACCGATTGCAAAGGCTCAAAGGGAGGCCTCTGCAGAGCACTTAAAACTACTGAGAGGTCCCAAGAGGTTACGAGACGAGGACGAGGCGGATTTAGCCTCCTCGCTCCCCTCAGGAACCTGATGACCAGGTCGTGCTTCCCAATGGACTTACCTTCTACTGCATCATGAGACACGGCAATGGCCGCGACATAGACCTTAAGGGTGGAGGGCGACAGCCTACGCTCCAACCCCTCCTGCAGAAAGGAAAGCACGACACTGATCGAGCAACTCCGGGGGTCTTCTCCGCGAGAAGAGCACCAGTTGACGAAGAGGTTCCACTTCAACGCATAAAGGTGTCTCGTGGACGACGCTCTAGCGGAAGTGATGGTTGCCGAACTCAGACCTGCCTCGTCACGTCCGGGAGCCACACGTGTAGCCTCCAAAGTTCGGGACGAGAGTGCCACAGAGTGCCTCGTCTCTGAGTGAGTAGATCCTGTCTCAGAGGAATAGGCCAAGGAGGTGCTGTCGCGAGGAGCATGAGTTCGGAGAACCACGTCCTGGTGGGACAATAAGGGGCTACCAGCAAGACCTGCTCCTCGTCCTCCTTGATCTTGCACAACACCCGTGCAAGGAGGCTCAATGAGGGAAACGCATACTTGCGTGGGCCCCGAGGCCAGCTGTGCGCCAGTGCATCTGTGCCGAGTGTGCCCTCGGACAGGGTGTAAAACTGGACGCAGTGGGATGAGTCCCGGGAGGCAAACAGGTCTATCTGAGCCTCCCCGAACTGGTCCCAGATCAGCTGGACCGTCTGGGGATGGAGTCGCCATTCGCCGGAGATAGGGCGGATCCGAGACAGCTCGTCGGCTGCCAGGTTCCGGTCTCCTGGAATGTACACAGCACGAAGGGACCTCAGGTGCTTCTGACTCCATAGCAAGAGGTGGCAGGCGAGCTGCGACAACTGGCGCGAGCGTAGACCCCCCTGGTGGTTGATGTACGCTACAGCAGTGGTGTTGTCTGAACGGACAAGTACATGTTGACCCTTGAGCAGTGCTCGAAAGAGGTGCAGGGCCAGGCGTACTGCCAACAGCTCGAGGCAATTGATGTGCATGAGGCGCTGGGGTCCTGTCCAGGAACCCGCGGCTGCATGCCCATTGCACATGGCACCCCACCCGTGGTGGACGCATCCGTGGAGACAACGAGATGCCTGGAAGCTTGCTGGAGCGGGACACCGGCCCGCAAAAAGCTGAGGTTCAACCACGGGGAGAAGGTACGGCGGCACGCTGGAGTCACTGGAACTCAAAGCGAGCCGCGATGCCATGCCCACCTCGGGACTCGATCGCGAAGCCACAGCTGAAGTGGTCTCATATGAAGCAAACCGAGCGGCGTTACCGCGGCCGCGGATGCCATATGCCCCAGGAGCCTCTGAAAGAGTTTCAGTGGAACCACATTCTTGCCTTCGAACTGTCGAAGACAAGTCAGCAGTGAGTGCGCGCGCTCGTTCGTGAGCTGCGCGGACATGGCGACCGAGTCTATCTCCATGCCGAGAAAAGAGATCCTCTGCACGGGGCAAAGTTTGCTCTTCTCCCGTTTGACCCGAAGGCCCAGCCGGGCTAGAGCACCAGGTCTCTGTGCTCGCAAACCTGTTCTCGAGAGTGTGCCAGAATCAGCCAATCGTCGAGGTAGTTCAGGATGCGAACCTCGACAATCTTCGTGAAGACGCGAGGAGACAGAGCTAACCCGAATGGGAGAACCGTGTACTGATATGCCTGGCCTTCGAAGGCAAACCGAAGAAACGGTCTGTGTCGAGGCAATATGGAGACATGAAAGTACGCGTCCTTCAGGTCGATCGCTGCAAACCAATCCTGAGGCCGTATACATTCGAAAATGCGTTTGGCTGTGAGCATTTTGAACGGTAGCCGGTGAAGAGCACGGTTCAAAATGTGCAGATCCAGGATCGGTCGTAACCCACCAGTCTTCTTGGGCAGTAGCGGTTCTAGGCACGGGCGAACCGGGCAGTCGCCCGGGGCGGCATTTCTTCATGTCACGTGGGGGGCGGCACGAGCAGTTAAAAAAATCCTCTGTGCCGCAAAGTTTTTCTATTTTTTATAATTTCGATTCAATTATTGGCAATGGCGCCCTGCTTGCTGAGAAGGTGCCGTGCGCAGAAGCGAGGGGATCAAGGGGATCTCCTGATTAGTTCACGTATCGCGTCTTTTGCGCGCTCGAGGTTGTTATTTCAAATCCTCTATGTTTCAAATAGGCGCACGGGAAGCGCGCTCATTATGCGGTCACTGGAAGCGCGCTCATGAACTTTTCAGTATGGGAGTGCACGTGCACCCAAACACTTGGGTGTTTTCTCTTCTCCGTAAATAAATCTTTCAGCAGAGCTACAGCAAGCGTTTTTCTGTGGTGGAAATACTACTAAAACATCTTTGTCGTTGTGGATAGCGCAGTGTAATGAGTGCATGGTTCTATTGCAACGACAGCCATGGCAAAATCGGTACGAATTTTACTATTAATAATAAAAGAAAAGCTATACTGTGCATTATAAATGTCAGGCATGTATCTTTATTGACTCATTCTTTTTATAGAGATGATTTGAATGCTGAAATATAAGGTTTATCTTTTTATAAAACCTTTTTGTTAACCTTTTTTTTAAGTTTAGTAGGTAAGATAAAAGACACTCCTTAAAAACAAATCTTTAATGTTATTAACTATGTGAATTGATTAACTATGTGAATTGGGGCGCTCGAAGGGGGTCTCGCCCTGGGTGTAATTCAAAGTAGAACCGCCACTGTTCTTGGGGACAATGAAGTAGGGGCTGTAAAACCCTGACCTCACCTCGGCTGGAGGGACCGTCTCGATTGCACCCTTCGCCAGCAGGGTTGCAATCTCCGCTCTGATGACCGGGGCATTGCCACCGACCAAAGTGGAGCGAACTCCCCTGAAACGGGGAGGAGACCGTGCGAACTGAATCGCGTAGCCGAATCTGATCGTTCTGATGACCCAGCGGGACAGCCCGGGGAGCTCTAGCCAGGCTCCCAGGAAGTGAACTAGCGGGGTCATGCGAACCACAGACGTCCCCCCGGAGGGGCAGCGGGGCGGGGAGACTGGCATGCGCTCGGGAATTACCCCGTGCGGATGCACAGTCGAGCCCCGTTCCCCGACAGAAGGGACCAGGGAAGGACCAGCGTTCCACTGGGGTCTGTTCTGTCGGGGGTCTGGCGAGAGAGGGGGAGGGGAGGTGCGTAGTCGAGGGACGACACACGCTTCCTTCCACACCCTCAGGGACAGAGAGGAATGAGAGGGTCGCCGCGCTGGGGCGACGAGCGTACTCATTCCAGTCTGTGTGCTCAGTGATGATGTTAAGTCTTTCTTTCACCAACTCAGGGTGCTGCCCACCCGTGGGTGAGCAGCGGGGAGCTGAGAACAAAAGATTCTCCCCCGGCCCTCCACCGGGGGAAGGAGGGGGCCTGCTACCTCCTCCTGGGAAACACTGAACTTCATCACTGAGCAGCCCGTCTCAGGAACGCCGCTTCGCCTGGCGCTTAGCGGGGCGCGCGGCCTGAGGGGGCTGCGACGCATGCCTGCAGCCTCCTCCACGCCGCGTCACGGGTGAAGGGGGGCGTCCTCGGCGGCGAGCAGAGGGAGGCGTCTGGGCCGACGGCTGGGTGGAGGCAGCAGCTGACCGTCGGGGCAGAATATGTTTGATGGCCTCCGTCTGCTTCTGGGCGGTCGAAAACTGCTGGGCAAAGTCTTCAACCGCACCGCCGAACAGGCCAACCTGGGAGAGAGGGGCGTCGAGCAGACGTGTCCGCTCAGCGTCCTTTGTGTCTGCCAGGTTGAGCCATAGGTGGCGCTCCTGGACCACGCTAGTGGCCATCACCTGCCCAACGGAGCGAGCAGCCATTTTCGTCGCCCGGAGGACGAAGTCAGTGGCCGCTCGCAGCTCATTAAAAGCCACTGGATCAGTCCCGCCCTCGTGCATGTCCCTGAGCAGTTTTGCTTGAAACACTTGCAAAGTGCTCATGGCATGCAAAGCAGCGGCTGCCTGTCCCGCCGCTCTATAGGATCTATGATTTGTCTAAATAGTTTTGGCTGAGGGTAAAGTAAAGTTTCATAACTTTATATTTAGGCTATTTTAACATTGTATGTTTGACTGAAGCTACTTCTGTTATAATGGCTAGCCTATTACTGATCAATAAAACTGAAATTTAACACAAAGAGCTAAATATTAAATATATTTTCTGTGTGTGTTTATTCTGTAGTTGAAATGTCTTATTCTATTGCTATTATTATAGAATTATTAATAAACTATTATCAATAATTTTACATGTATTCATTACCATTTTATTTGCTCTATACTATTTGTTTATTGTATTGACTAAACTATTTACTAGTACTTTTCACTTTATGTTATAATTACTATTTGCATTGCACTGCATGCCCAGTTGTACCACAACATATGTATTATCATAAAGGATCCATCAGTTATAAATGTTATTGCCAAAATCTGGTCAATCACATAAAATGCTTTTTCCACAATGAGAAAACTTAAATATCTCAGTATGGGGATCTTCACCATTCTTATCCAAGAATGTTTTTATCCAGAAAAACGCAGCTCACCTGTTTACTTACATTTAATTACAATGCAGTCTTGACCTCCGCAAAATGGCGGACCCGTTGACGCATCGCAGCAACGTTCCAAAGCGGCCAATAGGGCGTCTATGTATATATTATGTCTATGGTTCCAATCACCTGGATTTGCTAATTCAGACAGGAGACAGAACTAATTAATGAAATCAGCTAACTGAGATCATGGGTGGAATTAACATATGGCAGGACTTTTACTCTCTGACCCCTGGATTACCCAGCCCTGAGTTGATCTTGTCTCTGTTTCCCTCTGCTGGACAGGTCATGGTGTGACAGGAGGCATCAACTTTCATTTGATCTTAATAGTATTTGAAACTGTTCTGCCTTAAATTATCAACTATATGTCATTTAAAGAGAATACTCTAAGTCTAATGCATATTGTTTGATTGTTGTGATTAATTTCAACTTTAACAAAAATGTTTAAGTCATATTAAATAATCAGGTTTGACTCACCAATCAGAGGGATTTTTTGAGCCGTAGAGGGCAGTGTGTTACTAAGAATCAGCAGCATCACAGAAATAGACAGCAGTAAAGTCACTTTAAAGCTCAACTTGTCACATCCATCAATGAACAAGGAGGCCACATCCAGAATGAGGAACAAAAATACCGGTAGTATAATGTTTATGACATACAGTAGAGGTCTCCTTTTAATGTTAATCTGTCAGAGAGAGAGAGAGAGAGAGAGAGAGAGAGAGAGAGAGAGAGAGAGAGAGAGAGAGAGAGAGAGAGAGAGAGAGAGAGAGAGAGAGAGAGAGAGAGAGAGAGAGAGAGAGAGAGAGAGAGAGAGAGAGAGAGAGAGAGAGGAGAGAGAGAGAGAGAGAGAGAGAGAAATTATGCAATTTAACACTGGGAACACTAAGATAATTTATAAATATTCACCATAAATCAAGACGTGTTAAATAGAGACAGAAGCAAGAAAACTAATAAAATATTCTATTCAAGTAAAAGTACTATAAATTAAACTTTACTTAAGTACAAACCAAATTAGGTAACACTTTATAATAACTGCACGCTATTAATAATTAGATAAGCATGAGTAAACAGTTAATTCATCATTTATTAAGCATTAATAGACATTAATAAGCAGTTTATAAATACAGCTATAAATGCTTTCCTCTTGATTTATAAGCATATCTTTAATGCATTTAATAATTGTATTTTCATACTTTGTTAATGATCAAGTAATCATTTCTAAATTAAGTATAGCATTATTTACAAACCAGTTAATTAAGAGTTGTCAGTCATTTATAAGATCACTTAGAAAGTGTAAGTAAATGTAGTAAATATAGGTTGTTATAAAGCTTTTAGTAGTGGTCAGTTAACTATTTTGTGAGCTCATCTAAAGTGAGGACTATTCATGCCTTGTAAAGCATTTATAAAGGAGATTTAAAGGCGCATCAATCTTCTAAACAGTAAAATGTAACAAGCACAACACACCCTGCGTCCCAATTCGCATACTATCCGTCCTAAATAGTATTCGAAAATAGAATTAGTACGTCCCAAATCGTAGTATGTTGAAATGAGTGTTTCAAAGATACCCGGATGGTCTACTTTTTCCGGTCGGAATCCGAAGTGTAGATCGATGCGCACTCTAACGGCTGATATTGCCCACAAACCATTGCTCGTTGAACGAGGATTCGGTTAGAAGTACAAACACGATTAAAAAGTGTTAAAAAAACTACAGACACGTAGTCGAAACGGAGGACGCGCGAGTCCCCGCGGTTGTGTAGAGAGGTTTAGATTAAGAGCTTTGAGTGATTAATTATCACTATCTAACCTGACGAAAATGAATTTATTCAATGTTGTACACATTATATTGCATTTGCAGCAGCATTGTGAACTTTTGTAAAGACACGTTTAGCCATTACGTTTTAAATGCATCATTATATTCAAATTGCAAACACACGAGGAGAGCATGAAAGACCCACAACTGGCAGATGAACGCCCTCTCCGAAACGGTAGGAAATAAAATTAGATAGAATGGAGGATTTTAACTGTGACAAGATGATTGACAGGGCAGTTTACGGTGACAGGATGCACGCAGCACGCAACAGAGCCGTCCGTTAAAGATGACGTGATAGTATGTCCCAAAGCTTGCCTACTCTTTTGCTACACACTCAAAAGTATGTACTTTTTCCTCACAAAAAGAGTACATACTTTTAGGACGTAGTATAAGTAAGCGAATTGGGACGCAGCATCAGTGATACAGAACATAGAGATATTTAACAGCCTTTAAATCTCCTTTATAAATGCTTTACAAGGCATGAATAGTCCTCACTTTAGATGAGCTCACAAACATAGTTAACTGACCACTACTAAATGCTTTATAACTACCCGAATTAACCCTGAATTACAGCATAAATACATGTTGATAAAGCATTTATTAACACACTCAGTAACCATCACTATATGTCTGAATGATAAGATGTATGAATGTACAATTTAAATAGTTTATTAATCATTTACTTACACGCACTAAGTAATCGTATGAACCACTGAAAACTTTTAAATAACTGGTTAATAAAAAAATTGCAATTCTTTATTTAGAAATGATAAATTGATCATTAAAAAGGATAAAAATAGAATTATTAAACAAATTATAGATATGCTTTTAAATAAAGAATAAAGCATTTATAGCTGTATTTATGAACTGCTTATTAATGTATATTAATGCTTTATTAATGATGAATTAACTGTTTACTCATACTTAATTATTATAAAGTGTTACCAACCTGGCCTGAGATTTTTTTTTTTCTCACACACAACAAGAACTATGTTTGTATGCACTTTAGTATGTTGGTTGTCTTTACATTAGAACAATAATGTTTCATAAATCTAGATTAAAAGAATAAAATACATTACAAAATGATATGTCTCATACTGCGGGTTATCTAGCCTTTATCCTACATGTGATCATCACAAATATTTTTTTTTTAATTACACTAGGCTATTTTGCTTTAAGATAATGATTTTACTTTCAATCTTTTTAGGCATAGTTTACTGTAGGAAGTATTATTTCACATAACTTTAATTTGACTTTATTGACGTTTTCATTTCCGGATAATTATCAGTATTTCTATTTATTAAAAATAAACAAATTCCAATTTGCAAATGTGCTTACTGCATATATATATATATATATATATATATATATATATATTCCGTCTTTTAAACTTTTGCTCAACGTGCATGCAGTGTAAGTAATAGTAATAGTCCAAATAGTATAGTCTAATGGTACCGCCCATGGAGCAAATTACAAGACAAAAATTAGAAAATCAGTTAGATTTCATTTATTCAAATGTTTGTTTCTGAAGTCATAATTTAGCACAAGTAAAATTGAAAAAAAGGGAGAAAAAGTTAACTATCCATTGATAATGTATAACTGGAAAAACAAGAAAAATGAATGTCTGGTTTCCATTTTTCATTTTTGCATTTGCATTGTATGGTCCGAAAATTGAATTGTGAAGCGTTACACGGACCGACTCTGTGTTCTGTACCTGATATATCAGCTGATCCAAATCAATCCACTTAGTGATGGTAGAAGTAGTGTAATTTATACTGAGGAGCTCCCACTCTCCCTGGGCCTGAAAGAGCTCATGTGATGAACCGGTGATCAAAGTTTGATTAGTTATTGGTCGAATTATAATCTCCCGCTCTGTGGGAACAAACATTAAAATTGTGTTTCATATTACAGTCAAATAGTTTAGAAGAATAAACTATGTTATCTTGTGTTTGTTTGTTAAAACTGATTAATGCGTTTCAGACGTACTTGAATATGATGTAGACTGAAATGTTATATTGCAGCTTTGGGAGTCAAAGGGAAACCTGTATAGATCCATCTTACAGGCCGTGGTCAGAGATAAAAAGTCAACTGAGGCTGTAATGCCGGAACTGAACAACACCACATTTGGAGAATCCTTTGTTCCAAAATCTGTCTCGATGCTAAATGGATAAAAAATAAATGAACTCTGATTAATAAAGACATGATGATTTAAGACAGCAGGTATTAAAATCAAAAGTAACTTGCACACTACTGATTAATCAGCAAACCAAGAGCTCTATCTCATTTTGAAGGCTGCACTGGAGGCCGCATTTGTCGGCCACATACCTCACAGAAGCTTCAAATACATGATTTATTAAAAAATGGTGACAGCTGCACTTTCAATAGTAAGTCATGTTTATTTTTAAGCCCTGTTTCCTCAGTAGAGTGTAGTAAGCAAGATTTTTAACCGTTCAAAAACGCAGGACTGTGTTTATTTATTTTTTTAATTATTGGATTGAAGATTATAGGTTACTCACAAAACGTCTCGGTTACGTATGTAACCCTCAGGGAACGGAGACGTTACGTCGGATGACGGAGAATGGGGGTTTCGCCTAGAAAGGCGAATACTCTTCGAGTATTAAAAAATGAGCCAATGGCAAAGAAATGCCTTGGGTCTGCGGAATTTGCATAGCATATCTCCGCCTCACCCCGTGAGTATAAAAGGAGGAAGCGGACGCAACCGCAGTATGTCTTCGCTGAGGAGCCGAGACTGAACTCGGGTATCTACCCAGCGGTACAGCGGAAGTGGCAGGGAGACGTGACGTCTCCGTTCCCTACTCAGGGAATGAGGGTTACACATGTAACCGAGACGTTCCCTTTCATAGTCACTCTGAGTTACGTCGAATGACGGAGAATGGGGTTCCCCTGTATAATCACGCCACCTTCACAGCTGTCTTCCAGTGCCCTGCGAAAGTCTGATCCCCTGTCGTGAACTTAGCACGGACGAGGAGTCCTATTTAGCACAGGAATACCAAGGTACACTGCGGAGCATATCTCAAAGGAAATATGCCACAGTATGCCTACCCGTAGGGAGGACTTAAGAATACACATACGGCCCAAGGGGGCTGCATATGGAGGAACACTGGAGTCACCAACCCGTAGGGTGGCTAGAATTTTAACTCCAGGGGTGGCAAGGTGGCTTGCTGATGGAAGACACAAGCTCAGAAAGGCTTACAGTGGAAATACACGTGGAGGTTACTAGCAGGAACCATGCACACGGAGGCACCTAGCCGACGTCCAGGCAAAGACACTGGCGCCAGCATCAACAGTGCTGGAGGAACTCAGGGCTTCAATAGAAGGCTCAGCTGAGGAATAATCGCACTTATCCAATCCGTGAAGTGGAATGGCGAGCAAGCGAAGACACCGAATGAGTTGGGTGTCGCCCATCCTGCAGCTCTGCAGATGTCTGCTAGCGAGGCGCCATGTCACAACAAGGGGGCACGGTCGACCTTGCTGCTGGTAAGTCAAAGCAAAGGTGTCCACTATTCAGTGAGACAACCTCTGCTTTGAGAGAGCCCTTTCCTTCTGCTCCCACCATAACAGACAAAGAGCTGGTCTGAGGTCCTGAAACACCACGTTCTGTCTACGTAAGCATGGAGGGCGCGTACTGGACAGAGGCTGGGTCTGCCTCCTCCAGGGGCAGTGCTTGCAGGTTCACCACCTGGTCCTGGAACGGAGTGGTAGGAACCTTGGGTACATATCCAGGGCGGGGTCTCAGGATCACGTGAGAGTAGGCCGGCCCGAATTCCAGGCACGCTTCGTCAACGGAGAATGCGTGCAGGTCCCCTACCCTCTTGATGGAGGCCAGTGCAACCAGGAGCGCTGTCTTAAGAGACAGTAACTTAATCTCGACTGATTGCAGAGGCTCAAAAGGAGGCCTCTGCAGGGCGCTTAAAACCACTGAGAGATCCCAAGAGGATACGAGAGGAGGGCGAGGAGGATTCAATCTCCTTGCTCCTCTCAGGAACCTGATGATCAGGTCGTGCTTCCCCAGGGACTTACCTTCAACTGCTTCGTGATATGCGTCAATGGCAGCCACATACACCTTCAGGGTGGAGGGAGACAGCCTTCGCTCCAAACTTTCTTGCAGGAAGGAAAGCACAACACTGATCGAGCATCTCCGGGGGTTTTCTCAGTGAGAAGAACACCAGTTGACAAAGAGGTTCCACTTCAACGCATAGACGTGCCTCGTGGACGACGCTCTAGTGGAAGTGATAGTAGCCGCCACAGAAGGTGGCAGGGTACTCAAACCTGCCTCAACCCATCCAGGAGACACACATGTAGCCTCCAGAGATCGGGGTAAGGGTGCCACAGGGTGCCCCGTCTCTGAGAAAGGAGGTCCTTCCTCAGAGGATTTGGCCAAGGAGGTGCTGTCATGAGGAGTATCAGTTAGGAGAACCAGGACTTGGTGGGCCAGAATGGGACAACCAAAATTACCTGCTCCTCGTCCTCCTTGATCTTGCACAGAGTACGTGTGAGAAGGCTCACTGGGGGAAACGCATATTTGTGTAGGCCCCGCGGCCAGCTGTGCGCCAGTGCGTCTGTGCCGAGCGTGCCCTCGGTCAGAGAGTAATACAGGGCACAATGGGATGAGTCGTGGGAGGCAAACAGATCTATCTGTGCGTCCCCGAACTGGTGTCACCATTCACCAGAGACTGGACGGAGCCGAGACAGCTCGTCGGCTGCACAGTTCCGCTCTCCTGGAATGTGGATAGCACGAAGGGACCTCAGGTGCTTCTGACTCCATAAGAGGAGGTGACGTGCGAGTTGCGACATACGGCGAGAGCGTAGACCCCCCTGGTGGTTGATGTACGCTACTGTCGCGGACTAGTACGTGACTAGACTAGTTGTCTGAACGGACTAGTACGTGTTGACCCCTGAGCAACGCATGGAAGCGGTGCAGGGCAAGATGTACTGGCAGCAACTCGAGGCAATTGACATGCATGAGGCACTGGGGTCCTGTCCAGGAGCCCGCGGCTGCATGCCCATTGCACATGGCGCCCCAACCCATGGCAGAGGAATCTGTGGAGACAACAATATGCCTGGAAACTCGCTCTAGGGGAACACCGGCCTGTAGAAGCTGATGTTCTTCCACGGGGTGAAGGTCTGAGTCACTGGAACTCTGAGCGTACCGTGATACCATGCCCACCTCGGGGCTTGATCGCGAAGCCACAGCTGAAGTGGTCTCATATGAAGCAATCCGAGTAGCGTTGCCGCGGCTGTGGATGCCATATGCCCCAGGAGCCTCTGAAAAAGTTTCAGTGGGACCGCACTCTTGCCCTCGAACTGTCGAAGACAAGTCAGCAGTGGGTGTGCGCGCTCGCTCGTAAGCTGCGCGGACATGGCGACCGAGTCTATCTCCATACCGAGAAAAGAGATCCTCTGCACGGGGCAAAATTTGCTCTTCTCCCAGTTGACCCGAAGGCCAAAACGGGCTAGGTGCCGGAGCACAAGGTTCTTTTCATATTTGGTGGGTGTCTGGTGTGTCTGGATCAGAATTCCCCACAGATAATTTTGAACGTTGGAATGGTCATTTCGAAGATCATTAAGCATATCTTTCTGTCTATCCCTTTGGATGCGGCAGGGCAGCTACTCCCGGCACAGGGGCGGGAGTTTTAACACCCTGTTCCCTTTCGTAGTCACTTCGAATTACGTCAGAAGTGACGGAGATTGGGGGATTTCGCATAGAAAGCCAATCCTCTTCGAGTATTTAAACACGAGCCAATGGCATGCAATGCCTTGGGGCTGCGGAAATTTGCATAGCGTACTCCGCCCTACTCCGTGAGTATAAAAGGAGGAAGTGAACGCAATCGCAGTATGTTTTCGCTTCGGAGCCAAGAGAACCTCTTCACTCCTGAAAGCTATTACAAGACTCTTTGAGACGAGCGTCCTCTTCAGTGTTGGTGTGATGGCGGTACCCAGCGAGTTTCTGCATTGCCTGCGATCTGTGCAGTGGTCTGCCAGACTTTGCGCTTCTCCCTGGTCGCTTCAGCGCTGAAAGAGTGAATTTCCTCCTCTCTGTGAAAGAGCTACACGCGGCACGTCTTTTTAAAGACGGTTCGCCCGTGTTCTTCTGGGTGCGGTCGATTTCTGTCGTCATCTGATGGTCGCGATCGCTGCTCTGTATGCCTGGGCATTCAGCATACAGCAGCAGCGTTCGTGGATGGCTCATGTTCCTGCTATGGGGACATGACCATCTCCACACTGAGGTTAAAAAATATATATATATATATATATATAATATATATAAAAAAAAAAAAAAATCTCACTAGAGTGAGAGCCCCGGTCCCCCTTACTCGATCGGCTTCCTTCACGAAAGGGGGCCCGTCGTCTGGGGACCCGGCGAATTAACGGTGACGGTGTGGCATAAAGCCCGACGATTTCTCGGGCCACACCTCCCGCCTCAGTGCGTGAGCCAGCGAGCGTTAGTTCGATTCAGTCGGCTGCCTCTTCAGTGGTACCGGCTGCTTCGAGCAGCGCTCCAGATGATGATGTGATGTCGATCGCAGCATCACTAGGCGGGCTACAGTCCTCGGGAGATGAGGATGCGGCTGCGCTGCCCCCTTCGGGAGAGCCAGCGCTGCCGTGTCGGATCCCGAGCTGACGGCATGCTGTCTCGAGCCGCTGGGAGTATTGGGTTAGAGTGGCATCCTCCATTCTCCCCCGATCTCTCACGGAGGGATAATTGGTTTTTGGACAAAGCTGCCGCCGCGAGGCCACGGCCAACTCCATTGCCTTTTTTCCCCGAGCTGCATGCGGAGTTATCGCGCTCTTGGGGGACTCCTCTGTCCACTCGAGAGCGCGATCTCTCCCCCGCCTTTCCCCCCTCGATGGGGGGGCCGCCCGTGGGTGCACTGGGATGCCCCCGCTGGAGCGCTCTGTGCGATACAGCTGTGTCCGCGGAGCGCCTCCTCCGTGGTCCTCCTAGGCACCCATCCAAAGCCTGTAGGTTCTCGTCTGCCATGGCGGCGCGTTCCTATAGAGCGGCGGGACGGGCGGCCTCCGCTTTGCATGCGATGAGCACTGTGCAAGCGCAGATGCTCAGAGATATGCTCGAGGGCGGGACTGACCCAACGGCATTCGAAGATTTGCGGTCCGCCACTGACCTTGCTCTCCAAAAGGGCAACGAAAGTGGCCGCTCGCGCCGTTGGTCAGGTGATGGCCACTAGTGTGGTCCAGGAGCGGCAACCTGGCGGGACTCGGAGCGCTGAGCGCATTCGTCTGCTCGACGCCCCTCTCTCCCAGGTTGGCCTTTTTGGCGGTGCAGTCGAGAACTCTTGCCCAGCAGTTCTCCACTGCCCAGGAGCAGACGGAGGCAATCAAACATATTCTGCCCCGACGACCAGCTGCTGCCTCCACCCAGTCGTCGGCACAGATGCCTCCCGCTGCTCGCCGCCGAGGACGCCCCCCCGCGGCTCCCCTCCCTCCCGCCCCAGCAGCAGCCTTCATCCGGGCCACGGCGTGGAGGAGGCCGCCGGCAGGCGTCACAGCCCCCTCAGGCCGCACACCCCGCTAAACGCCAGGTAAGCGACGATCCTGATACGGGCTGCTCAGTGATGGAGTTGAGTTTTTCCCCAGGAGGCGGGAGCAGGCCCCTCCTGCCCCCGGTGGAGGGCCGGGAGGAAATCTTTCGTTTTCAGCTCCCGCTGCTCGCCCACGGGTGGGCAGCGCCCTGAGTTGGTTAAGGAAGACTTGACATCATCACTGAGCCCACAGACTGGAATGAGTGCGCTCGACGTTCCAGTGCGTCAGCCCACACATTCCTCTCTGTCTCTGAGGGCGCGGAAGGGTGCGAGTGTCGTCCCCGGGCTACGCCAATCCCTTCCCCCTCTATCGTCAGACCCCCGGCAGAACAGACCCCCGTGGAACGCTCCGCCTTCCCTGGTCTCTTCTGTCGGGGAGCGGGCTTCGACGCATCCGAGCGGGGTAACTCCTGCACGCGTGCCAGTCGACCCGCCCTGCTGCCCCTCCGGGGGGACGTCTGTGGTTCGAATGACCCCGTTGGTTCACTTCCTGGAAGCCTGGCTAGAGCCTCCCGGGGTATCCCGCTGGGTCATCAGAACGATCAGATTCGGCTATGCGATTCAGTTCGCACGATCTCCTCCCCGCTTCAGGGGAGTTCGCTCCACGATGTTCGGTGGCAATGCCCCAGTCTTGAGAGCGGAGGTTGCGACCCTGCTGGCGAAGGGTGCAATCGAGACGGTCCCTCCAGCCGAGGTGAGGTCCGGGTTTTACAGCCCCTACTTCATTGTCCCCAGGAAAACCGGTGGGTTACGACCGATCCTGGACCTGCGCATTTTGAACCGTTCTCTCCATCGACTACCGTTCAAAATGCTCTCAGCCAAACGCATTCTCGAATGTGTTCGGTTTCAGGATTGGTCTGCAGCGTTCGACCTGAAGGACGCGTACTTTCTTGCCTCCATTTTGCCTCAACGCAGACCGCTTCTTCGGTTTGCTTTCAAGGGCCAGGCATATCAGTACACGGTTTCTCCCATTCGGGTTAGCTCTGTCCCCTCGCGTCTTCACGAAGACCGTCGAGGCAGCCCTTGTTCCCCTTCGCGAGCACGGGGTTCGCATCCTGAATTTTTCTCGACGACTGGCTGATACTAGCTCACTCTCGAGCTCAGGTTTGCGAACACAGAGACCTGGTGCTCCGGCACCTAGCCCGTCTGGGCCTTCGGGTCAACCGGGAAAAGAGCAAACTTTGCCCCGTGCAGAGGATCTCTTTGCTCGGTATGGAGATAGACTCGGTCGCCATGTCCGCGCAGCTCACGAACGAGTGCGCGCACTCACTACTGACTTGTCTTCGACTGTTCGAGGGCTAGAGTGCGGTTCCACTGAAACTATTCAGAGGCTCCTGGGGCATATGGCATCCGTGGCCGCGGTAACGCCGCTCGGTTTCCTTCATATGAGACCGCTTCAGCTGTGGCTTCGCGATCGAGTCCCGAGGTGGACATGGCATCGCGGCTCGCTCCGAGTTCCAGTGACTCCAGCGTGCCGCCGAACCTTCTTCCCGTGGTCGAACCTCAGCTTCTTATGGACCGGTGTCCCTATTCAGCGAGTTTCCAGGCATCTCGTTGTCTCCACGGATGCGCCTACCACGGGTTGGGGTGCCATGTGCAATGGGCATGCAGCCGCCGGTTCCTGGACAGGAGCCCAGTGCCTCATGCACAGCAATTGCCTCGAGCTACTGGCAGTACGGCTCGCCCTGCACCGCTTCCGAGCGTTGCTCAAGGGCGCGCATGTGCTTGTCCGCTCAGACACAACTTCGGCCAGTAGCGTACATCAACCACCAGGGGGGTCTACGCTCGCGCCGGTTGTCGCAGCTCGCCCGCCACCTCTTGATATGGAGTCAGAAGCACCTGAGGTCCCTTCGTGCAGTGTACATTCCTGGAGACCGGAACCTGGCAGCCGACGAGCTGTCACGGGTCCGTTCATCTCCGGCGAGTGGCGACTCCATCCCCAGTCGGTCCAGCTGATCTGGGACCAGTTCGGGAGGCACAGATAGACCTGTTCGCCTCTCAGGACTCGACCCACTGCGCCCAGTTTTAATTCTGACCCGCGGCTCTCTCGCTCGATGCGCTGGCGCACAGCTGACCACGGGGCCCACGCAAGTGTGCGTTCCCCCAGTGAGCCTCCTTGCACGGGTGTTGTGCAAGTTCAAGGAGGACGAGGAGCAGGTCTTGCTGGTAGCCCCCTTCGGGCCCACCAAGACGTGGTTCTACGAACTCATGCTCCTCGCGACAGCACCTCCTTGGCCTATTCCTCTGAGACTATTCTCTCGAGACGGGGCACTCTGTGGCACCCTCGTCCCGATCTTGGAGGCTGCACGTGTGGCTCCAGGACGGGACGAGGCAGGTTTGAGTTCGCTGCCACCTGCGGTGGCGGCAACCATCACTTCCGCAAGAGCGTCGTCCACGAGACACCTTATGCGTTGAAGTGGAAACCTCTTCGTCAATTGGTGTTCTTCTCGCTGAGAAGACCCCTGGAGATGTTCGATCGGAGTCGTGCTTCCTTCCTGCAAGAGGGGTTGGAGCGTAGGCTGTCGCCCTCCACCCTTTGGATTTATGTCGCGGCCATTGCCGCGTCTCATGATGCAGTGAAAGGTAAGTCTTTGGGAAGCATGACCTGGTCATCAGGTCCTGAGGGGAGTGAGGGGGCTAAATCCGCCTCCCTTCCCTCCTGCCCTCTGGGGACCTCTCAGTAGACCTGGGTGCTCTGCAGGGCCTCCCTGGAGCCTTTGCAGTCGGTAGAGTTTTTGCCCTGTCCTATGTGACAGCACTCCTGATTGCATTGGTCTCCATCAGGAGAGTAAGGGACCTGCACGCACTCTCTGTTGACGAAGTGTGCCTGGAGTTCGGGCCGGCTTACTCTCACGTATTCCTGAGACCCCGGCCTGGATATATGCCCAGGTTCCTACCACTCCCCTCCGGGACCTGGTGGTGAACCTGCAAGCGCTGCCCCTGGAGGAGGCAGACCCAGCTTGGCACTGCTCTGTCCGGTACGTGCTCTCCGCACCTATGTCGACAGAAACGCAGTGTTCAGGACCTCAGACCAGCTCTTTGTCTGTCATGGGGGGAGCCAGAAGGGAAGGGCTCTCTCAAAGCAACGGCTGTCCCACTGGATAGTGGATGCCATTGCTTTGTCTTACCAGCAGCAAGGCCTTCCGTGCCCCCTTGGTGTGACGGCCCATTCCACTCGGAGTGTAGCCTCCTCTTGGGCTTTAGCGCACGGCGCCTCGCTAACAGACATCTGCTGAGCTGCAGGCTGGGCGACACCCAACACCTTCGCCAGATTCTATAATCTGCGAATTGAGCCGGTATCCTTTCACGTACTCGTTTCGGCCAGTTCTGGATCCGCTCAGGTGTCTTCGCTTGCTCGCCACTCCACTCCCCGGACTGGATAAGTGCGATATTCCTCAGTTCTTCCATTGAAGTCTTGAGTCCTCCAGCACCGACGATGCGGGCACCACTGCTGTTGCTCTGGATGCTGGCTAGGTGCCTCCATGCGCACGGTTCCCCATGGTAACCGTCTCATGTGTATTATCCACTGTAAGCCTCTCCGAGCATGTGTCTTCCCTTGGCAAGCCATCTGCCACCCCTGGAGTTGAAATTGTAGCCACCTGCGGTTGGTACTCCAGTGTTCCATATGTGTTCCTATGTGGCCATATGTGTATTCGTAAGTCCTCCCTTCGGTAGGCAGCTGGTAGCATGTCCCTTCTGGGATATGTTTCCCAGTGTACCTTGGTAATCCTGTGTCAAAGTCGGATCCCCAAAAAAAAAAAAAAAAAAAAGAGGTAAGGCTCGGGGGTCCAGACTTTCGCAGGGCACTGGAAGACAGCCTGAAGTTGGCGTGATGGCACAGACCCCCAATCTCCGTCACTTCTGACGTAACTCGAAGTGACTACGAAAGGGAACGTCTCGGTTACGTATGTAACCCTCGTTCCCTGAGTAGGGAACGGAGACGTTACGTCTCCCTGCCACTTCTGCTGTATCGCTGGGTAGATGCCGAGTTCAGTCTTGGCTCCTCAGCGAAGACATACTGCGGTTGCGTTCACTTCCTCCTTTTATACTCACGGAGTAGGGCGGAGTACGCTATGCAAATTTCCGCAGCCCCAAGGCATTGCATGCCATTGGCTCGTGTTTAAATACTCGAAGAGGATTGGCTTTCTATGCGAAATCCCCCAATCTCCGTCACTTCTGACGTAACGTCTCCGTTCCCTACTCAGGGAACGAGGGTTACATACGTAACCGAGACGTTTTGCAGCTTCGATTACCTCTCACCAACAATTTAAAATTTTTTGCTTGTTCAAATGCCGGCATCTTTCAAGATGGCGAGACCCAAGTCAACATATAGATAACATTCCGAATGGTTATTGATAAATTATGTAGCTCATCGTAGCTATCTCTAGTCACTAATTAGCTTATTCTGTCTCAATATTCTTTAAATCATGTCCCGTGGGCAGGATTCATGCAAATTTAGGTCGGGATGCACTTACCCAGGAAGTATTTTATTTGCTTTCCTCAGAGCTGTTCTAGCCTTTAAAAAAGCAATTCTTTAATTTCTCCCATCGCTTGAACTTTGAGTGCTGTAACCTCAAAGTTATTGGTTGCGTTTATACAGTAACATTGCACACTAAGTAAATTAGAAAAGCAAAATCCCTTTAACCCCTTTTATTACCTACTGTCTGCTATGCTCTATTTTCTAGTGTTATTCAGATGGTAGCCAGACACCAGGGCTGCAGTGGCTCAGTGGTTCATGTAGGTTGTTTACAAACCAAAAGGTTGGTGGTTCAATCCCCGGTTCCACCTGACCAAGTTTTGAGGTCCTCGTGAGCAAGACACCAAACCCCGGCTGCTCCCGACAAGCTGGATGGCACCTTGCATGTCCGACACCGTGTCGGTGTATGAACGGGTGAAGGTGAGGCAAATGTAAAGCGCTTTGTTGACCTTTGGGTCTGTGAAAGCACTATATAAATGCAGTTAATTTATTCAGATGGTAGTGCTCCGTTTCAGCGTTCATAGCTCATGCTTCCAGGGGATTCACTCCAGAAGCTAAATACTCTTTAGAACTAAATTTTTAAGAATGACTCAAGGCTCTGTATCACATTATTAATTTATAAATTAGTAATCAATTATGTCCCTTGTAATCTATGATCGATTTCTTTAATTCCCCTTCATTTATCTTAACAAACGAGCACTTCTTTCTAAGCCTAGTTCAGGACTCAGGTCTCTGCCCTCAAAAGCTGCTGCTCATTTTATACCTTTATACTGGTTAATCATTCCGGATCGGGGCAGCCACCACGGCAGCTGAGCGAGGAGCGTCTACAGCTGCTATCAAAATAATGGGAAGATGGTCTTCCTCAGCTTTTGAATGCTACATAAGAACTGATTCTAAAATGATCAATGAAGCCCAGCAAGCTCTCCATCAATAATCCAGGTAAATCCTCTCGCAATTACTGGTGGTGGTGGTACAACGTTATCTACTGTTATCTATCTATCTATCTGATAAAGCCCCTTCATACTCGTCTCTGTGTTTGTCTTGTCCCGCGGTGTCCCGCTTGACTTCTGTCTTTATGCGATCCTCCTCGGCCACTAGTTTAGCCGTGGTCCGTGCAGGCGATCATAGCTTTGTCAGTACGGTCCATCGTGGCCTGGTCTGTCTGGTCTGTCTGCCTTGTTTCGTGATTTTGTCTTTCATGTGGAATTAGCGGCCGGTGTGGCTCCTAAGCGGTCTCGTCTCTGTGGTCTCCCATGGCCGTGTGGCCTACTGTGGCCTTGTCCTTTAAGGTCCATCGTGGCCTAGTGACCTCTAGTGGTCTTGGTTTTATGTGGCCCTATGGCCGTGTCTATGATTAGCTCGTTATGTGTGGCTTCTAGGGGCTTTGCGGCCTTTTGAAGCCTGTCCTACATGTGGCCATCCGTGGTCTGTGGTCCATCGTGACCTTATGTGTGGCTTAGCAGCTCTGTCTCATAGGTTTGTCTTCATGTGGCATTAGCGGCCGGTGTGGCTCCTAAGCGGTCTCGTCTCTGTGGTCTCCCATGGACGTGTGGCCTACTGTGGCCTTGTCCTTTAAGGTCCATCGTGGCTTAGTGACCTCTAGTGGTCTTGGTTTTATGTTGCCCTATGGCCGTGTCTATGATTAGCTTGTTATGTGTGGCTTCTAGGGGCTCTGCGGCCTTTTGAAGCCTGTCCTACATGTGGCCATCCATGGTTTGTGGTCCATTGCGACCTTCTGTGTGGCTTAGCAGCTCTGTCTCATAGGTTTGTCTTCATGTGGCATTAGTGGCCAGTGTGGCTCCTAAGCGGTCTCGTCTCTGTGGTCTCCCATGGCCGTGTGGCCTACTGTGACCTTGTCCTTTAAGGTCCATCGTGGCCTAGTGACCTCTAGTGGTCTTGGTTTCATGTGGCTCCATGGCCGTGTCTATGTCTAGCTCGCTATGTGTTTATGTGGTCTATTATGGCCTGTGGTCAAGCTGAACTTGTGTTTATGTGGTCTATCATGGCCTATGGTCAAGCTGACCTTGTGTTTATGTGGTCTATCAAGATCGTGGTCAAGCTGACCCTGTGTTTATGTGGCCTATCATGGCCTGTGGTTAAGCTGACATTGCGTTCATGTGGTCTTATCACAGCCTGTGGTCAAGCTGACCTTGTGTTT
Source organism: Pimephales promelas (assembly GCF_016745375.1). The sequence goes on along the minus strand of NW_024121099.1, from coordinate 58,941,140 downwards.
GTCTACCGGTTTTATACAATAAATATAAGTGTATAAATAAATAATTTCGTAAATAAATATTATCTTATCTGTATTCTTCTCTCATTTCAGGAACCCCAGGATCCACGACTGGTGGGTATATTTATTTACAGTTCTTTGGGGGTGGGCTCCGTCGTTGTGGAATTATTCTTCCACTTCTCTTTGGGGGTCGGCTGCGCCCCCGCCTTCATCTCAGGCGGGACATGCAGATTCGGCTAACCTCGCTATGCTCGCTAAGGACGGGGCCTACGCCAAAGAACTCATAAATTTATGCTTGCTGAGCTGTCAATAAATGTATACTGCTATTCAATTTATCTCCCGAGTCTTTCTGGTAGAACTGAGAGAGAACATTTCCCACTGAGAGAACATGACACACCCACGAGCGCTGTTTGAGCATGATCAAAGCCCAAACACGTCAAACAGCGCTCACGCCCATCAGCTGACTCTATCAGAATACCGCACTCAGGAATACACGGGCAGATCGTCTTTAAAAAGACGTGTCGCGTGCATACTCTTTCAGTGAGAGGAGAAAACTCAGCAGACGTTGAAGCGACCAGGGAGAGACACACACACTGGCAGACCACTGCTCAGATCGCAGGCAATGTGAAACACGCTGGGTACCGCCGTCACACCAACACCAGAGAGTTCGCTCGTCTCGAAGAGGTGAGTAAACTCAGATTGTGTGGCTTGTGGAGTGAAGAAGTTATTTTGGCTCCGAAGCGAAAAACATACTGCGGTTGCCTCAGCTTCCTCGTTTTATAATCACGGGGTGAGGCGGAGATACGCTATGCAAATTACGCAGACCCATGGCATTTCTTTGCCATTGGCTCGTTTTTTAATACTTGAAGAGGATTGGCTTTCTTGGCGAAACCCCCATTCTCCGTCATCTGATGTAACTCGGAGTGACTACGAAAGCGAACTGTACTTTATGGAAGCTTTTTTCAATGTTACAAAGAAATAAACAAAAAGAAACATGAAAACGATTCCAGGTGAAAACGTAAAAATATTTTATCGGATGTGCCTTTGGTTTACATGGCGACTGTGTTTTTGGGGCTTAAAAACGTAAAAAAGTGAAACCACCCTCCAGAGTGGAAAATTTAAGGGCGTTCCCGTCTAAAAGGTAAAAACGCAAATCTGCTCACGGTGGCTCTCGTCACATACGTGTTTACGTCACAGACATGTGCCAACATTTTGGATTAGTTCCATACAGTACGTCGGACCTTCAAGTTGCCCTAGCAGCTCTGATAAATGAGTCTTTTCAACAGTTGTACAAAATATTCTCAGATATTGGTGTGGTTTTGCCGCCTGGAGTGCATACCACATCAACTGCACACCTTTGCGTCACCATATGCACACGGATTTCCACGTATACGGCTCATCTAAACGCAGAAATAAAAGTGATGACAACGCCACGTTTGCGCTTTCTCTTCAAATCGTTTCCGTGTAAAACATAGCCTCAGTGAAGAACACATGCTAATTCTAACCCTAACATCGTAATAAGCAGAAGCACTGAAGGGAATAGAAACACAAGAACTACAACTGACTTCAACCACAGCCTAAGGGACTGTTTACATAACACCGGTTTCAAGTAAAAAAGTAAACCTTTTCATGTGTTTTGGCCTTTCGTAAAAAACATTAATAATGCTTGGGTGCTAACTACACGCTAATAATCATTAATTAAGTATGAGTAAACAGTTAATTCATCTTAAATAAAGCATTGATAGACATTAATAAGCAGTTTATAAATACAGCTATAAATGCTTTCTTCTTTATTTAAAACCATATCTATAATTTGTTTAATAATTCTATTTTCATCCTTTTTAATAATCAATTTATCATTTCTAAATGAAGAATTGCATTTTTTTATGAACCAGCTATTTAAAAGTTTTCAGTGGTTCATATGATTACTTAGAGCGTGTAAGTAAATGATTAATAAACTATTTAAATTGTACATTCATACATCTTATCATTCAGACATATAGTGATGGTTACTGAGTGTGTTAATAAATGCTTTATTAACATGTATTTATGCTGTAATTCAGGGTAAATTAGGGTAGTTATAAAGCATTTAGTAGCGGTCAGTTAACTATGTTTGTGAGCTCATCTAAAGTGAGGACTATTCATGCCTTGTAAAGCATTTATAAAGGAGATTTAAAGGCTGTTAAATATCTCTATGTTCTGTATCACTGTGTTGTGTTTGTTACATTTTACTGTTTAGAAGATTGATGCGCCTTTAAATCTCCTTTATAAATGCTTTACAAAGCATGAATAGTCCTCACTTTAGATGAGCTCACAAAATAGTTAACTGACCACTACTAAATGCTTTATAACAGCCTATATTTACTACATTTACTTACACTTTCTAAGTGATCTTATGAAGGACTGACAACTCTTAATTAACTGGTTTGTAAAAAATGCTATACTTAATTTAGAAATGATTACTTGATCATTAACAAAGTATGAAAATACAATTATTAAATGCATTAAAGATATGCTTATAAATCAAGAGGAAAGCATTTATAGCTGTATTTATAAACTGCTTGTTAATGTCTATTAATGCTTAATAAATGATGAATTAACTGTTTACTCATGCTTAACTAATGATTAATAGCATGCAGTTATTATAAAGTGTTACCTTGTGGGGCAGCGCTTCACATCGGCACCTAGCCGCCTGGAGGGCATACTACATCGAAATTTACACACTTTTGCGTCACCATATAAACGCAGATTTCCCAACCATTACACTCGTCTACACGCAGAATAAAAAGTGTTACGAATAAAGGCGATTACATAAGATTGCGACTTTGGGTGTCTCTGTGTTTCTTCGTGTTTCTGCCGTGTTACTTTCTCTTTCGCAGAGAAGCGCTGATTGGTTGTCCTGGTTACGGTCATTGGCTGATCCCTGAGGCTTTTTATCAGAGAGGAGGGAAAGAGCGATCCAATCACGGGGATCATCAGGAGATGCGGGAACTATAAAAGGACCACCTGAACGCGATTGTGTGGCCAGCCTTTATTCGTAACAAAAAGTGAAAACGCAAAGCCACTTTTTTTCTCTTCAGATCGTTTCTGTGTAAACATAGCCTTAGTGCCATCTGTCAGGTTAGTGAAAATATTCATTTGAATGAAAGAGTCTGCAAATGTGTCTCATTTCGTTTCCAAGTATCTTCAGATTTTGTATTGATTTCAAAATCATAATGTTAACAATCAATCCTAAAGATCTGCTTTGACAAATAAAAAGCTGTTTAATGTGCAGTATGAAAAAAGTCTTTGGATCTGTTTTGTCATTTCAATTTTGTCATACCATTACCCTTATTCTATCCATCATTTTGTAACCAAATTAAAAGGTTCTGACAGAAGTAATTTTTATACCTTTCCACTATACCAATATCCGGAGTCCAAAACATATTTTTAGGGGCAACAAATGTGTCAATTCCACAAAATTCAGTGTCATCCCACTCCAAATCCCAAATTGGCCAAGACTGGAAAAGATATAGTTACAGAGAAGGTCACAGTGATTACAAGACAGACACTGCATGCTTTAAAATCAAATAAAACCTCTGATCATGTGACAAAATTCTGTAAATTCAAGGTGCTATATGTAACTTTTCTTCTTGAAATGAATCCCTTTTCTATTGCCTGTGTGTGAAGGGGTTATAATCACAAATTACAATGATCCACTTGTCGGGTTTTGCTATTCCCTCTGAAGGCCAGTATTCATATTTCTATGAAGTCTCCAGGTCGGATTTTCTGCGAAATCCATCAGATGTGACGTGCATGCGCGCTCCAGAGCCTCTCTCCTTTTATATACGTACAGTCTATGCGACGGCACTGCAGCTAAGGACATGAGTGAAAACACGGATCAATGTCGACAGAGCGTTTGAATTATGGAGAGACCTCCGCTATTTTTATTGTGATAAATTACAAGTTTTTATGATATGCTGAAAGAAATAATAGAAAACTGTAATAAATAGCAAGGTAAACTACAACATATGAGACATGAAATGAACACAAAAGACTGTTCCAGAATAACAAAAAGTCGGTGCTTTAGGATGTAGCTTTTATTTTCTGTACTAGATCTACTGTCTAACGTCACTCATCCCACTACTCTCATATTGTTTATAATACACATTTCCAGACACGTTCAGTACAGTAATGTCAATTCCTACGATCTTACTGTTACACTGAAATTGTTCAGTCTAGTTCACTAACCGTTTTCGTTATCATATTATACATTCACTTGACATTGTTGACATTGCTGATTGTAAAAGATACACGAATAGTTTGTGAAATGCCTTATGCTAGATAACAGCACAAATGTAACGTTATCATGGTACGAGCATGGAGCATTAGTTCAACGTTGAGCTGTTAACAGTAGCTTATTATTGTAACGCTGCAGTTTGCATGAGTTTCCAGCCTGTGATGCTTTCTCCGGAGTGTGTAAAGTCTCAGTGTGTCACACAAGCGCAATCACTGAGGGAGGCAGCTAAAAAATACATATAGCACCTTTAAGTAAATTTAAGAAAAATAAGAAGAAAATATTTTTTTAAGACGCTTACTGTTAGTATTTTGACCTGTGTCGTGAGACTCTGGGCTTTTTCATCCTGTAGATAAAAGATGTGTTGAGAGATGATATTGCAACTGCTAGACATCCCATAATGACTTGAATGAGGAGATTAATCATGCTGGACACATACCACTTTTATGATGGAGGTCACATACAGGTCCACATAAATCTCAGCAGGGTTGGAACTGTAGTATGAGTCATATTTGTTGAATATCAAGGGCCACATTCTGCTTTTCTGATTTTGTTGGTCATTCTTGTCCATGCCGAGATGTTCAAATAGACGCTTTCTAGCTTCAGCATATTCAACATCACTGCAGTCATGAGCATCCGTCACTTGAGCATCAAACACCCACCCTGTGCATAAGAGACATTCTGTAATACAGCAGAATATATTCTCCAAGCACGCAAACTTTTTAAACTCAGGGTTTTTTTTAAATATATGCATGTAAAAGTATATTTTGAAAAAACATTTTCTTTACATTCACAATGTACTAATGGCTGAGTGCATTGTCCTATTTTCCAAGTTCAAGGGTCTATGGTGCTATTTTTTTTTTTTTTTTAATTGGTCAAAATGTGGCTTTCATTAGGTCAGTACATTCAAGGCCTTAGGTCTGCTTCAAAGGGATACTCCACCCAAAAATGAAAATTCTGTCATAATTTACTCACCCTCAAGTTTCTTTCTTCTGCTGAACACAAAGGAAGATATTTTGAAGAATGATTGGAACCAAACAGTTGTTTGGCACTAAAAAAAATACTATGGAAGTCAATGGTGCCAAAGTTCCAATCGTTCTTCATAATATCTTCCTTTGTGTTCAGGAGAAAAAAGAAACTCACACAGGTTTGCAACAACTTGAGGGTGAGTAAATGATGACAGAATTTTCATTTTTGGGTGGAGTATACCTTAAAGGTGCAATGTGTAAAAAAGTTGAGTATCTATTAATAGAAATGCAATATGACATCCATAACTATGTTTTCAGTGGTGTATAAAGAACTTACTTAATTAACCGTAATGTTTTTATTACCTTAGAATGAGACATTAATAGCTCCATAACCGCGGGAATCCCCTTCTATGAAGGTCGCCATGTTGTGACGTCATATTCCTACCGTAGCCGAACGCGAACACACAGCGCTACAGAACGCGTTTCATCACTACCTTGAAAGAGAAGTAGCGGAAAGCTGGAAGCTAGCCTTACACTCCGTGAGTAGTGACTTTTCCTTTGTGAGTAGTGTAAAATATGTAGTTGGGATTGTTTCGTGTAACTTAGTTCTCCCTCGCTGTGTTATGGGTTTGTTTTGTTGGGGATAGATGTGCTGTTACGTTCGTGAGACAGCTGATGATTAGTATTCATGTCATTGACCGTAAAACAGTACGTTACAGGAATCACTAACCCGTCGATAGAGACTTTTAGATCACTAAAGTCGATCACGAAGAGTTTTCAAAATCAGACAAAAAAGCCTATTGTGTGTAGTAAATAGTATTTATGGGATGCGGAGATGACATGATTGTAACAGCGCGCGCACTTCCGACCTTTGGACTCATGCGGACGAGTCCCAGCTCAGCCACAGTAACAGCTCATATTAGCCAGCTAAACTATTACTACCCTGTTAGAAAAAATATATAGCTGCTCCCTCGCTGTATTATGGGTTTGCTACAGTATGTGGGGATAAATGTGCTGCTGGTTACGTTTGTGAGACAATCAGCTGATTAATATTATTATATTAAATTATATATTAAAACCCTTGATCCTCACCTGACTATGGCTTTGTAAACAGACAGTATTCATGATGTGGTTTATAATGGACTGTGGTACAGAAACAGTGACAATGTTACACACTCTTGGCTTACTCTGGCTATTCTCTGCTGTCTCAGCCGACGAGATGTTTGTCCCGTTTTAGCAACCGTAGCTTCTTCGAAAGGGAGGGGTGAGCAGTGGGCTGAGCCCTTAGTGCAAACCTGGTGCAAACTCGCAACCGAACCACTAGATGTCGCTAAAAATCATACATTCCTCCTTTAAACACATAGTCTATTGCGGCCAAGAAACCACACAGTGAAATGGGCTGATGGTGCAACAGTGTGCATTATCTATGCTAAGTTTAATGGTTTCTCATGCACACACGAAAGTCTGCATATTTTTTTTTTTATTTTTGCAAAGATCCTTTTAGTTGCTCTGTAAGAATGCTAAGTAAATATTGTTGTAAAAAGTACAAATTTTGACAGGTGATATATGTTCCCCTTCTAACTTCCTAGACTTTAAAAAAAATGAAGGGATGTAACGGTTGGTAGAAAATGATCTAGATTAACAATTCATGTAAAAATTTTCTTATTTGTTGTCATTTACTGTCATGAACTAATGTTACCAAAGGTTCCTTTTGTAAAGTGTTATCATTAATATTTACTTACCCAACAAGATCAGCAAACACATAAGCCAGTGTAGGTGCATCATGTTTAATAGCGAAAAGTGTCTGAGATACTTCTGCTGTCGGATAAGTCTTCACTCTTGAACATATGTCAGTCATTTGGTCATATTTATACACTGTAAGTCAGCAACACTGGAGGAGAAAAGGAGGAGGAGGGCTGCTGGAAGAATAGAGCATCACAGTCCCGCCCACAGCCCGAGAGAGCGTTGGTGCCGGAAGTAAATTTCCCATTAATTTCTGGGAAAGGGAGGAGAAAGGGAGGAGGGCTGCCGGAAGAATTTGTCTACGGGATGACAAATTGTTGCAGATATGGTAGTACACTCATAATGATGATTGACAGTACATAAATGTTTAGACTCCTAAATTATTGAGCATTAGTGAAGAACACCTGCTGTTAGCAGAATCACAGAATGAAAGAGAAACACACGAAATACAACTAAATTAAATTAGATGAAGAGAAAAAAAGACATTAAATCTCTGAAGATCTCAGCAAAGGAGGAATGAACAACTCCACAAACAGCATCAACAGCTTCACTCATTACTAATCAGACTGACTTTATTTCTATCATGCGGCTGTAGAAGTTCTTATAGAGAATTAAAGGATTAGTTCACTTTTGAAAAAACTTTTGCTGATAATTTACTCACCCCCATGTCATCCAAGATGTCCATGTCTTTCTTTCCTCAGCCGAAAAGAAATTAAGGTTTTTGATGAAAACATTCCAGGATTTTTCTCCATATAATGGACTTCAATGGGAACCGGATGGTCCAAGGTCGAAAAGACAGTTAATAACAGTTTCAGATGCAGCTTCAAATGTCTTTAAACGACACCAGACGATGAATAAGGGTCTTATCATGCAAAACGATCGGTTATTTCAAAACTTATTCCAAAAATGTAACTTTTCTAAGGACAAATGCTAGCCTTGCTATATTCTCTGAGGCGCGTTTGTAACGTCACGTAATACGTAATTACGTTCAAAAGGTCACGGGAGACGTAGCCGGAAGTACAGAATCAAAATCGTCCGACATCGTTGTTTTTCCTTTTAATTCCTTTTTTTGGAAACGGCGTTTGAGTTAGTTTGCACGTTCAACTTGTAAACACTGACTCTGTACTTTCGGCTACGTCGCCCGACCGTGACCTTTTGAACGTAATTACGTATTACGTGACGTTGCAAACGCGCCTCACAGAATAGAGCAAGGCTAGCATTTGTCCTTAGAAAAGTTACATTTTTGGAATAAGTTTTGAAATAACCGATCGTTTCGCATGATAAGACCCTTATTCATCGTCTGGTGTCGTTTAAAGACATTTGAAGCTGCATCTGAAACTGTTATTAACACTATCTTTTGGACCTTGAACCATCCGGTTCCCATTGAAGTCCATTATATGGAGAAAAATCCTGGAATGTTTTCATCAAAAACCTAAATTTCTTTTCGACTGAGGAAAGAAAGACATGGACATCTTGGATGACATGGGGGTGAGTAAATTATCAGCAAAAGTTTTTTTCAAAAGTGAACTACTCCTTTAACAGAGGTTTAGATGTTGATGTTTTATTGACATGATTGGTCACCATTATGGTGATCCGTGTTTCATTTAGTTGGTCAGTTTGACACTTAGCTGTTTATGTGAATTAATGGTCTTTGCAACAATGTTTACCAAAACACATATTTGGTTATGAAGATGAAGTGGAGGTTATGGTGATGTCATTCTTGTAAAATGTTTTGTAAAATGTTGTATTGTAATGTCTTGCAATAGATCAGATATTATGAAATTTGTCTTTTAAATAGTAGGAATTATTTCATTAAGAAACCCACAGGCATCAATGAGAAAAGAAGTTTACTCTGTAAACTGGTGCTAGACCAGTAGCTGAAATCACTTCTGCCGCAGTGAGAGAAATGTATTTTTTTTTTCCCCAACAACATCAATTTACGTTTAAGCAGACCTGACATCTAGCTGATTTTTTTAATACTGGGAAAGTATTCTTTGGATAAAAACACAGACATCAAGAATCCACATATGAATCTCAGCAATGGTGAAATGCTTTATGCCGCAATGCATCCTGGGAGGCACCATAGTTTAAAACTCTCAGCTCCAAGCATGCATTCACAAGCAGTCACAATTGCATGACCATAAGATTCATATTCTGATTCTTGATGTCTGTTTGTTTCTGGAAAAAAAATAGTAAAGATTTTCAAACACAATGTAATGTATGTTACAATTCAGAATGTCTGATCTGTGTCAAGAAAGATGAAAGTTATTTATTAAAAGCAAATGACAACTTTTGGTCAAGGATAAGATTATAGAACCATTTTTTTATTATTATGAACTACTTCACCTGAACACCTTTGTTTATTGTTTTCTTTATAACAAATATGTGCTTTGGTAAACACTATTACAAAAACAAAAAATGCACTTAAATGCACTTTGAAATTAATTATTGGTATGTTTTAGCTAACTTCAAGGGCATCCAAGATGTAGTTGTCTTTGTTTCCGTAGTATTTTCAATTTTGATATTTTTAGGTCAAACCGTTCTTGTCTATCAGTCATTTAATGCTTTTCAGAGTGGGAAAAGTCAGCAGAAAAAAAAAAAACTTCATTTGACAATTGCAGTTTGGCAAACTTTTATTAAATATATTTTGCACAATTCATTCTGCTGTTTGTAACCAAAAATAATATGGCAATAAATACATAATACAGTTTATTCAATACTGTACAATCAAAGGCAAGTTCGGTGAAGCTGTTAGTTGATGTTTCCGTCCACGTATCTTAATACTGTCCCTGATGTTGTCTGTATGCTACAAACAAACAGAACAATAATCAGTCATCAGATTACAACTCAAATGTATTGTTTCATACAGCGCTCTTACCATTCTACTAACTCTGCTCCAACTATATCATGAATATGATACTTCATCTGGAATTTAACATGTGAAGTTGTGCGGCGTCCCTCAAGTTCAGTCTTTAGGATTTCACCGTATTTGGATTTCTTCACCATGGCAAGAACAGCTTTGCGCCCTGTTATAAAATCAGATATAATGCAGTAATTGTTAAAGCACTGATCATGAGTCTTTTGGTAAACACACCTACCCTTGATGAAGTACTTAATGAATTTGCCAGAGTTTGGGATTGAGAGCCACCAGCTGCCCGCGTCCCTCACCGTGAGGACGCCGGACTTCACCAGCTGCCTGCAAACAGAAACCATCTTTAGATAAAGTGCCTGAGACAGTAATTAAGGCAATCGGTTTCCTCAAATGTAATGAGTTAGCTTAACTTGTTTTACAGTGTAGCTGCGTTAGGGTTAGTGTAAATGCAGTGTAAAGTTTAATTGTGTATTGAGAAATATCATTGTTTTAGTTGACTCAGTTAAAATAAGTTCAGAGTACTCACAACTATTGTTTTTTATAAACTTAATTGCATTGAGGCAATCGGTTTCCTCAAAATGAAATGAGTTAGCTTAACTTGTTTTACAGTGTAGCTGTGTTTCCACTGTCGGGCTAAAACTGGGTGTGCTAGTCCAGTGCCAGTCACGTTTCCACTTTCACTTCCAGGGCTTGATCAGGCCAACGGCTCAGGTTGTATTTTTGGAGGCATATTTGTAGAAATGATCATTCTTTCTTAATGTGATATAAATATAATGTCCTGTGACTAAATAAACAGAACAGACTGACTAAGTGTTCCGTAAAATAAAGATAAACCACTTTATTTCAGTGAGACTAATGTCCAGTCTTGACACAAATTAATTCATTATGATTAATGTATCACTTTTTATAGAAAACCTGTGGTAAAAAAATGTAAGCTTCGGTTTTTAAGTAAACAACAAAGAATACCAGCAAACGGTTGCTTTTATCATGTTCGTTTTGCGATCTCGCTGTTTCCAGTGATTTCTTTCTGATTAGTTTTCTGATAAAAACTTCTATTTGTTGGTGAAATGAAGGGCTAGTGCGACGTTGTTCCAGAGAGGTGTGTTACGGGTGGGTTTTAGTGAAGCGCTGAGGAGCTTCGGGCCCGACGGTGGAAACGCAGCAGGTTTTGGGCTCGGTGCTCCAGGTCCGAGGCTATTAGCCCCGCCCCGCCCGTTTACAGCCCCGGCTCGCACTGGCCCGACAGTGGAAACACGGCTAATGAACAACTTAGCAGGATTTCTTTACGTGATCTCAGAGTCCGTGAAGAGGAACTCCTTTAGCATCTTTTCTTTGTTGAAGCTCAGATCGGAGCAGCCGGGAATTAGTTTATCCAGGAATTTCTCCACTGTTTCCAGTGTTTCTCTTCCGGCTTCGCCCTGCAGGACTTTGGCTCTGTAGTCTTTAGCAAACACCAGCGCAAAAGCCTCCGAGTCGAAGCCCAGCTGGAACATCAACAGCTCGCCGCTCGCCCTCAACTCATTCTGAGCAGAAAAAGGAGAAACCAGTTGCAGAAACACTGTTAAGAGCTAGCATGACCAGCTAGCGGTTAGCCAAGACAAATCTACCTGTGACTTAGTTAAAGGAGTAGTTCACTTTAAAAAAAAAACTGCTGATAATTTACTCACCCCATGTCATCCAAGATGTCCATGTCTTTCTTTCTTCAATCGAAAAGAAATTAAGGTTTTTGATGAAAACATTCCAGGATTTTTCTCCATATAATGGACTTCAATGGGAACCAAACGGTTCAAGGTCCAAAAGATAGTTTCTGTTCTGTGATCTCTGCGTGTTCGTGACTCTCCTGTTCAAACTCGTTTATCAAAATGAACGAATCTTTTTTCGTGTCATTTGGTTCATTCAACGGACGAAATGAACAAATTGACTCAGAAAAAGATTTGTTCATTTTGATGAACGACTTCAAACAGGAGAGTCACACAGAACAGAGCAAGGCGAGCATTTGAGCTTATAAAACTTAAACTTTGTTCTTTATTTATTAAATGAGCGATTGTTTTACTTGATAAGACCCTTATTCACCGTCTGGAATCGTTTAAAGCCTTTAACAGTTTGTAGTTTGCACTGAAACTGTCTTTTGGACCTTGAACCGTTTGGTTCCCATTGAAGTCCATTATATGGAGAAAAATCCTGGAATGTTTATCCAAAACTTTAATTTTTTTTCGACTGAAGAAAGAATGACGTGGACATCTTGGATGACATGGGGGTGAGTAAATTATAAGAAAAAGTTTTTTTTTAAATTGAACTACTCCTTTAAACTTCATCCTTAATTGGATTTGAGGAGTTTTGTGGTTGAAATGTAAAAAAAAGTCACAAATCCTTCCCTCACAGGTCAATTTGATCCTCTTAGGAATGAATGAGATGCAAGGACTGCTTCAGTACACATAGACAACCCTAAAAATGCTCAAAATTCAAACTAAAAATGCTAAAACTTTACAAAATTATTATTATTAGAGGTCGGCAAAGACACCCAATGTAAGATTGGGCATGTAAGATCATTTAAAGATATATATATACAGTGTTTCCTCTACATTCATTCTCCCGTGGCGTGGCGAGTATTATGTTATTTTGTTAAGCCCCACTAAAGGCATAAAAAACTTTGTAAAGCACAATCAAGTTTTCACCCTATATTCCAAGACTTCTAAAGTCATTGTATAATGTGTAATTTTAGTCGCTAAGTTAAAGTTAACGGAAAGTCATCTCGCCTCAGTCATTCTTCATTCAGAATTCACACAGCGCGTCGCGTTCGTTTGCGACACGACGACACTCTCTTCAAGGTCAATATTCCCATTATTATACTTTATTTGTAGATAAAGCATAAAGTAGATGGTTTTCATAAAATGACTTTATCTTGCTGGAGTGGAGTTTATTGCCCTTTCACATTCCCTTCTCCCGGGTGTATGTGAGATTACAGCATGGAGTCGAGAGAGTGCTATTGTTCTTCATGCGCACTGAAATTTAAAACTGTTAAAAGAAAAGGCTCAAAAAACTGTTGCATATAGAATACACTAAGCATTAGTGCTGCAAGATTAATCAAATCGCAATCGTAATAGCGATCTAAAACCTATGCAATTATATAACGCAAAATGCCGCGATTTTATATGAAATAAACAAATTAGGGCTATTAGCGCAGCATCTCTTCTTTTTTGTCATCCTTTGACTAGTGTTACACGATCTTACTCTTATTCGTGCAAATGCCTTTTCGCATTTTTCACGACAAGAAGTGAAAAGCTGCCTGTGAATGCCCTAAATGAGACTCGCAGAAAGACGCGCGCCATAATGCGCATGCACTGACGCGTGCCAGATTACAGTTCTCTTTCGAGCTTGAACGAACAATAACACACACAATTATGCCAAAATGTCGTTTTGTCGAGTATCTTCATAACGTAAGAAAAGTCTGTGGATGAAAAGAGTTGTGCTATGAGGCGCATGTGAGATCCGCGTCTCGGCAACGGGTGCTCTTAAAGCGCCAGCAGCGAATAAAGCGTTCTGTCAGTCAAGTTAAAAGAACAAAGGGAAATTAGAAAATTACTCACTGATCTTGACTAAAGAACTTTTGTAGCTTTAATAAGGATTATTCTATATATAATTTATAATTCATGCAGCGCAGACTGTTTGATAACTTTATTCAATTTCTGTATCCTACCTGTTAAGACAGGAAGGGCACAGGTAAATATGGTTTTTATTATGGGTTTATGTGGGGATTGTTTGAAGTTCACTTAATTTAAAAGTTGTTAAAATTTTTTTAGCCTAATAATTTTTTTTAAAAAGTTGATAAGCTTTCACTGTAATGATGGTTTGGTTGGTTTATTGATCATTATAGGTGTTATCAATCATTTAGTTGTTGTTTTTAGTTTGAGTTGAGAAATAAACATTAATACACAGAATGATCACTAAGCTGTGTGTGCATTTTACTTTAGAACCAAGCAAGTTGGACTCATGAAAGCATTTTATTATATCGGAATCGCATATCACAATTGCAATATTGACCTCAGTAATGGCAATATGACATTTTCCCCAAATCGTGCAGCCCTACTAAGCATATTATAGATCTAATCCCTTCGCTATGTTCTTTTCAATGTGAAGCGTTGCGTGCTGTGACTTGGTGTTGCTTCAAGTGCATCATTCTGCACACGGGATGCGCATGATCGATTATAATACTTTGGGGAGACAAGGGGGCGTGGCCTAAGTGAAAATATCAGCCCCCAAACCCCCCCCGGGCCAGGGGAAATGGGCCTGCCCCCACAGCTTGGAAAAATCCTAGAGGAAACACTGATATATATATATATATATATATAGACCATTTTGCGAGATGTAAACAACACTGATCCAGAAGCACTTCCTGTTTCAGTTTTTTAACACTACATAAAAGCTGGGATAAAATACAACCAACAGAACATATAAAACTGAATCAAAAAGTTAAACAAACATCTTTAAGAGGTTTTCTTTACATGTGAAATAAAGAAAACAGTTACAAACTGAAACAGTTTCTGGACCAGTGTTGTTTACATCTTGCAAAATGGTCTGTATTTTTATCTCCCCAAAAAAATTCATTAAAAAGACAAAAATATTATCAAAATGAAATAAAATTAGCTTTCTGAAAAAGGAAAACAACACATTATTTTATGGCTTTCGGGTAGTTTTAATCCGAGAGGGAAGGATGAAGGTTGAAGTTTTTAAAGGAAAGATGTGCTACTTGCCACATAAATCATGACTGTGCTAAGGTCATTATTAAATCATCAGTGCTTTGCGGGAATGAATACATTAGAACAAGCGGATCTCACCAGCTGCTTGTCCACGGAGGTTTTGTCGCTGTGTAAACTGTACAGCTGGTGTTTCAGGACCACTGGAGGGAGACTGTCGTTGAAGAGTTTGCGTGAGAACAGTGTCATGAGGTTCTGCAAGCTTGAGCGGATATCAGCTGCTCCTTCTGCTGAACACACACCTTTATTTCATTACTTCAGATTCACACATTTGTGTATGACTTCATTTAACTCAGAAACAGGCCCCAGGTTTCACAGACAGAGGATTATGATAGTCCCAGAGTAAAATTAACTGGTTTAACTGTAACCATTGTCTTGTCTCAAGATGCACAACAAATATGTTTTTTTTTTCTTTCTAAGACACATTTATAAAAGCTACTTAAATGCCCTAATTAAACTAAGGCCTAATCCTGGCTTAATCTAAACCCTGTCTGTGAAACCAGAGTGGAGTGTAGTATTTGAAGCCTGTAATAGCATGTGTATCGTGCCATATTAATATATTTACATACAGTAAGATGCTTGCAAAACCATTAAAATTACTGGTCAGAGAGTCATGTGTTCATACATTATATTTCAATTTGACTTAAAAGTAGGGCGGGGCTTGATTTTTGATTGGATGGTTGTGGTTTGCTGTTGGTGGATCTTGTGTGAGTGACAGGTGTTATCCGTCAGTCACATTTTCACAAAAGCAGTTTAAGATTAGACAAGATTGGCCGAGTAATGGTGTACTAAATCAGTGAAATTGATTGCATGAATCCACATTTATATCTGGAGCCTACCAGAAGTCATATTTTAAGGAGGATAGACGTTAACTGACACATTACTTTATAATGTCTATTTAATGATAAGTGTTTTTGATCTGCATGAGGGGGTAAATGACAGATCTTACCGTGACTGTCTCCGGCAACAGTGTCAGCTGCGGATCTGCGTCTCTTTAAGCAGAAAGTATCTGCGATCAGCGCTCGCTTTCTGCTCATTTCTCACTGTTTACGGAGAACATTTCTTTGTTTACTTATATAGCTGCTATATGCTCTCTCTTAGAAAAGCGCAAATCTTTCTATATGTCACGACATTTCCCTGCTGAAGTGACTCGGATCGAAACAGGTTTGTTCTCAAGAATATCTTATAAGTAAATCTGTTGTAACTCGAGTTCGCATGTGTGTATCACAGACAGTTCATCAACACAACAGCTCAGCTGACTGAGACTCTTCCTCGTTGGTTTTAGGATGAATGAGCGCTTCTGCTGCCCTCTGGCGGACTATTTTAAACGCAACACGCTCACGTACATGTTTATAATATCAACTATTTTGAAAAGAAACCTGTTTCGATCATTGGCTGTAAATCTTTCTTCAGTTATGTTGTTACTGCGTGCGAGTTTGTTTCTATGGTTTGTTTGCGGTTTTCCCACCCCTTGTTTAAATTTCCCGGAAGTGATGTGGACAATGACGTGTGATATACTTTACGGTTGCTTTTTAATAATAAAACAATATATTTCAAATAGTATATTTCAAATAGTGTATCCCAAAAGGGTGACTTGTCTAACCTTTTCTTTCGATCTGTGTTTCAATAATCTTATTATCGAGTGCTTAAAATATGAACATCTTGTTTCATTGGGAGGTGCCAGAGCCGTATTGAGACGGAAACATGAATCTTCTCATGATGGTGGTTCTGCTAAGGTGCAGAGCCATGTGGCTCTGCTAAGGTGATACTTGACCATTGCAAGTTTTGGTTCAGTGTTCGTACATTATGATTGACTGTTTCTATTGTAAAAATTAATGTGTAAAAATATGAATTGCTATCCTTTCATTTACATGGATATGGACATTAATGGTTAAGTCAAATTAACAGCATTTGTCAATAAAATGTCTCTATAATAATCACGTTCCACTCGTTACTCAAATGTAATACATAATTGAAAAACAGCGGTTATGCATTTATGATTATAACATGCTGTCAAGTGTATAACATTATTTTGTTTCCTAATAACAGGAACACTCTGAATTGTAAACCGTTTTCTTAATGTTTGAAATGTCTTTCAGTCTGTTATTGTCTTGAAATCAATATTAATATAGTGACTTTATTTTGTTACTGCTGGTTACTGAGTTTATATAATAGCCTACTTTTTAATGTTTTATATTTTTTCTATGTATTGTTCAGTGTTTTTAAAGCATCCCAGTTGCATAGATTAATAAAGGAGCAATTTATGTTTACCATAGTTCATAATAGCATTTGAGTTCACGAGTTAGCATTAAGCACTCCCGGTTCCCTCGCTCTAAAGTCTATGGGATTTTTGAATGGGTTTTTGCTAAATCGCCTGAAATAAGGTCTGTGGTGAAAAAAAGCCCAAAATTTTCACGTTTTGATCTATGACAGAACACACAGTTATAACCTGCTTGTGTTTTTTAAACTTTATTGTGTCTGCTTGTGTTTTTTAAAAACTTTATATAAGCTTCAAAATTTATACATTTTGGATTAACTTGTAAAGATTACCTTGATAGACAAAATGTGTAAGGGTCACAACACTTTGTTGAACATAGATCTTAGTTTTTGCAATTTTCCAAAAGTCTAAGGGGAAAATGCATTGCTTTTCGATCGAGGGAACCCATGCGCCGCTAACTTCCTACAAAGTGACGTCATCACTTCGGCACTCTATTGATCTACTTCCAAATCACTAATTTTGGGGGGTTTTATGCAGATCATGTGACGTCCAATACAAACCTTTGCCTTCGCTACCGATGTGTGACCATAGACTGTAAAAAATGTGTGTGACGCATGGATAAACTAATCTGTGATTGGTTGTCTACACTCGAAATTTTGTGATCTGATTGGTAGTCTACGGTCAGAGACTATAGACTCTTGGCCAATCAGAATGCTTAATTGTCTACGGTCACTAGAGGTATCCTGTTAAAACTCTTTCAGGTTTCGCACTGATGTAGATGTTAAATGTGATTTCTGTGGGACTAAGAAAATGTTGTCCAATTATTTTTCAATAGCATTTTTTTTAATGGATTTGAAATGTTTAAAAGTTGAATTTTTACTTGAATAGACAAAGACTACCACCAAATGTGGCCTTTATTGTTAATCTTTGATCAAAATGCATTAGGTCTCGATGTGGAGCTTTCATCGTGAAAACATTAGCCTTTAGGACAATGAAAAGTGAGGCTATTCTTTTAATCATCTAGTTGTCTCCCTCAATGCCATCAAATGTAATTAAACCCCACATTGTCTGCTGATGTGCCGTGATTGTCCTCATGTATGGCCTTGTCCTCTGCCTTTGTGAAGCACTTTAGATCGGCCTCCTGTTTGCCTGGGTGAGGGGTCAAAGCCCGGCAAGTAATTACTGCTCTGTTGTGATGTTTAACAATGAAATGAATGCTGAGATCTTTAAAAATCTCATTATCTATAGTCTATAGATATTTTGTTTGCGTAATAACATTCGTGTCATAGTCAAAGAGCCATGACCCTTTAAAAGAGCCAAATGTCCTCGTTTCCCTCGGGTGAAGTTTGTCGGAATCAGATCCAAGTTTGCTATTTTCAGCATTTGCTACCAAAGGTAAAGGTTATCTGTTTAACATTCTTATCAAAAGCTAAAATAATGTGTAATTGCTCATTGTTGTTGTTGTTTGTAGGAGCTGAAATGGTTCTTCAGCGCAGCATCTCTCTGCTAATGCTCCTCTGTTCATCTCCACTTGGTAAACTCTCCATTCAAAACACTTTGGGATTGAAATACCATGTGCTTATGTTTATTATTCATGTGATAAATACACTGTAAAAATGAAAATGACTGAGTATGTTAAATCTAATCAATAAAATTGAGGCAACAGATTACAATCTATATTATAAATTAGATTAGAATTGAGTAATAACTAACCAAATGGATTACTTAAAAGCAATTCTTAACAAAAATATCGTATTAACAGACTGACATCAAAGATGAATGAAGAACTCTTTTTTTATTGCCATTTTTAAGACACCTGATGATAACAAGCAGAATCACTGAAGGAGAAAACTGTAATATGTCACCATTGTGGTGATCAGTGTGTGTTTTAGTTGGCCTCTTGACCCTAAATCATTTACTTCAAAATTGTTTGGTTGCTGACTGTACGTGAGTTATGACGGGATGATCTGATAGTCTTGGTTGTGTTTTAACATAATCATTATTTTAAAACATAATCTTTTGTATAAAAAAATTGTCAATTCTACTAATTTTACCATATTTTCCGCACTATAAGGCGCACTTAAAAGCCTTTAATTTTCTCCGAAAACGACAGTGTCAGTTATAATCCGGAGCGCCTTATGTATGGATCAAGTTAACAATAGTTAGTTAACAATGCTCCGCGTTATTAAATCCGCCCGCGAACTCGCGCTCGTGTCCATCTTATGACCGCTCTGTCACACGGCCAGTTCAACCTCGTATAAATCGGGTTATGTGTGTAAGTCACGTGCCCGCTCACGAGCGCTCACTCTTAACAGATACACAAACAGACACACTGTCCCCGGCGCTGCTTGCGCGTCACACAATGTTCATAAAGCGCTCCCCGTTCACAGTAACTGGGTCGTCTCATTTAAAACAGCCAGCTGTTGCTGTCAGCGAGCCGCCACACATATGAGTTACGTGCCCGCCCCAGCGCGCTCACGCCCTATATATGAAAAAATTTCTAAAATAGGTAATTCATTGAAGGTGCGCCTTATAATCCGGTGCGCCTTATAGTGCGGAAAATACGGTAATTGACTTTTGAGTGAACTTTTAAGTAATTCATTTGGATAATTCAATTGGAACTATTACTCAATTCTTGTTTGATACATTTAATTTATAACATTGATTGTAAGATTTTGCCTCAATTTTATTGATTAGATTTAACATATTCAGTCTCATTCATTTTTACAGTGACGGATGTTTTTATCAGAATAATTTTTGGAGTGAAATAATTGGAAATTTGACTTTAATTTTGCTTGGAGAATGTCTTAGTATTTTGTAAGTCCAAGTTTTGTTGTTCCATCTAGCAGGAAAATCTGACTGGATTTTGGCTGTCAGCCCAAATCCCATTATTTGTTCATCCGATTGGAATCTGATCTAAATGAGTGACTGTCCACACTAACATTGTGAAAAATAAAAATGGAAAATGTACTGGTTATTTTATGCCTGGACATTGTCCAGTAATTTTACAGAAATTAACCCGTAAAACACAACCTAATGCAATGCATATTTAAAATACAGGTTTTTTTTTCAAAAAAAAAAAAAAAAAAAAAATATATATATATATATATATATATATAAAAATATACATGAAGTTCCTTAATATTCTATTTTTACTGAGTTTTTTTTATTTTATTTTATTTTATTTTGCAGTTTAAAAGGTTTCCAACTTTCCATCCAATAATTGTTTTGCCAGTTGTCGATAATATTTGGGAAATGTCGATACAATGTTTTTCTGTTTAACTTTAGCACATAAATTCAAATGTCGCAAAAAAAAAGAGTTACGCAAATAAATCTGGTGTCACATGACAGAATTAGCTAAAGTGTCTAGTTCGTCTTACTGTTAAAGCACCTTTTCTCTCTAATATCCAAAGGTGCGTCAAAACAATTATATTCATATTATTGAATTATTTGTACAACTATTATTAATATTATTAATATTGCTAAGAAAAAGACGTGTTACCTTTTAAACTTCATTCATCCTTATTTTTGTAATTTTGTCTAATATTTGTTTTGGTGATTACACATCTTAATTGGATGTTCCTTTTATTTATATACGTTAAAATGTATTGGTTTTGTTCTAAAGATTAAAAGTCAAATTGCATTAAAAAATTGTTTCAATGTAAAGTGTTCATGCTGCGTTAAAATGTTACGTTTAGCCAACTTAAAAAGTATTAAGTGACAACTATTTGAGTTATCTTAGATTAAATCTGATAATTTATTTGATAATTTAAGCTTATTTTTCTTTTATAATTTACGGTTATTCTGATGCTATTTTTAAGTTGTGACATAGCTACTTGCAACAAAATGTATAGTTTTACGGTGTGTAAGTTCGCAATAGGCAGTTATTGCTCCCATTTAAAAAATAATATCACCAAGCTTTCTTTTCAGTCTGTCAGACAAAGCTGTCCCACTTCGCCATGATCTTAACATTTCCTAATTTAATAATAGGCTTTTTATTTGTGAAAATAGTAAGCAGTAAACAAATTTCAACTTCTCATTACACTCTGCATTTACACATATTCGGGATGCAAAAGATATAATATAATAATTTGTGGAAACGACTCGAGGGCAGAATTTTTTAGTGACACAGCAAGGGATGACGTCATTACGAACAACAGTTTATCAGTAGGCTGGTGGCAGTAAATTTGTATGTTTTTTTTAACGCATATTCACTTATATTCACTCGATACAGTGAATTGAAGTTGTGTATCGCGAATGTTCAGATCAGATTCAAAATCCAAAGTTGTGTGTTAACCAGCCCAGACATATTTTTATTTATTTATTTATTTATTTATTTTTTGCTGCTGTTAACACTTGCTAAATATGATCTGATTCCAATATACACAAAAATGGATTTGGATTGACAGTCTGAACAAAGCTTTTAGTAACAGGCTCATTGTCACAAATTTTCTTATTCTGTTACAGGATTCTTTTTTTTTTTTTTTTTTTTTTACATTTGTATCAAACCTGTTCTTTTTGTTCTCCTTTTGCATGTCTAAATGAGTGAACTTCCCCATTTTTCTGTGGCTGATAACATGTTCGTCTGGTCCTATAGTGTTCGCTGCTGGTAACTCCACTAACTCCACAGAGGCCTGTGACCGTCGCTGTCTGGCGAACTCTCTGGTTGAAAAGGAACTGTTCAGCCCGCCACAGGATGATAACTGTACCATCGTAGTCAACATCACTTCCATAATATATCAGATGTTGTCTTTCGTGAGTGTCATGTTTGTTGTTTTGTTGATCTCCTTCTTTGAAAAGCACAAATATACTTGCATAACAAACATAATTCATATATGCCATAATTCTGTACCACCATTTCTTAGGATACAAAGGCCATGGAAATGACCAGCCGTATCAAGATAAATATGGTGAGAAGTTCATTAGTAGTTCATTTCAAGTTCTTGGATGAAATACGAAAATTGAATGTCATTAAAATCTCCTTCAAAAAGAGTGATTGTCACCTGCAAACATTCAGTTTTCTGAATACATTTATAGTATATCATACAGTATAAAGTATCAAGTGAGCAAGAGTGCTGTTATACTGAGTTTTAGCACATGCTCACTGTTCACCATGGAGGTTTTGAATTGCTTGAAATATGATTGGAATCACTTTGAAAAAGAAAATACATAAAAGTGTAACATTCATTCTTATTGGCTAAATACAATTATAATGGGAACATTACAATTGTGTGTTTGGGACATGATTTTAATGGTGAGACTTTTGTTTTTGTAATCAGGCTCTCAAAAATATAGTGTAACTTTGGATTTAAATTTATCTGCCAATATATCGGTTATTGGCTTTTCAAATATAAAGACTTATCGGTTTTGGCCAAAATTTTCATATTGGTGCATCCTTGAGTATTTGAGGCATAAACAGTGATAATGGCTGCATGACATTTCGGTGCATCCCTACAAAGTAAATAAATCATAAGAAATAATATATTTAATGTGTTGCTGTCATCGACCAATCAGAATCAAGCATTTCAAAGAGCTGTGTTATATTGTAAAACAAAATGAGAGGCTGTTTATTTCACTTAAACTGTTGGACAAATTTTCTGCCCAACAGGAATGGATGGACCCTGATCTTGGATGGATGCATAAGAGATATAAATTTTCAACAATTGTTTTACCTGTTGATAAAATCTGGATTCCTGGGCTAGTTTTGGACAATTCGTGAGTTGAACTCAAGACTTATGCACATATTCTAATAATTGGCCTGTTTTAATGATAAGGTCAGAGACACACATTCATTGACTGATTCAGAACTGAAATAAATTCTGGCATGGTTGAGATAAAATGTCAGAAATGTACTCTTAATGTATTATTAAAGGATTAGTTCACTTTTGAAAAAACATTTGCTGATAATTTACTCACCCCCATGTCATCCAAGATGTCCATGTCTTTCTTTCCTCAGTCGAAAAGAAATTAAGGTTTTTGATGAAAACATTCCAGGATTTTTCTCCATATAATGGACTTCAATGGGAACCGGATGGTTCAAGGTCCGAAAGATAGTGTTAATAACAGTTTCAGATGCAGCTTCAAATGTCTTTAAACGACACCAGACGATGAATAAGGGTCTTATCATGCGAAACGATCGGTTATTTCAAAACTTATTCCAAAAATGTAACTTTTCTAAGGACAAATGCTAGCCTTGCTATATTCTCTGAGGCGCGTTTGTAACGTCACGTAATGCGTAATTACGTTCAAAAGGTCACGGGCGACGTAGCCGGAAGTACAGAATCAAAATCGTCCGACATCGCTGTTTTTCCTTTTAATTCCTTTTTTTGTAAACGGTGTTTGAGTTAGTTTGCACGTTCAACCTATGCGTTCAACTTGTAAACACTGACTCTGTACTTTCGGCTACGTCGCCCGTGACCTTTTGAACGTAATTACGTATTACGTGACGTTGCAAACGCACCTCACAGATACGTTTTTTGGAAAAAGTTTTGAAATAACCGATCGTTTCGCATGATAAGACCCTTATTCATCGCCTGATATCATTTAAAGACATTTGAAGCTGCATCTGAAACGGTTCCCATTGAACTCCATTATATGGAGAAAAATCCTGGAATGTTTTCATCAAAAACCTAAATTTCTTTTCGACTGAGGAAAGAAAGACATGGACATCTTGGATGACATGGGGGTGAGTAAATTATCAGCAAAAGTTTTTTCAAAAGTGAACTACTCCTTTAAGAGGCATGAAACACATTTTCAGTTAGCTATGAAATGATACCAGTTTTGGTTAAGGGACACTGAGCTCCACACTCATCAACAAGGCCTGTAATATAATATTTGGTAACATCTCAAGTGTTAGATGGCAGATAACTTTTGCCACCAAATTTAGAAACAATAATCTGTGGCGTTATCCCACATAGTAATATTGTTTCAGCCCATATCCGGCCCACATCTGGCACATGATCTCAGCCTCAATAAGCCTGTTAACAAGCAGAATCACTGAAGGAAAGAAGAGAACAGAAAAAGAAACGAGCAGAAACACAAGAACTGACTTAGATGAAATCAACTGAAGAGATTAAACAGAGATGGATTAAACAACTCCACAAACAGCATTACCAGCTTCACTTATTACTAACCAGACTGACTTTATTTCTGTCAGACTTCTACAGAAGTGCTTATTGAGAATTAACAGGGGTTTAACTATAATGTGTTTAATTTGAAGTCACCATTATGGTGATCAGTGTTTCATTTAGTTGGGGTCGTAATTATCTATAAGAATTTTTTTGTCTCGTTTTTTGACTGGTGTGACAGTGTGTTTATAAAAACACATTTGTTAAAAAAGATAAATTGAAGAGAGATCAGGTGATGATGGTTCCCTGCTCTCTCTCTTTCTCTCAGAGTCGACGTGACCGTGGAGCCGTACTCTAAAGATGTGCAGGTGAGGAGGGATGGGACTGTGACCCATGCGGTGGTTTTGTTCACGACGGTGAGCTGTGAAATCAACCTATTCAGCTACCCCTTTGTGACTGGGACATGCCCTGTGGCCATCAATGGATGGAGCCAGAAATGTAAGAAAATAATTGTTGGGAAGCATATTATGTGTCTGCCTTAATGGCTTGCCATGTTTACATAGAGTAAACATGCAAATATGGTCTATAATAGCCGAGTTTACTTAGAAAGGAGACATGTTTGCATTGATTATAATGACAGTGACTTAATTTAAATATCTCACAGTCTGATTAATGTGTATCTATAGTCAGTAGCCCTGGTGGGAGCTATATTTGTAATGAATATGTCCTCTTGTTTGTTTGATCTAGCTTGTGAGCTCAAACTCCAGATTGCTGATAATGTGTCTTCGATTCCCAGTTCGGGAGGAGAATGGCAGACTTCGAACGTCATCAAACATGTGGATCCATCACAGCGTGTTTATCTCGAAGTAACTGAATTATTCAATTATTGTATTGAGTTTACAGAGTCTGTCAATATTACCTTGAACCATCAAAGCAACTATTATCCTTAGGGGTACGGTGTACATTTTAGGACATCCTCAGACATATGAAGACAAGGCATCATGCCTCAGACTAAAAGGCCTCAGTTATTGGACAAAACGGCATCACGCCTGAGACTGAAAAGCTTCAGGTCTCAGGAAAAACAATGTCAGGTGTCAGGTCTCGTACAATTAGGCATCAGACAAAACAGCCTCAGACATAAAGGCATCAGGTGAAACGGACTCAAATGGAGTTTGGAGGTTCGCATTGCCCCGCCCCTTGTGACATCACGTGTACACGCGGTTCATAGCTCGAAAGAAGCAAAGAAAGCTTTACTTCACAATAGTTTGCACAAATATGTCATCTAACATTTTAAACGTGCAAATAAAACTCGCGAAATGCATGTTCACAAACATTTCCGTTGTGGACCGTGTTATTTGCAGCGCGTTTCTGTATTTGGTTGTGTTGTGAGTACTTGGAGCACAGGTGTGTTGTGGAACTGATGAAGATGTTTTTCTTAATTTGCGGATGTATTTTTGTATTTGAATGCGTTTTTATAGTTGCACACGTTTTTTTGAATTTGCAATCGTCTTCATCAGGTTGCAGCGCGGTGAGCTCTCTCGGCCACCGTACCATTGCGCTCTTTAAGATCATTAAATTCGAGGCTTCTGGTCATTCCTAGGATATCCAGATCCACCAAAGGAGGGAGGGCATTTTCACATTTAGCTCCGAAGCTCTGGAATAGCCTTCCTGATATTGTTCGTTGCTCAGACTCGCTCTCCCAGTTTAAAACTAGATTAAAGACGCATCTATTTAGCCAGGCATTCATTTAAATTATCTTACAGTTACTGTAAATTTGGCCTCTAGTTCATAAACACCAGAGGAGAACTGACCCCCGACTGAGCCTGGGTTCTTCCAAGGTTTTTTTTTTTCTCCATTGGGTCATCTGATGGAGTTTTAGGACACCATCGGGTCACTTGATGGAGTTTTTCGGTTCCTTGCCACTGTTGCCTTTGGCTTGCTCAGTTGGGGATATTCAAATTAAATGACCCATCATACCACTGATCAGCTCTACCAAACTTGGATGTCTTTTTTTCCATGAATAAACAAACACTGTTAAGTTGTCTTGATTGATTCTGTGAAGCAGCTTTGATACAATCGGTATTGTGAAAAGCGCCATATAAATATATTTGACTTGACTTGACTTTACATACTTATTTAAATTAATATATTGAGAAATATTAATAATATGATTATTAATAGTAATCTACATAGTGTAAAATGCTAATAAAAACATTGAATCGCGTAAATAGAAATTATATGTAATTGTCCCCCTTCAACATCAACACAGCAAAAAACAAACAAAACTTTTGTTACCTTTTTTTGCGTATTTATTTGTCTTACGTAAGTGTCTGTACTTATTATTTTTATTTTTGTAAGCACTTATAAATAAAATTCATCATCATCATCATCAGTCTAAGGAAACAGACAGTACTGGTTTAGCTTGTGAAGTGAGGACATTAACCTATAATTGTTTGTCGAATGTCTTTTGGACAGGTGGAATTGTCTATTAACGCCTTCGGTGCTGTTGTGACCCTGATCCTGCCCAGTGTGTTAATAATGCTGGCTGACCTGGTGAGCTTTGCTCTGCCATTTGAAGGAGGGGAACGCAACTCTTTTAAGGTCACCTTGGTCCTGAGCTTCACCATGTTCCTCCTCATCCTCAACGACCACCTGCCCAACGGGGGCAACTGCAGTCCCCTCCTCCGTAAGTGAAACAACAGAGAGAAAGCGAGAGAAAATCGGCTCCATTTTAACAAAACTACGTTTTTTGGTGGTATTATGGATTAAAATGAATGCCAAATGTAATTGAAATAGAAAAGCGTGTTGCGTTCCATTAACCCAGCTTGCATTTGTTATTTTTTGGGCTTGCATTGGCAAATATGAATAGGTAATCTACTGCTATTCCTGAAATGTTTCATTTGTTTATTAAATTTGGACCACTGAATTTGTCAAAGCTAATTTGAAAGTGAAATATGAAAGGTGAATATGGACTATTACATTTGTATTCATTTTTGGTTTGACTGTGTACTATGAAGATCGGACCTTTCTTCCACCCTTCATGAGAAATTTGTTTATGTCATACTTTGAAAAGGCATGATGTGAATGGTGATGTGAACCCTGTTCTCTGTTTTCTTTCTCTGAAGACTATCACTTCAGCTTCTGTCTGGTGTGTCTGGTTGTGAGTATGCTGACGTCTATAGTGTTGACACGTCTGTCTGTAGAGGACAGCTTCCTTCTGTGTAGACGACGCTCCGCCAAGGTCCATCCATTAAACAACAGCAAAACACAACATGACAGCCTGGATCAGGAGAAAGGTAAGAGTTGACTGTAAACACAAAGGCTCATAAAAGCTTCATAAAAAAAAACAAAAAAACACACATTCATAAAGTCAGTGGACACTTTCATGAATGAATCAGCCGGTTTGAACAAATCGGTTGAATTGAAGATTCCATGATTCACTACTGACGGTTTTAGTTTCATATGCTAACTTCACATTTTTACCAACATTTAATATTTTTTATATCTCCATTATTTAGGCGATTGTAATTACAGTTTAAATGGATTTTGATAAATGGTAAGAGGGATTTTGTTGATACTAATGTCATTTAATTGGTATAACAGCCCTAAATAGTGTAATTAATTAAAAGATGATCAACAATATTTTACTTTTTTTTATAAATAATTATAAGAGGTATACCCTTTTTTCACTTGAGCTCCTGCCCCAACAAAATGTCTGCACGGCCCTGATTGTTTATTATACAATATTCCATTAAAACAAGAAATTGACATTTTTTCTTGTTAACCGGCTCGAGGGCGGGGCAACCTGTCACTCATATGACATCACAGCAGTAGCAAACCACACCCATCAAACTATCCAATCAATAGAGCATCACAGTCCCGCCCACAGCCGGTGCCGGAAGTAAAAATTCAATACAATTTCCCCATTGGCATTTGAGATATAAGCCATAAAAACGTAACCATAAATGGTAGACTTAAAACCAGCTACGGCTTGTACTAAGCGATTGTATATGCTCATATAAACGCCAAAAGTTCATGGGGCACTAACCTTGTTTTAAGATAAATGCCTTTTATTTGCGATGTATTGGATAAGTACTTCATTACCCACAATCCTGAACAATCCCACAATCCAACAGTAACGCATCTGATTGGTGGAAGTCGTGTCACGTGTCTGAAACCCCGCGAAGGTACGTGAAGACTGAAGATCGCGTGATGACGTAGGGCTAAGTTCATTGGTCGCACTTCTGAGACGCCCGCGCGCCATTGGATGTGCAGTAGCTAATGAGCGAGCCAGATACTCAATGTTTTTGCATTTCGAGCTGCAAATGCGTTTGCTTCAGTAAATCGAGGAAAATTAGTTTCCCTGCACATTCACTAAATAAAATTCACTGGAGGAAAAAGTTCACTTGCCGTCGTCAGATTTGGAAGTCGCTCAAAAGGCTCTTTCACGGTGGCTTTCAGACGACTTCAGTGAGACGCGGTGGTTTATGGAAGGAGTAGTTCCTTTGCTCGGAAATGAAAATATGTACACAGGCTTGTACCCTCGACTTTTTTTGGATTTTCTCTTCGTTTTTTCACTCGAAATGATGTATTGTATGCTTATGAGTTCAGCCGTAGCTGGTTATCCTCAGACATGCTCTTATACTCTTTAGATATGGATTTTACAAAATGTCAATGGGAGAAATGAATGGGAAATTTACCTCCGGCACCAGCGCTCTCTCGGGCTGTGGGCGGGACTGTGATGCTCTATTCCACATGGACAAAATCAAGCCCTGCCCTATATTTGTTCTGATTTAAAGAAGCCATATACGTCACAATAGGGAAGAAAAGTCTCTCACAACTTCTGTTTTAATTTCTCACTGGCTTGAAGTCAACATATATTGCCATTTGCAACCCATTTTGCTCCCGTAACTTGACCTGTTTCTGGTCAAAATGTGATATCCATCCACCTTTAATGCTAATTAAGCTTTTATCTATTAAAATGGGGAAATGGATCAAAATCTGCATAATTAATTGACAAAATTATTTTTCAGTATCAGGATTAAAATCTAACAGCAGTCATGAATTGTGCTTATTCTGCTCAAATCACTAACAAAAAATATAATGTTTTTTAGGCTGGCCCAGATATTGTTCATGCACGTAAAGAAACAAACATGCAACGAGCTCTTTAAGGCAACTTTAAGACAGGACTTTGTTATTATACCAAACTGTATTCGACTCATAGACTGTAAAAAAATATGGACGTGGTATCCGTGACGTCACCCATAGGTTTCTGAAGAGCGTTTTTGAAGCCTAAAGTGGGCGGGGCCGGCCGTCGCCATCTTGGCAGTGCGTCACCTCTCGTCACTACCGGATAAATTAAAATGGGCAAAGAGGCGGGACATGGGTGGAGCTGAGGTGCTACTGCACTCACGCTGAATTGACAGCTGATTGAAAAAGTAAAGCCAATGCTTAAAGTTCATGTTTTTGCCCTTCAGAATATTATAATAGTTAAGACGTAACTAAAAGTGAGACTACTTACTTTACTTTTTTATCAACTTTATTAATCTCACAAGGGGCAATTAGTTCAGAGCATGTATACAAGTACATAACACAGATCACACACATTTCTCACAACATACAAGCAGTCAACTCTGTGCATTTTGATATAGACCAAAACAACTATTTGCCACCAGGCTGTAAACATGTTTTTTTTCTGCTGTGAAGTTAGACATTTTAACTTGGGGGAGATACAGATTTGACTCGCTTTTGCAGTCAGCTTCAAGCGGCCACTCGATGAATTGCAGTTTAATTCACTTCCGTGTTGGCTTCAAGAGAGAGACGGGGAGGTTGCCCCTTGATTCTACTGCGAAAGTTCTGCAAATGATTAATGAATCATTTTTTCAACTCATTTTGATGACAGTAATGGTACAGAAATGAAATGCTTCCCCTTTAATTAAAGCTCTATTGGATCAATATTGGAATAACATGAATATTTCGGTATGCATTTACAGATATTGGTGTGATTACAACACAGTCTGGTGATCTGGCTTCAGAGGTGGCTTCCCTCCAGAAAATAGCGAACTTTTTGGAGAACTTGGAGAAAGGAGAAGAGGAGAAACAGAGGAAAGTGGCCTTTGCTTACCGCCTAGACCGATTCTGCTATGCGGTTTTTCAAAGCATCTACATAATTTATGTCATAATAATTATTAGTATCACCCAGACAGATATTTGTAAGGTTAATAATCTAGACTTCTGGGATAATTCTGACCATGGAGATGACGACTATGACTACACTCCACTGTAGTTTAAACATAACCTCTCAGATCAGACCGGCTCTGTTTACTGCACGTCATCTGTAGAAAACTGGCAATTATTGGAAAAAGTTCATATATTATACATTTAAAAAGCTTGGGGATTAAGACAAGGCTAACCATACTTAAATAAATTTCAGAATTGCTTCTGAAGACTTGACAGGGTAATTGTTGAACTGTATCTGTTACTTTCTTCTAATGTATAAAGTTGACAAAAATAAATAAATAAAAAAGCTGTCTCTTTAAAATCGGCCCACATTTCTTGTGACTTGTGTGCTGTTATGACCCTGGTTTCTGGTGGACTGTGGGAAATAATTGCCTAATTGTCTAATTAACCTAATTGTGGAGTACATTTGAAGAGTTCAGATGCAAAAGCCTCTAAATGCCATTTGAAATTTTCTTCTTTAATGATTTTTTATCAAACTTGTATATTTAAGTTCAGTGATTTCACTTAAATGGCAATGATAATTACCTATTAATTGTTATTTAAGTGAAATTACTGAACTTAAATATACAAGTTTGATAAAAATCATCATTAAAGAAGAAAATTTCAAATGGCATTTAGAGGCTTTTGCATCTGAACTCTTCATTTATTCATTTAGCTGACGCTTTTATCCAAAGCGACTTACAATTGCTATATATGTCAGCGGTTGCACGCCTCTGGAGCAACTTGGGGTTAACTTGCTCAGGGACACACTGGTGTCGCACAGTGGATTCAAACCCGAGTTTCTTAAACCAAAAGGCATGTGTCTTATCCACTGCACCATCACGAATTGAAGGTTTTTTTTTTTTTTCCACTCTCTCTATGAACTAATTTCAATAAACTGAGGACATTATTCCTATCCCAACCAAAGCTTTATCTGGCATAGCTTCAGGCGAAATGTAATGTTCACAATTTTCCATTGATGAGAAAATGTTTTCATACAGAGAAAAGTATGTGTAATCTGAGAAGACTGACTGTTGTTCTGCTAGGAGCTATCATAACATGGTTAAATGCACTATTGTTGCCTTCATGATCATTAATTATTATTTATTATGGTTCCATTCATACCTCACTGAAATAAAGAGTTGGCAAACATCAATCACCTGTTCTGATCTTTCCTGTGAATAAGCTGTTTGGTGGAAGGCCATAGGAAACGGCTGCTTGGCTGGACTTGGATGTGGTCAAATGAGCTATATAAAAAATTACAGTAAAAGCATAATTGTCCCAAACTTATGGGGGCGGTTTCCCGGACAGAGATTAAGCCTAGTCCTAGAATAAAACGGCCCTTTAAAACTGATTAACAGAAATCTGCTTTCTATGTCATGGCTTTAAATAGTCCTAGATTTAGTTTAGTCCAGAGTTTAATAAGCCGATTTCCTGGAGGAAGACTACAGTTACTCCAGGACTAAATTGAGTCTTAAATTAAACCTACCAGGAGGCAGGTTTAACTTCAGATTAACTTTGTGTTTCAAAGAAGACACCTGGATTACTTGGATACACACATACACACACATTCAGTACACATCATTTAATTATGTTTTAAGTGTGTCGGGTTTCTTGTTAAAATGTGATTAGTTCATCTTAAACTAACTTGAAATGGTCACTTAACTTTGACTTCACTTGTTTTAATTTTGAAATATGTTTCAATCTAGTAACCTATACATGACATTCACTTCCCATCATGCTTTGCACAGGGCTGAAATGTAAATTTTGAAATAAAGGGATATTTTATGCAATTTTTTATTTTATTAAGACGAGAAAACAGAGAGAATGTTTAATGTTCTATTATTATGTTGTTATTTAAACGTTTATGTTATGTTAGTATTTTGGGGGGTTGCCGTTTTGGTGAAGTGTTCATTTTCATTTCATTTCATTTCTTTATTGTCATTGTTATAAATAACAACGAAATAACATCAAAGAGTCCTACAGTATAAGTGCAGTAAAAAGTATACAAAAGTGCAATCCATTTGCAGTGTTGAGCCTTGGATCGAGGACCTGCTACAAAAAGTCAAGTTGTATAATTAATAAAGCAAATCCTAGGTACTACTCTAGTTGAAAGTATTGCTTCTAGACTGTCAACACTGAACCCCACATGTGTAAAGTAATGTTTTAGTAAGTTTGTTATGTAAATCACAGGAATAAACAAGACGCATTAATTAAAGCATATGAGTTGTTTGAATAATTCATTTTAAAAGAAAACCATTTATTGTTAAAGAACATCATTGATTCTAGTTGTACAAAGTTGATTTTACATGTATATGTATTTTGTTATATATATATATACACAAACAAATTTCCGACATTTCTTCTCTTTTATTCCATAGCTGGTGTGTGCAGATTATTTAGCTTGCATAAAAATAATTTTCTCTTGTTAGTTTATGTTTTTTGATTGCAATCTTTTTCTGATGCCATTGTTTTCCTTGGATTTTCTTCTCCGTTCCATGCAATTTTAAGCTTTTCTTGGTTCATTCCGTGTTTTATAGGCA
The DNA here is from genome assembly GCF_016745375.1 of Pimephales promelas. The sequence goes on along the minus strand of NW_024121099.1, from coordinate 58,908,483 downwards.
ACCTCTGTCATGCTAATTCAGATTAGCACAGTTGGTTTTAATTTAATCTGATTTATTTTAGTTCAGGACTCCATAGTCCAAGTGTAACTAATCTGTACTTAATCTGTGTAACAAAAAGCCATTTTTTAAGACACAATTAACTATTCTAGATTAAGGCCTACTCCAGGCTTAATTTAAACCCTGTCTGGGAAACCGCCCCATGATGTTTGTCACGGTGTGGCTCTGGCAGAGGAACGAGGAGACCGGAGTATCGGGAAGAACAGGTTTTTAATATATATAAACAGGCAGGCAGACAGGAGCACGGGCACCACACGGGTTCACAATAAACTTCCAAAGACAACGACCGACAAAGACAGAATGAAACGTCTCGGTTACGTATGTAACCCTCGTTCCCTGAGTAGGGAACGGAGACGTTACGTCAGAAGTGACGGAGATTGGGGGTTTCGCATAGAAAGCCAATCCTCTTCGAGTATTTAAACACGAGCCAATGGCATGCAATGCCTTGGGGCTGCGGAAATTTGCATAGCGTACTCCGCCCTACTCCGTGAGTATAAAAGGAGGAAGTGAACGCAACCGCAGTATGTCTTCGCTGAGGAGCCAAGACTGAACTCGGCATCTACCCAGCGATACAGCAGAAGTGGCAGGGAGACGTAACGTCTCCGTTCCCTACTCAGGGAACGAGGGTTACATACGTAACCGAGACGTTCCCTTTCGTAGTCACTTCGAGTTACGTCAGAAGTGACGGAGATTGGGGGTCTGTGCCATCACGCCAACTTCAGGCTGTCTTCCAGTGCCCTGCGAAAGTCTGAACCCCCGAGCCTTACCTGTTTTCCTTAGGGGATCCGACTTAGACACAGGATTACCAAGGTACACTGGGAAACATATCCCGAAGGGGACATGCTACCCGCTGCCTACCGAAGGGAGGACTTACGAATACACATATGGCCACATAGGAACACATATGGAATCACTGGAGCACCAACCGCAGGTGGCTACTAATTTCAGCTCCAGGGGTGGCAGATGGCTTGCCAAGGGAAGACACATGCTCAGAGAGGCTTACAGTGGATAATACACATGAGACGGTTACCAAGGGGGAACCGTACGCATGGAGGCACCTAGCCAGCATCCAGAGCCACAGCAGTGGTGCCCGCATCGTCGGTGCTGGAGGACTCAAGGCTTCAATGGAAGAACTGAGGAAATATCGCACTTATCCAGTCCGGGGAGTGGAGTGGCGAGCAAGCGAAGACACCTGAGCGGATCCAGAACTGGCCGAAACGAGTATGTGAGAGGATACCGGCTCAATTCGCAGATTATAGAATCTGGCGAAGGTGTTGGGTGTCGCCCAGCCTGCAGCTCTGCAGATGTCTGTTAGCGAGGCGCCGTGCGCTAAAGCCCAAGAGGAGGCCACACTCCGAGTGGAATGGGCCGTCACACCAAGGGGGCACGGAAGGCCTTGCTGCTGGTAAGACAAAGCAATGGCATCCACTATCCAGTGGGACAGCCGTTGCTTTGAGAGAGCCCTTCCCTTCTGGCTCCCCCCATGACAGACAAAGAGCTGGTCTGAGGTCCTGAAACACTGCGTTCTGTCGACATAGGTGCGGAGAGCACGTACCGGACAGAGCAGTGCCAAGGCTGGGTCTGCCTCCTCCAGGGGCAGCGCTTGCAGGTTCACCACCAGGTCCCGGAGGGGAGTGGTAGGAACCTTGGGCATATATCCAGGCCGGGGTCTCAGGAATACGTGAGAGTAAGCCGGCCCGAACTCCAGGCACACTTCGTCAACAGAGAGTGCGAGCAGGTCCCTTACTCTCCTGATGGAGACCAATGCAATCAGGAGTGCTGTCACATAGGACAGGGCAAAAACTCTACCGACTGCAAAGGCTCCAGGGGAGGCCTCTGCAGAGCACCCAGGTCTACTGAGAGGTCCCCAGAGGGCAGGAGGGGAGGGAGGCGGATTTAGCCCCCTCGCTCCCCTCAGGAACCTGATGACCAGGTCATGCTTCCCATAGACTTACCTTTCACTGCATCATGAGACGCGGCAATGGCCGCGACATAAATCCAAAGGGTGGAGGGCGACAGCCTACGCTCCAACCCCTCTTGCAGGAAGGAAGCACGACTCCGATCGAACATCTCCGGGGGTCTTCTCAGCGAGAAGAACACCAATTGACGAAGAGGTTCCACTTCAACGCATAAAGGTGTCTCGTGGACGACGCTCTTGCGGAAGTGATGGTTGCCGCCACCGCAGGTGGCAGCGAACTCAAACCTGCCTCGTCCCGTCCTGGAGCCACACGTGCAGCCTCCAAGATCGGGACAAGGGTGCCACAGAGTGCCCCGTCTCTGAGAGAGTACGGTCTCAGAGGAATAGGCCAAGGAGGTGCTGTCGCGAGGAGCATGAGTTCGGAGAACCACGTCTTGGTGGGCCAGTAGGGGGCTACCAGCAAGACCTGCTCCTCGTCCTCCTTGATCTTGCACAACACCCGTGCAAGGAGGCTCACTGGGGGAACGCACACTTGCGTGGGCCCCGTGGCCAGCTGTGCGCCAGCGCATCCGAGCCGAGAGAGCCGCGGGTCAGAGAAAAAACTGGGCGCAGTGGGACGAGTCCCGAGAGGCGAACAGGTCTATCTGTGCCTCCCCGAACTGGTCCCAAATCAGCTGGACCGACTGGGGATGGAGTCGCCATTCGCCGGAGATGGAACGGGCCCGGGACAGCTCGACGGCTGCCCGGTTCCGGTCTCCAGGAATGTAGCTGCACGAAGGGACCTCAGGTGCTTCTGACTCCATATCAAGAGGTGGCGGGCGAGCTGCGACAACCGGCGCGAGCGTAGACCCCCCCTGGTGGTAGATGTACGCTACTGCCGTAGTGTTGTCTGAGCGGACAAGCACATGCTGGCCCTTGAGCACGCTCGGAAGCGGTGCCGGGCGAGCCGTGCTGCCAACAGCTCGAGGCAATTGATGTGCATGAGGCGCTGGGCTCCTGTCCAGGAACCGGCGGCTGCATGCCCATTGCACATGGCACCCCAACCCGTGGTAGACGCATCCGTGGAGACAACGAGATGCCTGGAAACTCGCTGAATAGGGACCCTGTCCGTAAAAAGCTGAGGTTCGACCACGGGAAGAAGGTTCGGCGGCACGTCGGAGTCACTGGAACTCGGAGCGAGCCGCGATGCCATGCCCACCTCGGGACTCGATCGCGAAGCCACAGCTGAAGCGGTCTCATATGAAGCAAACCGAGCGGCGTACCGCGGATGCCATATGCCCCAGGAGCCTCTGAAATAGTTTCAGTGGAACCGCACTCTTGCCCTCGAACTGTCGAAGACAAGCCAGCAGTGAGTGCGCGCGCTCGTCGTGAGCTGCGCGGACATGGCGACCGAGTCTATCTCCATGCCGAGAAAGGAGATCCTCTGCACGGGGCAAAGTTTGCTCTTTCCCCGGTTGACCCGAAGGCCCAGACGGGCTTGGTGCCGTAGCACCAGGTCTCTGTGTTCGCAAACCCAAGCTCGAGAGTGTGCTAGTATCAGCCAGTCGTCGAGATAGTTCAGGGTGCGAACCCCGTGTTCGCGAAGGGGAACAAGGGCTGCCTCAACGATCTTCGTGAAGACGCGAGGGGACAGAGCTAACCCGACTGGGAGAACGGCGTACTGGTATGCCTGGCCCTCGAAGGCAAACCGAAGAAACGGTCTGTGTCGAGGGAGAATGGAGACATGGAAGTACGCGTCCTTCAGGTCGATCGCTGCAAACCAATCCTGATACCGATACACATTCGAAAATGCGTTTGGCCGTGAGCATTTTGAACGGTAGTCGATGGAGAGAACGGTTCAAAATGCGCAGGTCCAGGATCGGTCGTAACCCACCGGTCTTTTTTGGGGACAATGAAGTAGGGGCTGTAAGCCCGGACCTCACCTCGGCTGGAGGGACCGTCTCGATTGCACCCTTCGCCAGCAGGGTCGCAATCTCCGCTCTCAAGACTGGGGCATTGCCACCAAACATCGCGGAGCGAACTCCCCTGAAGCGGGGAAGAGACCGTGCGAACTGAATCGCGTAGCCGAATCTGATCGTTCTGATGACCCAGTGGGATACCCGGGAAGCGCTAGCTAGGCTTCCAGGAAGTGAGCCAACGGGGTCATGCGAACCACAGACGTCCCCCCGGAGGGGCAGCGAGGCGGGTCGTCCGGCATGCGTGCAGGAGTTACCCCGTCCGGATGCACCGTCGAAACCCGCTCCCCGACAGAAGAGACCAGGGAAGGCAGAGCGTTCCACGGGGGTCTGTTCTGCCGGGGGTCTGGCGACAGAGGGGGAAGGGATTGGCGTAGCCCGGGGACGACACACGCACCCTTCCGCGCCCTCCGAGACAGAGAGGAATGAACGGGGCGACGCAATGGACGTCGTGCGCGCTCATGCCAGTCTGTGTGCTCCATGACAGTGTCAGCTTTTCCTCAACCAGCTCAGGGAGCTAGCTAGAACAAAAGATTCTCCACCGGCCCTCCACCGGGGAAGGAGGGGCCCTGCCACCGCCTCCTGAGAAAAACCATGACACTATCACTGAGCGGCCCGCCTCAGGAACATCGCTTCGCCTGGCGTTTAGCGGGGCACACGGCCTGAGGGGGGGGGGGGGGGGACGCTTACCTGTGGCCTCCTCCGCGACGCGAACCGGCTGAAGGCTGCTGCTGGGGCCGCGTGGGAGGGAAGGGAGCCGCAGGGGGGCGTCCTTGGCGGCGAGCTGGCGGAGGCGTCCGAGCCGACGGCTGGTTGGAGGCAGCAGCTGGCCGTCGGGGCAGAGAAACCGCCTTCGTCTGCTCCTAGGCGGTCGAGAAGTGCTGGGCAAAGTCCTGGACCGCACCGCCGAACATATGATGCTCCTGGACCACAGCGGTGGGCATCACCTGACCAAGGGAGCGAGCGACCGCCTCCGTGACCCGTTTAAGGACAAGGTAGGCGGCAGGCTCGCAGCTCGCTTGGTCCGTCACCTCCTCGTGCACAATCCTGAGCAGCTAGCTTTGTAGGTGCTCATCATATGCAGGGCGGAGGCTGCCTGTCCCGTCGCTCTACAGAATCGCGCCGCCATAGACGACGAGAACCCATAGGCTTTGGAGGGGCATCTGAGAGCAACCGCCGGTTGACCGGGGGAGCCCCAGCGTACCCACAGACAGCCGCATCGCCGAGGGGAGGAAGGGCGGGGAACTAAAGCACGCCTTTTTTTTTTTTTTTTTTTTTAATTATTTATTTATTTATTTTTTTAGTGCGTGTCAGTTCCGCATGCAACTCGGGGAAAAAAGGAAATTGGGGTTGGCCGTGGCCGTAAGGCGGCAGCGTTACCCAAAAACCAATTATTCAGCCGCGAGAGATCGGGATGGGGCGGAGTTCCACCCCCACCCGATGCTCACGGACGCCCGAGATAGCATGGCCCTCATCGCGGGATCAGACACGGCGGCGCTGACGCTCCCGAGGGAGGCAACGCGGCCGCATCCTCACTTTCCGAGGAGTCAAGCCCGCCTAGTGATGCTGTGATCGACATCGCATCATCATCTGGAGCGCTGCCCGAAGCAGCCGGTGCCACCAAAGAAGCAACCGACTGAATCGAACTAACGCTCGCTGGCTCTCGCACTGAGGCGGGAGGTGTGGCCCGAGGAATCGTCGGGGCTTTGTCCCACACCATCACCGTAAAATCACCAGGTCCCCGGGTCGACGGGCCCCCTATGGAGGAAACCGATCGAGCGGGGGGGACCGGGACTCTCACTCAAGTGAGATCATTGAGTCTCGACCTCAGTGTAGAGATGGTCATGTTCCCACAGAAGGAACATGAGTCATCCACGAACGCTGCTGCTGCATGCTGAAATGCCCAGGCATACAGAGCAGCGATCGTGACCATCAGATGACGACAGAAATCAACCACACCCAGAAGAACACGGGCGAACCGTCTTTAAAAAGACGTGCGCGTGCAGCTCTTTCAATGAGAGGAGGAAATTCACTCTTTCAGCGCTGAAGCGACCAGGGAGAAGCGCAAAGTCTGGCAGACCACTGCTCAGATCGCAGGCGATGCAGAATCTCGCTGGGTACCGCCGTCACACCAACACTGAAGAGGACGCTCGTCTCGAAGAGTCTTGAACAGTGCTTTCAGGAGTGAAGAGGTTCTCTTGGCTCCGAAGCGAAAACATACTGCGGTTGCGTTCACTTCCTCCTTTTATACTCACGGAGTAGGGCGGAGTACGCTATGCAAATTTCCGCAGCCCCAAGGCATTGCATGCCATTGGCTCGTGTTTAAATACTCGAAGAGGATTGGCTTTCTATGCGAAACCCCCAATCTCCGTCACTTCTGACGTAACTCGAAGTGACTACGAAAGGGAACTGAGGGAACTAAATACACAGAGGAATCAGACATAATGGGGTGAAAACAGGTGAAACAGATGAAACAGGACGCTGAACGGGAGGCTGATGAGGGAGTGAGTTCAGGTGTGCAGACGAGAGGATCATGGGAAGTGTAGTGCAGGAGACGCAGGCAGGATGGTGCAGACGAAGGACTGTGACAATGTTCTGTTGGTAACACAAAATGATTTTTTTTTTAAAGAATCAACTAGTGTTTTCCCCCTTGCAGTTACAATTAACATAGAAATATTTTCTCCTTTTGCATTCAAAGGAGGCAGTTTGTTTTTACGTTTTTTGGTGAAATATTCCTTTAACAGAGACTTGAAACTACTATGAAACAATGTATTATGTATGAATTAAGATTAAGAATGTGCACAGCAAAAAGTGTTAAATGAACTCTGCTCAAAGTATTTGTGGTCCCACAAAATGTTGAAGTAACACTGAATCATAGTTCAAGTTAATGAGATAATTAAGTGATTAATGAATTGATGATTGATCAAAACTCAGGTCTTAGGAGGCTAGATGCCGCTAAAAATTACACACTGCACTTTTAATTTCTTGACAGCAATATCTACTTTTAGTGAACTCAACTGAAACAATTTCAGAGTACTCATTATTGTTTTTTTATAAACTGAAATGAATTGAGGTGATCGGTTTCCTCAATTGAAATGAGTTAGCTTAACTTGGTAATGTAGACTCACTGTATTCCGGACATCACGGTATTCCAGACATTTGGCCTTTTTCTCACAAATTTTATAAATAAACACTTTCAGGTCCCGGCATATATATATATATATATATATATATATATATATATATATATATATATATATCCGTGTTATCTTTGCCTCCTACTCTTTCGATTCCGACCAACCCTATGTTTCCAGAGCCATTCGTCTCAAAGAAATCATCGCGAGTTTCTAAAGTACACCATTGACTGTTCAAAAAATGATGAGGGGAAGGTTTTCCGGCAGGACAAATGGATGAGCCCAGATAGCAAACTGACATTGAATCAACGTGGAAACGACGTCTCTCATGACATTGAAACAACGTTGATTTTGCTCATCGAATTAACGTTGAACCAACGTCAGACGCGGCATTCTTCAAAGCTAAATGAAAATCGAAAATTGGTTTGCTTTCATAACGTTGAAACAATGCGTTGATTTCAAGTTGATTTTCCGTTAGTTTTGAAAGAATGACGCGTCTGACGTTGGTTCAACGTTAATTCGATGAGCAAAACAATGTCAGATCAACGTTGTTTCGATGTCATATTTCCACGTTGATTCAATGTCAGTTTGCTATCTGGGAGGGGAGAACATCCATAAAAAAACGGCTCTTAAAACACGATCACCCACCAGAAAATGATGAAAAAAACATTTGTATGGTCTTATAAAGTAATTATGAGTTACAATTTGCAAATATTTTTTACTTCAAGGGATTAAAAAAATAATGATATTTTAAATTCTTAAATATAACATAATGCTCTAATGAGCAATTGTCGATTAAAAGAGTGTATAGACGCTTATAAAACAAAGTTATGAAGATTAATATGATAACTACTTCTAGTTGCTAAAATGAATGCATTTTATATTAGTAATTACTGTCCGAAACACAGTGAGTCGAAATTTGCAGCCGTCCGGAACACCGTGAGTCCTCATGGTAATCCGGACACTGATTCTCCCGGCAGTTTTTTCAAGATTTCTCTAAAACAATTAGTCCATCATATGTCAATCAAACTTTGAAACGTGTGGAAGGCATGTCCCCAGAGACAGACGAGACAATCAGGTTTATCTTTCAGCGGGTTGATATCTAAAAGGACGTTTTACTGTGCAAAGTGTCCAAAGTGTTAACTGAGTATAATATCTAAAGTGGACTATCGAAATAAAGTCTTACCTAAAAACCTCACTGACATAAAGAGTTAGCAAATTTCAATCACCTGTTTTGATCTGTCCTGTGCTGTTTGGTGGAAGGCCTTGAGGAAAAGGCTGCTTGGTTGGACTTGGATGTGGTCAAATGAGCCGTTATTGGCATTTGCAGTAAAAGCAAGATTCACCCTTGTGTCGCTCCAAACTTATGACTTTCTTTTGGGAACACAAAAATAATTTTGTGTTGTTTCTACACAAAATTCTAGCTTAAATAAAGGGACTATAATTTTAATTACTGATCATGAATATGATTATTGTCTTTGTCCACATCAGGCACATCTAGAAGCTCCGGCAAAACAAAGAGCTTGCAAATGAGGATTACAGACTCTTCTGAATGAGTTTTCTTTCAGGACGCTGCTAATAGATTAGCGTGTTTTGCTGAGAGGAGAATGAAGAGCCTGGAGGTACAGTATCTGACGCTGCACTGAAAACAACTTTTGTATTCATAGCCCTGAAGCCCTTTCACATCAGAATCTCAAAAACTAAAGTTTACACAAAACGCAGGCTGAAATTTAATATGAGCTGACTCAATTTTGTTTGTTTTACTGCACTCTGATGTGGTATTAAAAGAGCTCCTAGCCTTTAAAAATACGACTGATACTTGTTCATATAAAGTGGTGACAGCTGATGTTTGTGACATTTTTGGAGAAGTCAAGCAAAGGTAAAGTTTATCAGTTTCTTAAATTTGTCTTAAAGATACATACAGCTGTATGCATATAAGAGATGTTTGAATATAATACTTTTTTGTTGTTTGTTTGTAGGGTCTGAAATGGTTCTTCAACACAGGATCACTTTGTTGCTTCTCATCTTTTCATGTCTGATTGGTAATCTATTTCTTTTGTAATTTTGACATTATGTGGTTGGAAAATTCTTTGACGTGTTGACAATTCTCAAATTGTTTATTAATTTAAATAAGTAATGTTTATAATATGTTAATCTGGTCTAACAGTCTTGACAGATTCATGTAACAATCGATGTCTGGCAAATATGATGATTAATAAGAAAATGAAGAGCGCACCACAGGGTAATACTTGTTCTGTCAATGTATCCATCACTTCAATCAAGTATGAGACCATGTCTTTTGTAAGTAGCAGATTGTTCTTATTTTTTTTAGGGCTATATTGCATGACATTGTTCAGCACATCTCAAAAGCCGGTTCATTGATTAGTAGTAAATCACCTTCACCTGGAAGATATGATGCAGAACGGCTCTTTGTAGTAAATGCCACTCCATCTGAAAGCAGTTGAAGTTGATTTACTACTAATCAAGGAACATAACAATGTCATGCGATATATCGCCTATTTTATCATTATGGTTTCTGTCTTTTTTCATGCTCAAAAAACAAATGTAATTAATAATATAACAAATGCCGCTGTTAACAATGTACATATACAGTATACACAGATACAATATATATATATATATATATATATATATAGTAACACTTTGTTCAATAGTTTATATTTTAGACATTCTACTAACTTTAACTTTACAAATAAATGTCAACTTATTCTACAAACTCGAATCCTGACACCTATAGCCTACTCAAATAAGAGTTAGATGGCATGCAGTTGCAAAAATACTTATAGTTAGTACAATGTCTAAAGTGGACCATCGAAAAGAAGTTTAACCAAAATATTCTATTAACTCAAATGCTATAAGAATATCTTGTTTTTCCATATGACAAAAACGTTGATTTGACTTATTCTTATTATTATACAATTAAAATAAATTTGAAGTAAATCTAACTATTATGTAATATTTTTGTTTATGTAATATTACATGTTTAAAATGTATAACCCTGTTTCAATGTTTAGGACACAAAAAACATGCAAATGAGCAGCCGTATCAAGGTAAACATGGTAAGTATGGATACATTTTTGATGTTGACTTTCAAAAGAACAAAAAAAAAAAACACTTTTATTTTCTCTAAAAACAGAAATAGGAGTATATTAAGTTACACTTTATGTTGATGATCCAGCAGGCAGTCTCCTAACTAAGCCACTGTTTACACCTGAAATTAACCCATCTGGATTAATCCACCAAAAATATACCCCATAATCACTTTGCAATTTCTGATAATGCACTTATTTAATGAAACGAAACATTTCAACCAAACAATCTAAAACTCTGTTAATTATCAATAAAGCTTCTGTAGATGTCTGACAGAAATAAAGTCAGGTTGGTAATAAGTGAAGCTGGTAATTCTGTTTGTGGAGTTGGTTTATCAGATCTTAAGAGATTTAATGTCTTCTTTTATCTTCAGTTCATCTGTGAAATAGAAAGAGAAATAATAATACAAACTATAACTTTCTTCAGCCTTGGCTGAAGAAAGTTGTAGTTTGTGTTCTTATTTCTCTTTCTTTCAGTGCTTGTTCACAGCCCGTGTTTGAATGATTGAAAGAATGTTTCAGGAACATCACACTAACCTTTAAAATGGATACTCCACCTCTGGAAAGATGAATGTGTATTTAAAATGGGTAATTTATGTAGAAGGATTGTGAAATTATTTTTGAATTTGGAGCTAGACTGAGAAAGAAAATGTATTTTTGGCTTATGTGGATGAAAGACAACAACTCCCAGAATGCACTTGCTTCGCTGCCCTAGGAGGCCATGCCTACCAGTGACAGAGCGCAGTATAACAACAAGTCTAGGTTACTAGTGAGTCTCCGTGATGAGTCTGCCCGAAAATCCGTTTCGAGATGTCGAAAATGTCCAGGATTCGGATTTTACGTTCTACAGTCACCATTGCGTTCAGCAGGACGAGTGAGGGCCGCTTTGAGAACGATGCGAGGCCGGTGGCGTGATTACGATGAGCGACCAAGAGTGTAATCCATCAGCCGGAAGTTGAAGCCTCACGGAAGCCAACATTGTAGCAGAACTTCACCTGCTGTTAGCATTCCATTGACTCGGCGTCACTTTGACAACGAATAACTTTATATCTGAGGCATCCAAAGACTTCATTTGTCCATTGTTTATTTCTAAAGAAATACGACAATGTATAAAATCCTCCATTACTTTGTATCTTATGTTACAGGCCCGTAGAAGCCGTTTTTTATAAAACGGAGGCTAACGATTGTGTCATAATCCCGCAACTTTCTGTCGCAAAATAGACACATTACCATATAGACTGGAGGAGAAGCTCGCAGACAATATTTTACTGTCTGTGAGACAATCGGGGGGACATGAAAGCATAAAGTCAAGGAAAAGCCCATAGATAGAGAGTCCATAAAAGCTGCTATTCACAGGCTGATCGACGGCTGGGCATGTCCGGGAAAAAAAGGACGGTAACCCCTACTACTCAGCTTTCTCCACAGAACAACAGCCTGCTAGTTTAGCTTCCAAAAAAAACATGGCTGACACTATGTGTAATAGTGCGTATTCAGTACCTTCATCCTCATTTTCAAAAAGTTTCTGCCGGTGAAATCAAACGCACTGTCACTGATCTGTGATAGGTCTGTTAGCGCATTAGGTCCAACCAAGTTATAACAGCCAGACAAACAACATGGAAATCTTATGAGGTAATTTTTGTTATGTTTTGTTATGTTTATTTGTCACAAAACTCATTTGTACAGTTTAACCTTTTGATTACTTAATGTAATATTTTCAGTAATTTAAATATTGTCCAAAATATTTCTTAAAAAATGTTCTATTCAAAAGACAAAAAAAAAGAGATTTGTTTTGGACACACAGACATCAAGAATCAGCCTGTGATTCTCAACAATGGTGACAATTAAATTACATGTTGCAGTGCATTCTGGGTGCCACCAATCAAAAGCCATGCATGTCTCCCATCATGCATTGCAGTTTGAATAAATTATGATCTTTATTGTCTTAGTAATTTACTTTACCTACTTGAATATTCTGCTTGTCACCATTGTTGAGATTCATACACTGAATCTTGATGTCTGTGTATGCCTAAAACAAAGATTCTTTTTTCATCAGAACAAATTTTATGATTTTATTTGGATTTAAATTTAAGTTAGATTCTATGAGTTTAATGATTCAGGTCAATTAATAATTATGTCAAAACATAACCAACAACATCTGATCACCTTTATCTCTTTGTTAATCTGGGTGATAAAATTCAATTATAACAACCAAACTAAATCTTAAATTAAATATTCAAAGGTCAACTGCCCAACTAAAGAAAACACAAGCAACAAAAGTAATGTTGCTTGTTAGAGTAAAAATAATATCTGTAAAATTATAAAGTTCAAAGTTCAAGACAAGCGAGGAATTTTTATTTAACAGCAGAAGCCTACATCGAATGGCCCATTTGGACTATGTCCCTCTACTTCCTTCTTTAATGAAGTCAGTAGAACAGGAGAACAGGGCCAAAGAGTAAGGCCCTGTTTACACGAGAACGCTCGCGGGTGAAAACGTAAAAATATTTTATCGGATGTGCCTTTCGTTTACACGGCAACGGCGTTTTTGAGGCTCAAAAACGCAAAAAAGTGAAACCACCCTCCAGAGTGGAAATCTTAAAAACGCCCCACCGCCACGTTCCGGTGTAAACGGTAAAAACACAAAAGTCTGCTTGACGGTGAAAGTTGTACGCAGGCGCGTGGACTTGGTGTTGTTGTAGTATGCACTCCTAGCCGCCTGAAGTGCATACTACATTGAATTTCACACACTTTTGCGTCTCCATTTGCCCACACAAAACGCTCATCTAAACACAGAATAAAAAAAGATGCTGCAACGCCACTTTTGCGTTTTCTCTTCAGAATCGTTTCCGTGTAAACATAGCCTCAAATTCCTGCCATACATTTATTCCACCCATTAACTCAGTCAGCTGATTTCTAGATTTCCACAACGTATGCTTCTTGCGCATGCGTTGTGGAAATCTCTTGAACTTTCGTCTCAGGCCAACAAGGAAGAAAAGGAATAGTCGAATAAAGTCGTTATTTTTGTTTGTTTTTTCACACAAAAAGTATTCTCGCCGCTTGATAAACATATACTTGAGCTACTTTACTCACATGGAATATTTAAACATTTTCTTCAATGACTTTCTGGGCCGTCAAGTTTCGATCCCTTAGGAGCCTATGTAGCAGTGATCCACCTCTCAAATTTAATCAAAAATATCTTCATTTGTGTTCCGAAGATGAACGAAGGTCTTACGACTCATTTTAGCTTCATTTGAAGTCACCATAACAGTGATTAGTGTTTCATTTAGTTGATTTCTTCTTAACTTATTACATGCTTGGCTGGTTTGACATTGTGTTTGTCAAAAACCTTTGCAAGCACATCAATAATATTGTTGAATATTTGAATTTAAGAATGTTTTTTGGGAAAGAAAAAATAGTGGATATTAAGCAGACAGTCTACAACTTTAATTAATTGTTATTTCACAATTGTAAAGTTAATTTTATTATTAGAATGTCTGAAGTGGATGATTGAAATAAAGTGTTACCATTTATTTTTTCTCTATAGGTGTGGAGGGATCTTGAACTACAGTGGAATACCACAATTTCTGATGCTGAGGCTGTTATGTTACCAGTTGACAAAATCTGGACTCCTGAATTGGTTTTGGAGAATGTGTAAGTGACCTCAGAACAAATATGTTTATTTTGCATGACATGCATTTTTCGTTTAGTATATGCAAACACAGCCTGTCCAGTAGTGTAAGATGACCCTCCACTTTTTTTTTACTTTTTTATAAACGAGGTATTTGTGGACACATTTATTAACCTAAAGGCTCCTTGAGTAAAATCATACAATTTTAAGTGTTGCTCTCTTAAGTGTAACTTATTCACAATTATAAGTTATAAAATACTCAAGTAACTTTTATTTATAGCATACAGTACTTTTTACAATAAAAAGATATGAAAATAAGATTCATCTCTTTTATTGAATCTTTTTTATGCTGTTTACACTTACTGTATAACAATAATGATACTTGAGTACCTGTATATATATATATATATATATATATATATATATATATTCACTCATTTACTATCTCTCCAGTTTCATTTTTATGAAGTTAAAATTTTACCGAACATTGCAGCAAATTTTTTTGGCATGTTTTATCTTACCTTAAGGGCATCCAAGATGTAGGTGTCTTTGTTTTCACAGTATTTTCAATTTTGACATTTTTCGGTCAAACCGTTCTTGTCTGTCAGTCATATAATGCAGGTATGGGGGTCCACAACAAAGAGCATGCAGAGAAGTCAAAATTAAACACGATTTAATGACTCGTAAATGTAAGTACACATTGAGGTCCTAAGACACGGAACGAGTGGTTTGTGTGAAAAAAAAGGAACGTATTTATATTGTTTTTACCTCTTGTTAACAGCCATGTCCAACTGATCTGAATCAGTTATCCAATGTCCAACTGAACCGAACTGAACCGTGTCCAAAGTTCCACCGGAAGTGATCGCTTACGCGTGTGTACGTCACTCATTGTTTACACGGAGATTTTTGAAGTTTTACCTATCACTGTGAAGATATTTAGATATACAGGAAATTGCAATGGAAGACGATTTCAATATATCTAAATATGTTTAGTGAAAGGTAAAACTTCCGAAATCTCTGTGTAAACAACGAGTGACGTAGACGCGTAAGCAATCACTTCCGGCGTAACGCTGGACATGGTTCTGTTCGGTTCAGTTGGACATCTGATTCAGATCAGTTGGACATGGCTGTTAACAAAAGGTAAAAACTATATAAATGTTTTGTTTTCTCACACAAACCGCTCGTTTCGTGTCTTAGACCATCAATGTGTTCTTACATTTACGAGTCATTAAATCATGTTTAATTTGGACTTCTCTGTGCATGCTCTTTGTCGTGGACCCCCATACCTGCATTATAGGACTGACAGACAGCAACTGTTTGACCGAAAAATTCAAAATACTGTGGAAACAAAGACACCTACATCTTGGAGGCCCTTGAGGTAAGATAAAACATACCAAAGATTAATTTCAAAGTGAACTATCCCTTTAAGCAGGTAACAAACAACAAGAACTTAACAAAACGCAGGTCTTAAATGGACAAACACATAATCATTAAAGAAATGAACAGCAGGTGAGCAAATTAAATCAAACAATTGCTGCGTCCCAATTCGCATATTATCAGTCCTAAATAGTATTCGAAAATAGAATTAGTAGGTCCCAAATCGTAGTATGTTGAAATGAGGGTTTCAAAGATACCCGGATGGTCTACTTTTTCCAGTCGGAATCCGAAGTGTAGATCGATGCGCACTCTAACGGCTGATATTGCCCACAAACCATTGCGCGTTGGACAAGGATTCGCTTAGAAATACAAACACGAGTAAAAAGTGTTAAAAACTACATACGGAGGAAGCGCGAGTCCCCGCGGTTGTGTAGAGAGGTTTAGATAAAGAGCTTTGAGTGATTAATTATCAGTATCTAACCTGACGAAAATGAATTTATTCAATGTTGTCCACATTATATTGCATTTGCAGCAGCATTGTGAACTTTTGTAAAGACACGTTTAGCCATTACGTTTCAAACGCATCATTATATTCAAATTGCAAACACACGAGGAAAGCATGAAAGACCCACAACTGGCAGATGAACGCCCTCTCCGAAACGGTAGGAAATAAAATTAGATAGAATGGAGGATTTTAACTGTGACAAGATGATTGACAGGGCAGTTTACGGTGACAGGATGCAACGCAGCACGCGACAGAGCTGTCCGTTAAAGATGACGTGATAGTATGTCCCAAAGCTTGCCTACTCTTTTACTACACATACACACTCAAAAGTATGTACTTTTTCCTCACAAAAAGAGTACATACTTTTAGGGCGTAGTATAAGTAAGCACAGAACAAAAACATGTGACCCCCCCCCCCCCCCCCCAACAAAAATACAAATAAACGCTGATATTACTATAATTAATCACTTTATTATCTCACTAATCTGAACAAGGATTGATTCAGAGTTACTTTAACTCTCTGTTTAGAGGGACCAAATGTTGTGAGTTGATTTTGCTGTGTGTACAGATGAACCAAAGCTAAAAATGACAACAGACTCATCATTGGTTTCCGGATGGATGAAAGTCATATTCTTTCTTTATGAATTCAGGATAGATGTAACCGTGAAGCCTTACACTCATGATGTGCAGGTGAACCGGGACGGATTGGTGGACTATAGTGCTATCTTGTTCATATCCGTGAGCTGTAATGATATCAACCTTTTCAACTACCCCTTTGTGCATGGAGAATGTTCTGTGGCTATCAATGGATGGAACCAAAGCAGTAAGAGAACACTTTTAAGAGAATTAATTATATCTGAATAAGTGCTAAACGGCTAAATATTTTTTTGCTTGTGTTGATCTACAGAATGTGAGGTTAACTTCATCCATCCACCTAACGTATCGATTGTTGGAGGCATTCAAGGAGAGTGGGAGACTTTGAGTGTGATAATAGAACAAGACCAATCGTTTCAAAACAGCAGCTATCTCTCGGTAACTACTGACTTCTTTCAGATTCTTACTTCTACGCATGGTTTCACAGACAAGGCTTAAACGAGTCCCAGACTAAAATGCATGTTTGAGCTGTTTTAAAGGTGCAATGTGTCAAAATTTTGAGTATCTATTAACAGAAATGCAATATGATATCCATAACTATGTTTTTAGTGGTGTATAAATAACTTACTTAATAAACCGTAATGTTTTTATTACATTTGAATGAGACATTTATATCTACATAACCATGGGCACCCCCTTCTATGAAGGCCGCCATATTGTGACGTCATGTTTCTACCGTAGCCGAACACGAACACACAGCGCTACAGAGCGCCTTTCGTCACTACCTTGAAAGAGAAGCCGCAGAAAGCTAGAAGCTAGTCATAGACATAAAAATACCAACCAAGTCTTGGTTATTTAATTTTGGTTTAGTCTTATTTTCCTTACCTTGTCATTCAAGGCCAGGGCACTTTGTACATTTCTGGAACTTTTGCGCGCTTCCACATCCCGTGCAACTACAGATGTCCCAGGAACATATTGATGTGTACATTTATCCGTGTCACCTAGACGCGATCATGGTCGACTGACGACAGCTGAAGAATACCGGTCGTTTTTCAAAATTGAATTATGTGTTTAAAAGTTGCAGAATGGATTAATTGGGAGACTCCAAAATTGGCAGAGATAGGCAAGCAATGCGAAACAAAATCCTACATTGGGAAATAGTGGGGGGGACAAAACTTAGATTTAGAAATTTGGGGGGGACGTGTGTAACCCCTATCCACTAACCATTTACACGAGGTCAGAGTTTTTTGATAGGGACCTGAGTTCTTTTATTTCTAACGATCCTTTACCCTGTCTTCTAATAGATTAACTTCCACTGAATCACTTTATACAAGCCGTCAGGTTACTTATAGCGCACGAGTTGTATTTCTCTTTTAACTGCAAAAATACACACACACTCAGAAATAAATGTTTAACAAATAAACTTGTATTAAATGTCCATAGAAGTGAAACTTTGTATTTAAATGAGATTGAATAAAATAAAATTAGAATTTGACAAATGTAAATAAAACAAACCAAATAAAATGTCAAAACACCCTCTGTGATTGTCTTTTAACAGCAACTAAACACTATTGTGCAGTATCACAGTATAATTTAAATTTTAAGTCACTGTTTTAATGAATTTAACTCACTAAAGTTAACCATTTAAGCCTGAATTTTAACTGTATAGCTCTGTATAGCTTTTCAAGCTTTAATAACCCTTTTAAACTTTCCAAATACTCCAAAATACAATCAAAATAAAAGGGAAAAAAACACAGTTACCATATTGTTAGTGCACTTGAATGTTTAAACACCTCCCCACCCCGATGCAGGCCTGATTCGGAGCTTGAGTGCGTAGTGGCCGAGAAAACGAAACTGGCCCCTTCGCTCAAGAGAGCAAACAAAAAGATTGTTTGAGTTAACTGGTTACCTCAATCTGATTGCTAGGGTGCGTTGAAACACATTCGCATTCATCATCATCATACTGAAATGTTCCTGAGTCCCGCGTGCGGCAATGTCTCCGTGCACAACCGGCCAACGCGTCGGATTCTCCCCAGATCACTGGACGACGCTCACCGACATCTCCAACCCGGGAAACGAAAGTCCGTCTCTTTATCCTGAAACTCCACTCGGTTTAAGCAGATGACGACAACAGTTTCGGTCCATAAAGTATGCTAACATGCACAGCGTTCAACTCTGGCCGAGCCAAATATGCAATGACAGTAAACTTACTTGAAACAGTCCCAAGTTAAAACAAGTCACTTCCTTAAGCGAAGAAATACGAGCAGTACTTCTCAGTACAGAACAGATTCTTGTTTTAAAACACTCAAAGACATCGCTGAAACTGCGTCTTTTTCTCTCGAATTCTTTATCATCTCTTCTCTCGCGAATTCTCTCGAACTCTCCTTTTTTGGTTTCCCTCCCCTCTGCCAATCTGATTGGATTACAAACTTGTCAGTCTCTTAATTGACCAATGCACATTAACTCACAACCCAAATTAAGGTTTGACACGTTTTCCACATGTACACCACAACCAAACTCTAATATATGCATGAAAAAAAACAATACATACATATTCACCAAACTTATTTCAAATTACAATAAAATAAAATAAACCTTTTATCACAATTTTACCCTCAGTAAATATAAAAAAATTGAAAATAACAAATATATACATCAGGAAATATATACATCAGGGTTACACTCTCCCCCTTCAAATGGTCTTCATGCCCCCATAAGACCAAGATTAACACTTATGCTCATTTACACTGAGAGGGGACAGGTACATGTTTACAATCTGTGTCAAAATGATGTAACATCTCAGGTTTCATAACTTATCCGAATGACAAGCCCACGATGTACTAAGGTAATAGGCCGGTTTGTAGGTACTCCTGGCTCATCATAACTGAGTCGAATGACGGGTTCTACCTTGCGTCTGAGTCTATAAGTATGCCTACTTTCTTCAGCTTTACCAGAGTCATATGAACCGGGATTGTCTCCCCCTTCAGACTCCGACTCTACTGCTTCAGCTACAGCAGACTCAGCATTGTTCCCCACCATTTCATCAGGTTCAACAGGTAATTCTTCTACCTCACTCTGCTCACTGGCAGACAAATTATCTTCCGCCAATGCTACCGGCTTGCTATCCCCATGTTCTGGCGCTTTTCTGAAGGAATCCAGTAACTCTTGGCAAATTTCTGACTCGCCATAATACACTTCATCCTCAGAACTAGATGAGCTTACTGAAAAATCCACAGAAACACGAGGTAACCGAGCAGCCTCGGTTCTTGATGCTTTTGTGGATTCTCTCCTTGCTCGTTCAGCCCTTGTCACCGGTTTACGAGAGACTTTTTCTTTCTCAGCAGAGTTACCAAACCGAACAAACTCTCCAATTGGGAGCAAATGATCTCTGTGCAACGTTCTTTCTCGCCCAAATCCATTTTCAGGTTTCACACGATATACAGGCAAATGGGGAAATTGTTCCACTACAAGGTGCGGAACGGAACACCACTTATCTTGAAGTTTGTGTTTCCCTTTGAGTCCCACATTTCTAACCAATACTCTGTCTCCTTTAGCTAAGACCTGGTGCCGGACCCTACGATCATAGTAAGTTTTGTTTTTCTGATGGTTTCTCAATGCTGCAGCAGAAGCAAGTTCGTAGGCCTCCTGCAGATCAGCTTTCAACTTTTGAACATACTGCGTATGAGTAGTATTTTCCTTCCCATGGGGAAAAAGTCCAAAACAAACATCAATGGGCAATCTAGCCTCTCGCCCAAATAGCAAAAAATAGGGCGAGTAACCTGTTGCCTCATTGAATGTGCAATTGTACGCATGTACCAATGAGGCAACGTATTGACTCCACCGTTGTCTCTTTGCTGACTCCAGAGTGCCCAGCATTGACAATAGCGTCCTGTTGAAACGCTCTGGCTGTGGGTCACCCTGTGGATGGTAGGGCGTTGTCCTAGACTTTCGGATACCTAGCATACGGAGAAACTCCTGGATCAGTTGGCACTCAAAATCTCGCCCCTGGTCAGAATGTACTCGTGCAGGTAGACCATAGTGGACGAAAAACTTCTCAAACAGGACCTTTGCCACGGTGGTCGCTTTTTGATCCCTAGTGGGATACGCCTGAGCGTAACGGGTATAATGATCGGTAATTACCAAGACATTTGCGAACCCTTTGCTGTCAGGCTCTAGGGATAAAAAGTCTATGCAGACTAAATCAAGGGGTCCTCTACTGGTAAGCTGATTTAACGGGGCTGCTCTCTGTGGGATAGTCTTGCGAGCAATGCACCTACCACAATTTTTCACGTAAGACTCAATGTCAAGACCCATTTTTGGCCAGTAAAACCTGTCTGTAATCAATTCTTTGGTCTTGTCAATACCTAAATGCCCTGACTCATCATGAAGAGACCTTAGAACTGTCTGGCGATACACTTCCGGCAAGACTAACTGTGTACGTTCTTCACCCTTATCTGTCTGCGTTACACGATGCAAAACATTATCCAAAAGGCGTAATTTTTGTCTCTGGCGCTGAAGTAGGGTAACAGCTGGGCTATCTCCTTTCACAGTAGATACTACATTTCCGGTCTCTAGTTCTCTCTTCACAACTCCAATAACAGCGTCGGTATCCTGAGCCCCCCTTAAGTCATCCAAGGATAACAGTTCCAAAGACTCACCACCTAACTGTACAGGACAAATGAATGCCGCCGGGAGACCATCAGGATGAACCCCTAACTGATCGGCTAACCTGTGGGGAGTACTGGAAGGGACATCAACTTGAGCGAGTTTGCATACAGCTTTTACACCAGAAGGCGCGATCTCAGTCCACTTATCCGGAGCTGGGTCATCGTGCGGATTGCGGGACAATAGATCAGCATCCGTATTAATGCGACCTGGCTTGTACTGAATAGTAAACTCGTAGGTGGCGAGAGCGGCCAACCAACGGTGTCCAGTGGCGTTCAGTTTTGCACTGCTCAGCACGTAAGTGAGAGGATTGTTGTCGGTGCGAACAGTAAACCGTACCCCATACAAATAATCGTGAAACTTATCGACCACAGCCCATTTAAGGGCTAGGAATTCAAGCTGATGGATAGTGTAGCGCTTCTCCGTTTCACTCAACTTACGGCTGGCGTACGCGACTGGGCGCAACCCGTCCAGGTATTCTTGATTAAGGACCGCTCCAAGACCATTCATACTTGCATCTACATGCAAGATGTAGGGCCTGGACGGATCTGCAAAGGCCAAAACTGGTGCATGAGTCAATCGGTAAATAATTTCCCTAAACGCCTCAGTACATTCGGGAGTCCAGCGATCTCCAAAGGGTTCTGCCTCTTTAAAGTACCCCTGAGCCGCCGCGGTCTTAGGCTTTGTTTTCCCTTTACCAGCAGGTGGATACCCTTTCGTTAAGTCAGTGAGTGGTCGCACTACAGAGGAATAACCCTTTATGAACCTGCGGTAATAACCGCAGAAGCCCAGAAAGGACCGCAGCGATTTCAGGTCATGTGGCTGCTTCCATTTTGCTACTGCCTCGATTTTTCCAGGGTCGGCCGCAATACCCTCTGCCGACACCATATGACCAACATATTTAACCTCAGGCTGGCAAAATTGACATTTGTCAATAGAGACTTTTAGACCACATTCTTCCAATCGATCTAGAACTTTAAACAGACGCTCTTCATGTTGCTCCAAAGTTCGTCCAAAGACAATGATATCATCAAGATAGACGATGGCTTCGAGGAGATGCATGTCCCCAATGGCCCTCTCCATCAGCCGTTGGAATGTGGCTGGGGCTCCAGTTATTCCCTGGGGCATACGTTCAAATTGGAAAAACCCCAAAGGGCAGATGAACGCAGTTTTTTCTTTATCCTCCTCGGCCATCTCTATTTGATAATACCCACTCCTGAGGTCCAGAACAGAAAACCATTGGCTACCCGCAAGGCAGTCCAATGCGTCATCTATCCTGGGGGTTGTATATTGGTCAGGTATGGTGCGACTGTTTAGAGTGCGGTAGTCCACACACATTCTTACATCACCATTCCTCTTCCGAGCAATGACGATGGGGGATGCATATGGGCTCCGCGACTCTTTAATAATTCCGGCGGTCATCAAATTTTTTAAGTGCCGACGAACGTCTTCAACATCAGCAGGGGCAATACGCCGTGACCGCTCACGGAAAGGGGTGTCGTCTCTCAGCCGAATATTATGTTTAACTCCCTGCGCTAACCCCACATCAATATCAGATAGGGAAAACACATTCACTCTCTCTGATAATTTTTTTCGGAGTCGATCTTTCCATGTCTGAGGCACAGGGGAGTTACCAAAATCAAACAATTCTGGATCGAGAATTTGATGGTCCTCTGTTACTGCACGTGCGTCTCTCACTGTGTCTGTGGCATAAACCCTGGCTAGCACTGTCCCGTTCGGTATTAACTTTTCCTTAAAAGTGTCATTGCGAACCAAGACTTTGAGTTGATTTGCCTTCATTGCCGAAAAGGGAACCACCACCGGAGGAACTAACACTCCAGCAGGAAGAACATCCTCTTCAGGACCCTCTACAAGGTAAATATCTTTCTCCAGAGGAGACTGACAGTCTATGTGACCCACCACACATGTCTCAGTCTGAGGAGGGAGTGTAAGAGGGTTTTCACCTGACCACTTCACCTCACCCACAGGCTTTTCTTCGGGAGCAGCAATTTCACTTGAGGGAACTAACCTATCTGTTATCCACTGAGACTGTATCCTCATAACATGAGAAGTTTTGGGCTCTGGACTTCCAGTACAAATGTCAACTAACCTTTGGAAAAAGCTGGCATTGGTCCCCAGAATCACTGGCGTTTGTTCAGGCCCGACTGGATCCGGACACACCAATGCAAGTACTGACATTACCTCAGTTGAGCCCATCAGAGCCTGTGGGAATTCCATGTCTACCACAATATAGCCTCGATAAGGATAGCTGGCAGAACTCAAACCCCAGATGGCTAACCCATCAAAGTGATTTAAGGGTACTTGGGGTAGATGACGTAAGTACCACTTCTCAAAGACAATGGTCACCTGTGACCCACTATCTAACAAAGCCAAACAAGGCTGTCCATTAACCTTGACCTCGACTGTGGATGATGGCCCTACTAAACCAGCTGGTACAAGACTTGGCTCAGGAACCTCAAGTAGGCTTTTCTTGGAAAAACAATCACTCTTCCCTACCTCAGTATTTCTCTGTCCTGAAGCGGGTTTTTTCTCTTTAGATTTGCGAAGTAATTGCAGCAGTTTCTGAATAACTAAAGCAGAATTTGCAGCATGTTCACATCTGCTGGCGATGTGGCCATCTCCTCCACAATTGTAACAGAAAAACCCATCACTGCTTTTCCCTGCTGATCTTATTGGGGCAATGGAACCACGGCCTACAAGGAACTCTGGAGTATTCTGACTACTTGCCCCTATACTAAGCACAGACAATTGTTTCTGTAGTTGTTCTACTTGAGCTTTTAGGGCTAGAACCTCTGCATTTAACGGGTTTTCTGAGGGCCTTGCCTCAGTTTTGCTTTTATCGTCATCCCTCTCTGAAGGCCGCGACAAACTTGTATTGCCCAGTTGGAGTCTTAACTCTTTAGCATCTACTTTGAAGTTGTCTCGATTTGACAGAGAGCCTCTTACTCTATCTTTTGCTGTCTTTTCTTTCACACTGACACCAAGCTTACGTCTAGCAGCTTCATTTTCTTCTTCTTCTCGAATCTCATTGAGAAGCCTAAGAAACGTGGGGGGATTTTCTTTCCGTTCATGCAGCCGCAATTTCAAAAGCATCAAATCTGATTCAACCGCACCTCTTAACAGTTGTTCTACACGGGCACGATCAGCTCTCTGAGGAGTTAACCCCCCACGTTTGATCACTAACGTTAGCGATCTTTCTTGTCTGCGAAGAAAATCAGATAACGCCTCTCCAGGCTCTTGTCGAAGCAAACGGAAAGCAAAATATAAGTCCTCACCTGACTCGGAGGTGCAAAAAGCACTCTCCAAAGCCTCAATATACTCAAGTGCTGTAGCATCTGTGTTGTTGGCTCTTACTGCCTTTACTACCTCTAAGGCTGGCCCTTTAAGACTTTCCACAATCCGTTTACGCTTCTCTTTGGCGGAGCAGTCTGACTCAGAAACCATCAATCTAGCTTGCTCAAGCCAATTCTCACTATTCTCTTCACCTACAGGGGTAGGCTCAAGACCAGAAAATATGCGTAGGCGACGGTAAGCTTGACCATCGCTAGTAGGCTTAGTTTTCTCCAATAAATCCCCAATGGCACGAATGATCGACTCAGGTGATGTAACATTTGAAGCCAAGGGGTTTATCAAGCTTTGAAGGTCAGTTATGCTTTTGCCCTCCCTATTTAGGAACTGAGTTAATCGGTCTGAAAAAGCATCCTCTTTTATCACAACAATTTCCCAGTTCTCCCTAGCAGATGTCAACACTTCAGATGGCACCTGAGCGGGGCAGATTTTCTCTCTACACTCACACAATACCAAAAGTGTCCCAGGAACTGTGCTTTCTTTTGTTGCGCGAGCCCGTACTCGACCAAAGGCTTTAACCGTTTGCACCGTGTCTTCAATAAACGCTACATCGGTGTCAGCTGGCACACCAACAATCAAAATAGCATGTTGGGGATCAATTTTCTCTTCTGCAGACCAGCTGCAAAGTTCCTGCGAAAGATCGGTCTCTGACATTTTTCTTTTACCTATTGTTTAGAAGACAGGAGATCCCAGCGGTGCCTCCATTATGTAACCCCTATCCACTAACCATTTACACGAGGTCAGAGTTTTTTGATAGGGACCTGAGTTCTTTTATTTCTAACGATCCTTTACCCTGTCTTCTAATAGATTAACTTCCACTGAATCACTTTATACAAGCCGTCAGGTTACTTATAGCGCACGAGTTGTATTTCTCTTTTAACTGCAAAAATACACACACACTCAGAAATAAATGTTTAACAAATAAACTTGTATTAAATGTCCATAGAAGTGAAACTTTGTATTTAAATGAGATTGAATAAAATAAAATTAGAATTTGACAAATGTAAATAAAACAAACCAAATAAAATGTCAAAACACCCTCTGTGATTGTCTTTTAACAGCAACTAAACACTATTGTGCAGTATCACAGTATAATTTAAATTTTAAGTCACTGTTTTAATGAATTTAACTCACTAAAGTTAACCATTTAAGCCTGAATTTTAACTGTATAGCTCTGTATAGCTTTTCAAGCTTTAATAACCCTTTTAAACTTTCCAAATACTCCAAAATACAATCAAAATAAAAGGGAAAAAAACACAGTTACCATATTGTTAGTGCACTTGAATGTTTAAACACCTCCCCACCCCGATGCAGGCCTGATTCGGAGCTTGAGTGCGTAGTGGCCGAGAAAACGAAACTGGCCCCTTCGCTCAAGAGAGCAAACAAAAAGATTGTTTGAGTTAACTGGTTACCTCAATCTGATTGCTAGGGTGCGTTGAAACACATTCGCATTCATCATCATCATACTGAAATGTTCCTGAGTCCCGCGTGCGGCAATGTCTCCGTGCACAACCGGCCAACGCGTCGGATTCTCCCCAGATCACTGGACGACGCTCACCGACATCTCCAACCCGGGAAACGAAAGTCCGTCTCTTTATCCTGAAACTCCACTCGGTTTAAGCAGATGACGACAACAGTTTCGGTCCATAAAGTATGCTAACATGCACAGCGTTCAACTCTGGCCGAGCCAAATATGCAATGACAGTAAACTTACTTGAAACAGTCCCAAGTTAAAACAAGTCACTTCCTTAAGCGAAGAAATACGAGCAGTACTTCTCAGTACAGAACAGATTCTTGTTTTAAAACACTCAAAGACATCGCTGAAACTGCGTCTTTTTCTCTCGAATTCTTTATCATCTCTTCTCTCGCGAATTCTCTCGAACTCTCCTTTTTTGGTTTCCCTCCCCTCTGCCAATCTGATTGGATTACAAACTTGTCAGTCTCTTAATTGACCAATGCACATTAACTCACAACCCAAATTAAGGTTTGACACGTTTTCCACATGTACACCACAACCAAACTCTAATATATGCATGAAAAAAAACAATACATACATATTCACCAAACTTATTTCAAATTACAATAAAATAAAATAAACCTTTTATCACAATTTTACCCTCAGTAAATATAAAAAAATTGAAAATAACAAATATATACATCAGGAAATATATACATCAGGGTTACACGTGTGTTATCTATGATGTGGATGACAATGTTACACACTCTTGGCTTACTCTGGCTATTCTCTGCTGTCTCAGACAACGATATGTTTGTCCCATTATAGCCACCGTAG
Organism: Pimephales promelas; assembly: GCF_016745375.1. The sequence goes on along the minus strand of NW_024121099.1, from coordinate 58,881,882 downwards.
CTTCTTCGAAAGGGAGGGGTGTGCAGTGGGCTGAGCCTTTAGTGCAACTCGCAACCGAACCGCTAGATGTCGCACACTCACACACACACTGCACCTTTAATTGAAATAAACTTGCACTAGCTTATCTAAAAATAAGTCAGTGTGTGTTTTTTTTTGTTTTTTTTTTCTCAAGATGCACATCAGTAATGTTTTTTTTTTCCAAGGCATGTTTATAAAAGATACTTGCATGTCCTAATTTAACAAACACCTAATCCTGGTTTAATCTAAACCCTCTCTGTGAAACCAGATGTCAGGATTAACTTAATCTCTTAAAGGCAACATGACATGAAATACCTTATTTACATATGTAACATATGTTTACTGGAGACTTTTAGAGATGAATTCCACTTTCCAAGAATGGGAGTGAATTGAACTGCTTATTGTGCTATTTTAAAGGTTCCTATTTTCGATTTGGAGGTCTCTTACAATAGGTTAACAACAAAGTCGAAAACACTTTTCAAAAACAATTTTCTTATAATATACATTCCAACATCAGCTGTGTCAGAAACTTTTCGATAAAGGATTCTGTCGCTCTAAACCCCTCCTTTTGAGAACCTTTTACTATAATTTACTATGACGTTTTACTATGATTTACAAAAAAATGTTGGTGAAACATTTTCACACTTAAAAATATTGGATTAAATTGTAATGCAATGAAATCAGTTACATATATGCAAGTAGAAAAAAAAAATAAGCAGATCTGAGTAACTGCATTTGCCAATAAACATACAGTGCACAGTTCTGAGAACATTTTTCATCCAAAATAATTATATTTATTATGATTGGGAATAAAGTTATGTGTTTTATGTGCGAGGCATCATGCATTTCAATCAGGCGAAAAGACAGACATGACACTAATGTAGATTGGTCTACTCTGTTCTGATTGGTCAGATGCCTCAGTCTGTTGTGATTGGTCTACTCTGTTCTGATTGGTCAGATGCCTCAGTCTGTTGTGATTGGTCTACTCTGTTCTGATTGGTCAGATGACCCAGTCTGTTGTGATTGGTCTACTCTGTTCTGATTGGTCAGATGACCCAGTCTGTTGTGATTGGTCTACTCTGCTCTAATTGGTCAGATGGCTTAGTCTGATGTGATTGGTCTACTCTGCTCTGATTGGTCAGATGACCCCGTCTGTTGTGATTGGTCTACTCTGTTCTGATTGGTCAGATGACCCAGTCTGTTGTGATTGGTCTACTCTGCTCTAATTGGTCAGATGGCTCAGTCTGTTGTGATTGGTCTACTCTGCTCTAATTGGTCAGATGGCTCAGTCTGTTGTGATTGATCTACTCTGCTCTGATTGGTCAGATGACCCAGTCTGTTGTGATTGGTCTACTCTGCTCTGATTGGTCAGATGACCCAGTCTGTTGTGATTGGTCTACTCTGCTCTGATTGGTCAGATGACCCAGTCTGTTGTGATTGGTCTACTCTGCTCTAATTGGTCAGATGGCTCAGTCTGTTGTGATTGATCTACTCTGCTCTGATTGGTCAGATGACCCAGTCTGTTGTGATTGGTCTACTCTGCTTTGATTGGTCAGATGGCCCAGTCTGTTGTAATTGATCTACTCTGCTCTGATTGGTCAAATGACCCAGTCTGTTGTGATTGGTCTACTCTGCTCTGATTGGTCAGATGACCCAGTCTGTTATGATTGGTCTACTCTGCTCTGATTGGTCAGATGACCCAGTCTGTTGTGATTGGTCTACTCTGCTCTGATTGGTCAGATGGCCCAGTCTGTTGTGATTGGTCTACTCTGCTCTGATTGGTCAGATGAACCAGTCTGTTATGATTGGTCTACTCTGCTCTGATTGGTCAGATGACCCAGTCTGTTGTGATTGGTCTACTCTGCTCTGATTGGTCAGATGACCCAGTCTGTTGTGATTGGTCTACTCTGCTCTGATTGGTCAGATGACCCAGTCTGTTGTGATTGGTCTACTATTGCTCTAATTGGTCAGATGGCTCAGTCTGTTGTGATTGGTCTACTCTGCTCTGATTGGTCAGATGGCCCAGTCTGTTATGATTGGTCTACTCTGCTTTGATTGGTCAGATGACCCAGTCTGTTGTGATTGGTTTACTCTGCTCTGATTGGTCAGATGGCTCAGTCTGTTGTGATTGGTCTACTCTGCTCTGATTGGTCAGGTGGCCCAGTCTGTTATGATTGGTCTACTCTGCTTTGATTGGTCAGATGACCCAGTCTGTTGTGATTGGTCTACTCTGCTTTGATTGGTCAGATGACCCAGTCTGTTGTGATTGGTCTACTCTGCTCTGCTCTGATTGGTCAGATGACCCAGTCTGTTGTGATTGGTCTACTCTGCTCTGATTGGTCAGATGGCCCAGTCTGTTGTGATTGGTCTACTCTGCTCTGTTTGGTCAGATGGCCCAGTGTGTTGTGATTGGTCTTCTCTGCTTTGATTGGTCAGATGGCCCAGTCTGTTGTGATTGGTCTACTCTGCTCTGATTGGTCAGATGCCTCAGTCTGTTGTGATTGCTCTACTCTGCTCTCATTGGTCAGATGGCCCAGTCTGTTATGATTGGTCTACTCTGCTCTGATTGGTCAGATGACCCAGTCTGTTGTGATTGGTTTACTCTGCTTTGATTGGTCAGATGGCCCAGTCTGTTGTGATTGGTCTACTCTGCTCTGATTGGTCAGATGGCTCAGTATGTTGTGATTGGTCTGCTCTGCTCTGATTGGTCAGATTGCCCAGTCTGTTGTGATTGGTCTACTCTGCTCTGATTGGTCAGATGACCCAGTCTGTTGTGATTGGTCTACTCTGTTCTGATTGGTCAGATGACCCAGTCTGTTGTGATTGGTCTACTCTGCTTTGATTGGTCAGATGGCCCAGTCTGTTGTGATTGGTCTACTCTGTTCTGATTGGTCAGATGGCCCAGTCTATTGTGATTGGTCTACTCTGCTCTGATTGGTCAGATGGCTCAGTCTGTTGTGATTGGTCTACTCTGCTCTGCTCTGATTGGTCAGATGGCCCAGTCTTTTGTGATTGGTCTACTCTGCTCTGATTGGTCAGATGACCCAGTCTGTTGTGATTGGTCTGCTCTGCTCTGATTGGTCAGATTGCCCAGTCTGTTGTGATTGGTCTACTCTGCTCTGATTGGTCAGATGACCCAGTCTGTTGTGATTGGTCTACTCTGTTCTGATTGGTCAGATGACCCAGTCTGTTGTGATTGGTCTACTCTGCTTTGATTGGTCAGATGGCCCTGTCTGTTGTGATTGGTCTACTCTGTTCTGATTGGTCAGATGGCCCAGTCTATTGTGATTGGTCTACTCTGCTCTGCTTTGATCAGTCAGATGGCCCAGTCTTTTGTGATTGGTCTACTCTGCTCTGATTGGTCAGATGGCTCAGCCTGTTGTGATTGGTCTACTCTGCTCTGCTTTGATCAGTCAGATGGCCCAGTCTTTTGTGATTGGTCAGATGACCCAGTCTGTTGTGATTGGTCTGCTCTGCTCTGATTGTTCAGATGGCCCAGTCTGTTGTGATTGGTCTACTCTGCTCTGATTGGTCAGATGACCCAGTCTGTTGTGATTAGTCTACTCTGCTTTGATTGGTTAGATGGCCAAGTCTGTTGTGATTGGTCTACTCTGTTCTGATTGGTCAGATGGCCCAGTCTATTGTGATTGGTCTACTCCGCTCTGATTGGTCAGATGGCTCAGTCTGTTGTGATTGGTCTACTCTGCTCTGCTCTGATTGGTCAGATGGCCCAGTCTTTTGTGATTGGTCTACTCTGCTCTGATTGGTCAGATGGCTCAGTCTGTTGTGATTGGTCTACTCTGCTCTGCTCTGATTGGTCAGATGCCCCAGTCTTTTGTGATCGGTCTACTCTGCTCTGATTGGTCAGGTGACCAGTCTGTTGTGATTGGTCTGCTCTGCTCTGATTGGTCAGATGGCCCAGTCTGTTGTGATTGGTCTACTCTGCTCTGATTGGTCAGATGACCCAGTCTGTTGTGATTGGTCTACTCTGCTTTGATTGGTCAGATGGCCCAGTCTGTTTTGAATGGTCTGCTCTGCACTGATTGGTCAGATGACCCAGTCTGTTGTGATTGGTCTACTCTGCTTTGATTGGTCAGATGGCTCAGTCTGTTGTGATTGGTCTACTCTGCTCTGCTCTGATTGGTCAGATGCCCCAGTCTTTTGTGATCGGTCTACTCTGCTCTGATTGGTCAGGTGACCCAGTCTGTTGTGATTGGTCTGCTCTGCTCTGATTGGTCAGATGGCCCAGTCTGTTGTGATTGGTCTACTCTGCTCTGATTGGTCAGATGACCCAGTCTGTTGTGATTGGTCTACTCTGCTTTGATTGGTCAGATGGCCCAGTCTGTTATGAATGGTCTGCTCTGCACTGATTGGTCAGATGACCCAGTCTGTTGTGATTGGTCTACTCTGCTCTGATTGGTCAGATGGCTCTGTCTGTTTTGATTGGTCTACTCTGTTCTGATTGGTCAGATGACCCAGTCTGTTGTGATTGGTCTACTCTGCTTTGATTGGTCAGATGGCCCAGTCTGTTGTGATTGGTCTACTCTGTTCTGATTGGTCAGATGACCCAGTCTGTTATGATTGGTCTACTCTGTTCTGATTGGTCAGATGGCCCAGTCTGTTGTGATTGGTCTACTCTGTTCTGATTGGTCAGATGACCCAGTCTGTTGTGATTGGTCTACTCTGCTCTGATTGGTCAGATGTCCCATTCTGTTGTGATTGGTCTACTCTGCTCTGATTGGTCAGATGACCCAGTCTGTTGTGATTGATCTACTCTGCTCTGATTGGTCAGATGACCCAGTCTGTTGTGATTGGTCTACTCTGCTCTGATTGGTCAGATGACCCAGTCTGTTGTGATTGGTCTACTCTGCTCTGATTGGTCAGATGACCCAGTCTGTTGTGATTGGTCTACTCTGCTCTGATTGGTCAGATGACCCAGTCTGTTGTGATTGATCTACTCTGCTATGATTGGTCAGATGGCCCAGTCTTTTGAGATTGTTATTGCTTTCTTTGCCTTATTATACAATTGCCTTATCTTTTCTTTGCCTATTACCAAATGCCTAATAACACTGGCAAATTAACGTTTTTACTTACTGCTTTGCTGTTACTTCAGAGTGGGAAAAATTTTTTGGTTTGCAGAGGAACTTTTGAGGATTTAAAAGTACTTTTTTAAAAAAATTCAGTACACATAATTTTGTTAGGTGTTCATCTGTGCATGTTTAGAGTGAAGACATAATTATTAAACTGATATGTATTCTTTCTCCTGTCTGTTAACAGGTCTCTTTATCCATCAGTCCTTTCAGTGCTGTTGTGACCCTGATCCTGCCCAGTGTGTTAATAATGCTGGCTGACCTGGTAACTTTTTCTCTGCCAGTTCAAGGAGGAGAACGCAACAGCCTTAAGGTCACCTTAGTCCTGAGTTTCACCATGTTCCTCCTCATCCTCAATGATCACCTAAGCAGTGGTGGACGATGTAGCCCTATCCTTCGTAAGTGGAAAAAAAAACAAGCCTTTTGCACACCTTTCAGTGTGTCCTGGGCAGCAGTCATATTGTGATGCATTATAATAGAAATGGCCTTGTTGCATACTTTACGCAGATTTACACGTTGTGTTGAATGTATTTAAAGTTGGCATAAAATGAAAGTTGCATCCGACAATACACTATGCAGCGTGGGATGACGGCCCTAGATACTTTATAAAGACAGTTCACTTCGTGTACACAGACAGGAGCCATCTTGGAAAACAGTCACGACAAGTGCGCGCAGTAGGTATGGCGTACCATACCGCGTACCCTTCGCCGTAGCCTCATGCGCACCTCCTCAAAAATGTAACTACACGTAGCAAGTTTGGACAATGTCTGAGGCTTCAGACACATGCAGTGGTTTCTTGAAAGCAGGCCAGCAGCGGAGAAAACCCTCTCTGTGCTCGCAGACCCGCTCGCAGACCCGCTTGGGGATGCTGAATAGAATGCAAGCAACTTTAGTCAGGCGGAGAAAGACGTGGAGTTTTCTTGTGGTGTTCTTTTAAAAATGCCGCTCTGCGCCCACTTTTAAAAATGCCGCTCTGCGCCAAGATCCGCCCACTCACGCTCCCCACTCGCTCCAAGCTCCACTCCGCTCACATGCTCTGGTCTGAAATCAGTTATAGTTCTTGTGTTTCTGCTCGTCTCTTTTTCTATTCTCTTCTTTCCCTTAGTAAAGGGATAGTTCACTTTGAAATTAATTTTTGATATGTTTTAGCTTACCTCAAGGGCATCCAAGATGTAGGTGTCTTTGTTTCCACAGTATTTTCAATTTTGATATTCTTAGGTCAAACCGTTCTTGTCTGTCAGTCATATAATGGAGGTATATGGGGTCCACCTGAAAAGGCATGCACAGAGAAGTCCAAATTAAACATGATTTAATGACTCGTAAATGTAAGTAGGCTACACATTGATGGCGTAAGACACGAAACGAGCGGTTTGTGTGAGAAAACGAACAGTCTCGCGTTTGCTGGCTTATAACGTTTTTACATGATTTCTGCTAAATCACAAGTAAATAGCCTAGAGTGTAGGACTAATGTATAATTTCATTTGTATTTTTTGAGAGTAATGTAAACATTACAAAATGTCAGATGACATCAGTAAAGTTAAATGTACTGTATGTCGCATTATTTCATAACATTGCATTATTACAATTTATCATAATGGTTGGCAAATTGTGCTCAATGACACTATTTACAACCTCTAGTCTAGGCTTATATATGTCCTAATAATTATGTGAGATATTGGGCCCTATTTTAACGATCTGAAACGCAAGTGTCAAAGCGCAAAGCGCAAGTAACTTTGTGGGCGGGTCCCGGCGCTGTTGCTATTTTCCCGGCGGGATAAATGCCTCTTGCGCCTGGTGCAAATCTAAAAGAGGTTGGTCTGAAGTAGCTTCATTATTCATAGGTGTGGTTTGGGCGTAACGTGAAAATAAACCAATCCGAGCGCCATCCAACATACCCTTTAAGAACAGGTGCGCATGTTGCATGACAGATTGTTATTATAACGGCGGGTTTACCAGGAGCGTTCACAGCCGATGAGACCGACGTTCTTGTCAGGACAGTGAAAGATAGAGAAGTGACGTTGTTTGGGGATGGGAGAAACCAACACTATCTCACGACCAATTCGTACGAATTCGACGCATGATTAAAAAGTGTCTAATTCGTACTAATTCGTACGACCTCACTCGTACTAATTCGTACGATTTGTCTAAACCCACGTGATGGTTAGGTTTAGGGGCGGGGTCAGGGGTAGGTCATTCGTACGAATTCATTCGAATTGGCCAATTCGTAAAATATGTACGAATTAGCAAAATCGTATTAATTCGTACGAGTGAGGTCGTATGAATTGTTACGAATTAGCCACTTTTTAATCATTCGTCGAATTCGTACGACTTGGTCGTGAGATCTGGTTGGAGAAACCCTCGCACATCAGCGTCGGTTAAACATTATATACTTATGTTTCTTGCCACTATTGGGCAAACAGGTCTGATCCTTTAGTACTACAATTAGCCTTAAAAAATGGGTAATAAGGTTTTTTCATCTTCATGTAAACCACAATGATTTCCCTCATGTTTTAATATTTTTCCTTGTTATAATGCATGATTTGCAAAAATAAAAACTGCTGCATTTGTGTTGATGAGAGAATCAAAGTGTATGCGTGCTGTGCACCCACTAAATTATGGCCAAGCATGCGCGCTTAAAATAGCATTATGAACAACGCGCAACACGCCACTGACTTTAGACCAGTTTTTTTCTGATCAGTGGCGCAATTGTGTTCTGGAAGTGTAAAATAGCACCAGGGAAGGTTTGTGCCGAAACACGCCTCCTTTTTGCGCCGATCCGCCCAGGGAGCGCAAGTTAATTTCCTAGTTTACTGACGTGCGTCTGTAGAGGGAAAAATCCAGCTTTGCGCGTGTTCAAAATAGGAATGAGACATCCACAAATGCACGCAAGAGATCCACACATGCAAATCCATCCACAAATGCACGTGACAGATCCTAACACACACATCCACAGATGAACACAAGAGATCCACACACACACACACACACACACACAGCGATCCACAAATGCACGCGAGATATCCACACACTCAATTGTCCTTACTCACATGGCTTTTTTCACAATCCACAAATGCTTTATCTGTACCTGTAATTTCATGCACAGCGAATCACGTGACTTTTAAGACTGTTGTTCCACGGTCTTGATTCACAAATGCACACAAGCCGATCTGTCCACATGACCCAACATTATGAAGCTGCAGACTCGGAGCCTGCATCTACAGTCCCCCACCGAGAGTCCCGCATTCTCAGACCCCTCGTGTTTCGAACACAGCGCCTCCTGCTGTTCAAAAGATCGAATAACACCCGCACACAGAGTACAGCGCACGGTTATCCAAATGCAATTAAAAACAATAGGATGCAATATGACGGTCTCCAAATAAATTATCCAATAAATATTTGCATTCCCTGCTTAATGCATGTGCAAAATAAATTAATAATTGTTACTGATGGAAGGGATACAATTACAGATTGAACTATCTTCAGAAAAATAGTATGTGATATTATATTGCTGCAATGTTTTTTGTTTTTTCAAATTCCAATTTTTCTTTCAGTTCAACCTATAATGGTCTAATTAACATTACCATGCTTACATTACAAAATCTGTTTTTTGATATTTTGAATGCGAAGCAAAACAAAACAGAATAGACAAAACACCCATAATAAACAATTCCGTACTTTATTTAATGATCACCTAACCATCATCTTGCTGTAAAGAAAAAAGGAAGAAAAAACTGTGTTCGTGACATTATTTTAGTCTTCAATTGCATTAAAAAACTCATTTATATGTCGCTTTGCATAATCATAAAATGATGTTGCTGGGTTCGGCAGGGGCAACTCCATCGATGTATGGTGTATTATTGTTATTGTACACTGATGAAAAAATAAGATGAAAAAACATTGTTACAAACTAACTTTACAAATATTCAATGGACTATGTTGTATCGATGAGCTAAATTAGTTTTATTAAAAAAATAAATCAAACGAGTAGGCTATCGCTAAATAAAATTGAAGATAGCCTACTCACGTTTTATACGATACAATTTGATAGGAGGCGCTGTCTCGAAAAACGAGGGGTCTGAGAATGCGGGACTCTGGGTGCAGGGGGACTGTAGATGCAGGTCTCCGAGTCTGCAGCTTCATACTACTCACATGACCTGCAAGGAAGCGATATGGTGTCTTCCTCCAGAGGGCGCTAACCGGCCTTTGAGCTGAGTCTTTCAAAGGGCTGGATTCATTTAGTTTTCTGATTTTCGAGACAACTGAAGTCTAAACATTTGTCACTAAATATCGTATACATAAATACAAATAAAGAGTAAAAACAAACCTCTTTTTTATTCTTCATCGTATAATCAGAGTATACAGCCTATTTAAGAAAACCATTCCGATAACAGGACAGCTTTACAAAGTCTTTAAATTATTTCTGTAACTGTTTGCCTCGCTTCTGTAACTGATCAATGCCCTTTTTCACCCAAATCTGTTTACCTCAATTTAAAGTGGTTTTCATGTTGTGGTTGCTTTGTAATAACCATTGCCTTGAATTGAGTAGGCTATATCATTCAGTCTCATTATTTAGTTGAAATAATATCCCCCCACACACTTTTTCTATTTAACTCTTTCTTGATACACTTACAAATTAATCCGATTCACCTCAAAAGGAGCGACTGAGGCAATTCTCAAACTTTTGCATGTAATGGTTTGCTTGGGAATTGTTTACGTGAGGGTAATACTTGTGACTTCTTTTGAAAGAAAATCTTTTACTTTGTCTGTTAAATTATGTAGAAGCATTCATCCTTTCTTTAAAAATAAGCAAACATATAGGTAATTGCTGAAATGATATTATTCTCCAATTAAAATGTGTGTGTGTGGGGGGGGGGGGTGGTATATAGCCTACTCTGATTTTACGTTGAAGAATAAAAAAAGAAGTTTAGTTTTTGTAAGGCTCCAGCTTGTAATGACTCTCCCTGCCTCTAGTTGGTGCTGAGCTGTAATGATTCTCCCAGCCACTAGGTGGCTCAGCTTCTGTAATTGTTATCACTCATTACTATTTGATTTATCCCACCTGTGTGGTTCATTAGCTTGTTTGTATTGGCCTATTTAAGTATGTCTCTTTCTCACAGTTGTGTTCAGTCTTGAGCCTACCATGCCTGTAGTTTCCTTGCCAAGGAAGCTTAAGTCGGTAACATTTTGTTTCTTTGATTTATTCTCTGGAAGCTCGGCTTCCTTTTTTGTTGTACCTTTTAAAGTTGGATTCTTCAGTAAAGACACCTTTTGTTCAACCATTTAAGTATTCAAGTTGTTCTTCTGCCCTTGGGTCCATCTGTTTTTGAGATCCACAATAGCCCAGAGGTTAAGAAGCAGCTCAGATGGCTAGAAGACCAGGGTTCGATCCTAGCCTCAGTCACCTATCACTTTTTTACTATATATATGTATACGATATTTAGTGACAAATGTTTAGACTTCAGTTGTCTCGAAAATCAGAAAACTAAATGAATCCAGCCCTTTGAAAGACTCAGCTCAAAGGCCTGTCCTCTGGAGGAAGACGCCATATTGCATCCTTGGAAGTTTTGTCAACAGATCGGCTTGTGTGCATTTTTGAATCAAGACCGCGGAACAACAGTCTCAAAAGTCACGTGATTCGCTGTGCATGAAATTACAGGTACAGATAAAGCATTTGTGGATTGTGAAAAAAACTTGCATGGCTGTTTTTTCCGGCAGCGTCTCCCCCAAGCTTTATTACCAGGATGATTCGCCCTACTATGACTTTGTTTACCACCGAAACAACTTTGAAGCTGTTATATTAAGGTACAGATCTTGCATAGAGCGCCTTTAATATACACAGATTTTGTGTCTCAGATAAAGTCCAGTTCTGGTTTATTTCTTTGCTCTTGTCTGAAATGTGGCATTGCCATGACCTGCTTGTGGCCCACCCAAGGGCCGTCATTCCACGCTGCATGTGGGCCAGATCCGCATCCCATGAGTGCCAGATGCTGGGCCGAAACAATGTTGCTATTTTATACAATGCTAAATTATTAATTGCTCTGTATTTTGCTCCAAAGATTATCATTTCTGCTTCTGTCTGGTCAATCTGGTGTTCAGCATGATGGTGTCTATTTGTTTGACACGTCTGACGTTGAATGACACAATCCTGTCTTGGAAATGCTCAAAGAACAATAAAAAACACAAAAAAACTGTGAGCCTGGGTCAGGATGAAGGTAAGAGAATACTAAATACAGCTACCATTAATAGCTTGATACCAACTTGTAGTGTGTTCATGCACTCATATATATATATATATATATATATTTTTTTTTTTTTTCCCATTAGCAGATGCTGGGGTGATTGCAACAAAAACGTTCAGCGATCTGCCTTCAGAAGTGGCTTCCCTCCAAAAAGTAGTCACTTTTTTGGAAAACATTGACCAAAAAGCGGAAGTGACAAGCAGCAACGAGTCTTTTGTGGATGGCTTGGATAAAATCTGTTTCTGTTTTTTTTTATTCATTGACATAATTTATATCATCGTTGTTGTAATTATCACCAGAACAGACTTGTGCAAAGAAAAAAGGAAGGAATTATGGGTTAACGAAGATTTCTATGATCCTCCTTATACAAATGGGCATATACATTATTATGACAACTACAGTTTTTATGATTACTTTTTTAAATTTTGAAATAACATATTGATTTGATTATTGTAAAATTGACATTGGTGATTTGGATCTACATAATTTCTGTATGCGATTTCCAAGAAAGAGGATTTAATTTAGTGTTGTCTTTGCCTATTTTTTTATTTTATTTTTAACAATATAATAAATTGTACATATTAATTTACACATTTGAGGAATTGTATTAACCGTGTCATCAATAAAGGCTTTTGCTTTTATTGTGTTGATGTTGAAAATTAAAATATGTCGTCATGTGTTTATAGGGGATTTGGGATAGAGGGCTCCTAGTGTATTTGTTGCTCAAACTTTTATTGATATTATTACACATTGAAGTTTTAAATAAAAAAAAATTGCATGTTTTTTAAACCTTTCCATGTTTCATCATCATGTTTTACGCCAGTTTAGTGTAATTTGTTGTTTATTTAGCGTCTGGTGTAAAATGCAATATAAAAGAAGTGAATGAAACATTATGTGATCACATAAAACTCAACTAGGAAATAGGTTGCTTGAAACAGGAAGTCTTACATATTTCTGGCATGAAACTTTGAATGTTGCAGGCTGATCACTCTTAGTAGTCTATATAAGGGAACTTATGTTAAAAAATGACTTATTACCCCCTTGATTGATGGTTTTGACAGGTGTTTATGACAGGATATGTACATGGGATGGGTTTTTACAGGATATGGATGGGGAGGGGTTTATTACTATAGGGTGTTTTTTGGTGACCTTTTGGCCGTGAGTGTTTCCAGATTGAGTTTATGATGCCCCAATCTGCTTTGTGTAACTCTTAGGAATGGGGAAGTTTTTATTATTGAGAATAATATCCACAGAATGATGAAATTATGAACAGAGGATCCGCGGATATAATTTCGGATGGATGAGCGATGTCTGTGGAAGAGAATGAAAAGAGTTTAAAGAAATTGCATTGATGACAAAAAAGCTTATAAAATAAATTAAACAAGATGTTAACGCTATGGTATACAAAAATTGTTCATTATTAATATCCTCGTTTATATGCTGGTTGTGGTTATATAGTACAATCCTAACAATATGAATAGAAAAAAGAATGAAAAAAATCCATTCACTCTATTGGCTGTACAGCCTCATAGAAGTTGACCAATGTAAGCCGTCCGGCCGGACAGCTTACATTGGTCAACTGCTCTCATCCAATCACCAGCTCCACTTGAAACTCCGCCTGGCACTCGTGTCTCCAATCCAACCGCACCCAAACCCCGCCCCCTCCTTACATGAGCAAGTGCAGCTGACAGACAGTCTATGGTAGCTAGCTAAGTAGCGTCATATCAGCAATGGATAAAAATAAACAACTTTGCGTCTGTAGATTTTTCATAAATTCAACAAAAGTTGGCATTGTAAATCATCTGCAACGTCATCATAGACACTGTTAGAAAGCTCTCTCTCTCTCCTAAACAATGTTGTCGGATCCAAATATGGTCATTTCCTTCTAATCAGCAACCAATCACTAAAGTAAAAGGGAGGATTTAACTCTAAATGAGCAATCTCATTGGCTGATGTCTTTAGAGTGAAATCTTTAGAGCCCGTTTTGCGTTTTCTCAAAATGACTTTTCTCTGAAACTCCAAGTCTGAAATCTCCACTTCAGTAGCACCTATGTACACCAAACTTTCCAGTCTTGTACCTAGTTTTATTATGAAGACTTTACAGATGGATTTGTAAATATATTATTCCTAGCTTGATTTATGTAACATTGTTTTTCCAAAAACATGGCGAAAATCTATTTAAGGCTATCTGATTACAGGATAACAAAAGTAGATATCCATAAATATCTATTTTTTCCGCCATCTATGATGTGAACACAATGAAACAATTATTTTAAACCTGGCTTTATCTAATAGGCTACTCAGATTTCGTTTTTTTTTTTTTTTAAATATATGCACATTCGCACATGTTTAATTAGACAATGCTTAATAATTTAAGACTTGAGACTTGACTTGGACTCGTGGCAAAAGACTTGAGACTTGACTTGAGCTTGCCCCTCAAAGACTTGAGACTTGACTTGGACTCGAGCTGAAAGACTTGAGACTTGACTTGGACTTCCAAAAAATGACTTGTGAACATCTCTGACTCTAAGAAGGATAAATATAGGGTCCACTATTGACCGTTGGGAGGAAGCTTCAGGGTGATCTGGGACTGAAAACCGACGCTGACACGGATGACTTTTTGTTGAGCAGGTAAACATTTATTTATACTTTTATATTGTGACGTGTGTTACATAAATAGCTTTTTATCAGTTTGACAACATGCTCATGCTGCCGGCTGGCATTGGCAATGTTAGCCGTTTAGCATCGCCGGTCGCGGGTCAAAGTAATTATATTTCTTGAAGTCCTTGAATATATTTCAGTATGCCTAGCGGTTTCTGTTCGAGACGATCGGAATTTGAACAAGATGCGCTGTGTGCTGCAATAACAATTACTCAAAACCTTAGAAGAACATTTCATGTGTTGCTAGTCTTGCGTTGACATGAACTCAAACGTGACATAGCTCAGGGATCAGGTAACACAGAGGGGATGGGTGTGTGTGTGTGGAGGGGCGGGATGAGTTTTTTAAAACTTCCCTACCATCTCGACCGATTTTTAACATCGTATACCATAGCTTTAAGTTTATTAGGTATTTAAAAGTAAGCTTTATCCATGTGTTAAACTTAGTGAGGCGATAGTTATGCGTCTATCTGGATAGTTGCAGAATCTTAAATGCAGATGAAATGTCAGAAATATTTTTTAAAAATAAAAGCATTGTACTTGAATAAATGCATATAAATACTGATTAAATGAAATAAGATGTTAAATTTAAAAAGTACTTTAAAGTAAGTTTTAAACATGTGTTAGACTTAATGAGGAGATAGTTATGCGTCTGGATAATGGTGCTGTAAAGGTGAAGAGGAGGCAGTCGAATCCATCTGCAGCACTTTATTCAAACAGGTAATAAACAAGAAATCACTGACATGAACCAAGGGAATACGTAGCAGCATGGCAAAACAAGACTTCGCAATGAACAGACAACTGAACAGTCCAGATAAAGGGTGGATAATGATTTACAGGTGGGAGTCATGACACTGAATGGGAGAACCAGGCAGGGATGGAATCCAATGATAGCAGAGGGGAATGAAGGGAAGTGTAGTTCTAGAACTCAGGAGACAACGAGCGTGAGAGACCGGAGAGAGGTGAGGGCGCGCGCTCAGTGACAGTTGCCGATTCTCAAGTCTTTCTGAGCAAGAAATGGTACAAATAGTTTAAGAAATGAAAATCATTGTGCTTGAATAAAACACATACATGAAACAAAATGTTGAATTGACGACAAGCATTTTAATTTAATACACCCCAATATACTGTCTTAAATA
This sequence comes from Pimephales promelas, assembly GCF_016745375.1. Next base: position 58,866,738 of record NW_024121099.1, on the reverse strand, counting down.
GTTAAATAAAACAGTGAATAATAGTTCTTTATTTGAAATAAGATGTTAAATTATCAGGTATTTTAATCTAATACAACACAATATAATACATCACAATAAGTGTTTTACACCGATAAATAAAATAATGAATAATAGCTATGAAATAAGCTGTTAAATTATCAAGTATTTTAATCTAATACACCACGAAATATGGTCTTACACAGTTACATAAAACATAAATTTGTGAAAATATTTTGTAGTCTACTATTTGAAATAAGATGCTAATTATCAAGTATAAGCATTTTAATATAAATACAGTATACTTGCTTACACAGTTAAATAAAACATAAAATTGTGAAAATAGTTTGTACTATTTGAAATAAGATGCTAATTATCAAGTATAAGCATTTTAATACAATACACCACGAAATACTGCCTTACAGACAAATAAAACATAAATTAGTGAACAATAGTTCACATAATTTTAAATAAGGTTAAATTATGCAGTATTTGACCTAAATATGTTTGAAGTGTACCTACTATTGATGAAATTGGGAGGTCTTTTGGCGCTATATACATACATACACACATACACACATATACATACATACACACACACACACACACACACACACATACATGTATAATATTAAAAAATTAAATAAAAATAATAAATAACAAATAAATAAATCATATATATATATATATATATATATATATATATATATATATATATATATATATGTGTATATATATATATATATATATATATATATATATATATGTGTGTGTGTGTGTGTGTGTGTGTGTTTATTTTTACATTTAGTAGGTGAACCGGAGCGCGTCTCATATTTCAAACACCGCGATGCTTGCCTCACAGACCTGAGAACTAGGCTACAGAAAGCTTTAAATACTTTTAAACAAAACAATTAAAAACGAAAATAAATTGGCAAATCTCTGCGTATGTAGGCTAATTCGAAGTATGCGTTTCTATAGGCCTATGCGCGTTCACTGCGAAGATGGCAAGATAAATAAGCATCACTACTTTATCTTTGCTGCTGACACTGACAGAAAACACTAGTTTATTAATAAACAATTCAAATGTTTCATGCATAATCATTACTTTTGCCGGTTCTTTATGGCAAGATTTATGCATGCGTTGAGATGCGGAAAAGGCAATTATATACGCTCATATGGTTTCTCTCCTATTTAATTAAATCAATATATGTGATTACTGATTAGACAAATGGCTTAAATGATCTACTTCTAGTCGACTAGAAAACTAGGACTCATTTTGAGGAATGAATGAACATAAACAAACCTCTGTTCAGAGTGCCGCCGTGCTGGATTGCATCGGATTCGAGGATTTACCGCGTTTAGGCTAAAAACAGGGCTGGCGCTTATCGCGTTTTGGAAAGAAACTGTATCTTGCCGTACATTTAAAACAGGGAAATATAGCGATTTGGCATGAAACATTGATGGAGCAGCGAAAGGGTTCTGTCCACAGCAGAATGACACGACAAACTCATTTTTTTTAAAAATGGCGTTTATCGCGTTTTGGAAAAGAGCTCTTCATTTCCAATAACATTTTGCTCACTGTTTGAGGGCGTTTGTGATTTCTGTCCACCTTTTCTCTTTCTGGATGCGGTTGTGGTACATCTCATGTCCAACATCATAAAGGCATTCATGCTCCTGCCACAGTTCGATTCAATTTTGATCTAAATCTTGAGTCCATTGCTTTCTTGACATGTTGCTGATCTTTCTGCAAACTCCTATTGGACGTGTTTGTTCGAAAATCGCGCATTTCGCGTATTTACCCGGTGACCTCAACTAATACCTTTTTTTTTTTTTTTTTTTTTTTTTTTTTTTTTGATAAACTTCAAATAACAACAGATGACAGCATGAAACAGAGGAGATAATTACATCACATTGAAATATAAGTACAGTAAAGGAAAAAACAAAAAACAAAACAAAAAAAAACAGAGGAAGTAACTTCAATTACATATCGCTCAACATATTATCATACATTTTCACAAATTTGGCACCTTTTTTGTTATTAATTCTTTTTAGTGTGTTAAAAAAATAATTAAATTCACAAAGAAAAACATTTAATTTGGGTACTCTTAAAGAAAATTTGCATTTATGAATAAAATACTTTGCCAATAGAATAAAAATATTTCCTATGTATTCTGTTCTATGATTACAGTTCGAGAAATAACAAATTACATCTCTCAATTTTAGTTCGAATTCCAATTTTAGTTTTGAAGATAGGAGTTTTGACAAATCAATCCAAAATTCTTTGACAAGGGAACACCCAAAGAAAAGATGATCAATTGACTCGGTACAATTTTTACAGAAGTTACAATTCAAATGAACATTACCAAATTTATGTGTTATCTCATTGGTGGGCTATATATTGTGCAAAATTTTTAAGTGTCATTCTTTCACCTTATTGGGGATACAATGTTTATAAGGTAAGATCCATGCTTTTTTCCAATTAATATTTTCTATTAAGGAATTCCAAAAGAATTTTCCTCTCGGGGTAATATGTTTTCTAGACTGAAACACATTTCTAATAATTTTATTGCTACATTTTGGATCGTAAATATTTTTGCCTTCAATCAGACATTTATTTTCACTCTTTACAATCACTTCATACGATAAATGGCACTTCATTAAATGAACAAGACCATTTGGTATAGCTTTTACCATGGTAAGAAATTCCTTATGAATAACTGGGAAATTATGTTTAGACATGAAATCATAATAAGAGTAAACATTCCCTTTTGAGTCTAGCATATCACAAAGATAATCAATACCTTTTTCATGCCAATTCTTAAGAAACAATGACTTGTTCTTTGCAAGAATATTTTCATTGTTCCATAGCTTTACTTTATGAGGGGAGAAGTTGTGGACAAAGCAAAGTTTCCATGCCAATAGTGCCTGTTCATGGAATTTAGAGAGTTTAATAGGTATCTTAGAAGGGGAGAAATTACAAGTTAACAGAAACTTAAGCCCTCCAACTTTATTATATATATTATGTGGGATAAAATACCAAATAGATTCTGGTGAATTGACACAATTCTTTACCCATTTCACTTTGAAAAGTATTATTAACATAAAAAAAATCCAACATGTCGAAACCTCCAGACTCTTTTTTACCACATAAAACATGTTTCTTCAGATGCTGATGTTTGTTTTTCCAAAAAAACTTAAACAATAAGCTATTGATTTGTTTACAGGTATTATCATGGACAAATAACGAAAATGATGGGTATATAAGTCGAGCTAGACCTTCAGCTTTTATTAAAAGAACTCTACCAAGGAAAGACAAATCTCTTTGAAGCCAATTATTAAATATTTGTTTAGCTTTTTTGATTTTAGGTAGAAAATTCATATCTTGTCTAAGAGATATTCTTTTGGAGATATGAATTCCAAGATATTTCACATTATCTTTGATGGGTATATTTTCCACAGAGGTTTCCATAGTTTCATATAAACAAAGAATTTCGCACTTAGGAATATTTAAATTTAGACCAGAAGCCATCGAAAAGGAAATAATTGTTTCAAGAGCCTTGCCAACCTGATTAGTATTCTCTAAAAACAGGGTTGTGTCATCCGCAAGTTGTGAAATTTTTATCTCTCGGTCAAAGATGGACACCCCTTTAATATCAGGATGGTTACGAATACTCAGAGAGAGCAATTCCACAACTAACAAAAACAGAAAGGGGGAGATTCCACAACCTTGCCTCACTCCCCTATTAATAGGAAATCTATTAGAGGTATCAAATTGTAAAAGAACTGAGCTATTAATATTCTTATATAACATATTAACTACTTTGGTAAATTTCTCTCCAAAACCAAATAACTCTAGTGTCAAAAATAAAAAATTGTGTTCAATGGTGTCGAACGCTTTGTAAAAATCTAGAAACAATATTATTGCATCCGAGTTAATATGCTGTGCATAATCTATGAGATCTAAAATTAACCTAATATTACAGCTTATATGTCGATTTAACACAGCGATTAGGCATAACGCCTGTTTGCGATTCATTAATTATCTCAGATAAACCTGTTTTTAATCTTTTGGCAAAAGCTAAAGATATAATTTTGTAGTCTAAATTTAGTAATGTGATTGGTCTCCAATTATCAAGTGAGAGAAGATCTTTGTCAGGTTTTGGTATCAAGGTTATGAGCCCTTGTTTCATGGAAGTACTTAATTCTTCATTAGCAATACATTCGTTATACATTCTAATTAGAGGTTTCTTTATAATTTCCCAAAAGTATGTGTAAAACTCAATAGTTAGGCCATCTGAGCCAGGAGATTTACCCTTCTTCATAGAGTGCATTGCCTTGGTAAGTTCAGATAAAGTGAGGTCATTTTCACAAATCATTTTAAATTCATTTGAGATTACTGGAATGTACGGTTTGACTTTTTGCAGAAAGACATTAGCATAATTTACATTATAATTTGAACTATATAATTTATTAAAAAAGGAATGCACATATTTATTAATTTCAGCAGGATTTTTATTAATGTTATCATCGATTTTTAAAGCGGTTACAGAATTTCTTTTTATATTTCTTTTTTCCAAAGCAAAGAAATAACTGGTGTTTTTCTCTCCCATTTCCAACCATTTAGCCCTAGATCTTATAAATGCACCTTTAGCTAAATCTAAGTAAAAGTCATCTATTTCGTTTCGCAATTTAGATAGATGTATTTCTTCCTCTATACTAAGAATTTCTTTTGATAATAACTTTTCAAGTTCATCTAAAAGAACTTGACATCTTTGGGAATTAGCCAATTTAATTTCTTTACCACGCCGCATTGCCAGTTGTCTAACTTTAAATTTATAAAATTCCCATCTTTGAACATGACTCATAGATTCATCTTCCAATATATAAGAAATGTTTTTAACACAATCTATAAATTTTGCATCTGAAAGTAATTTATTGTTAAAATTCCAATAACCACGAATTCTTTTACAACTGTTTGTATTTCCAACTAAAGAAATAGAGATTAATTTGTGATCTGATAATGGTGCATAAACAATTAAAGTATCCAAGATAAAATGAATTGCATTAGAAGATAATAACCAAAAATCAATTCGTGATTTATGAGTAAGAGCATTATTTGACCAAGTATAATCCTTATCATGGGGATGTAAAAAACGCCAAACGTCAGTAACCTGTAAATCATCACAAAGCAACTCAAACACCTTAGAAGTACTGTTCCTTGGAGGGAGTCTATCCATAGAGTCATTAGGGGTTTCATTAAAGTCTCCTCCAATCAGCAAATAAGCATCTATATATTTACTTTTTAAATTTAAAAGTATCAAACTAAGTTTTTTAAACATACATGAATTTAAAGAGATGCTATTATATCCGTATACATTACAAATTATAAATTTCACATTGTCAATGTTTAAAATGACTATAATCCATCTCCCTTCACCAGAATAAATTGTCTCCACTATATCTCCTTTCAATTTGTTTAGGAAAATAGCGACCCCTGCAGAATGGTTTGTTCCATGACAAAACAAAGCAGTATCACCCCACTGAGACTTCCAAAACTTTAAGTCAGTATCACAAGAATGAGTTTCTTGAAACAAAATAACTTGAGCTTCCCTCTGTTTAATAAAGAGAAAAAGTGCCTTTCTTTTATCTATATCCCTTAGTCTTCTGACATTAAGAGAAATAACATCTAATCTCCCAAAATTAAAGGCTGTCATCAAAGAAAAGAACAATGAAAATTAAAGCTGCAAGCAGCCTTTTGCGGGGCCAAGCCCTGGAAGGGACCACAAGCAGAACAAGTACAGCAAGCACATGTTCTTTCTCAGACAGACACCATGTGTAGAACTGAAACGACTTTTCCACCACTTAAGGCCACAGTACCTCTTGCGGTCTGGGCATGTGCCACACGGGATTCGAACCCACGACCGCAATGGTTCGGGATTCGTGACACGTGGTTTAGCAGCTTACGCCACTCATAGGATGGATATTACAAATCTGCAGAGGAGAGGCTTCAGTATAAGAATAAATGTACAAAAGCATGTTAACGTGATTAGCATGCTAAGCTAGCTCAATGCTAATACAGCTTATGGTCATCCTGTTAGCTGAAGAGCCCCATTAAAAAGAATGGCACCTGGTTAGCATGCTAAACAATTATTATGCTAAGCTAACTAGCATAAGGCAACAAACACAGGCTAGGTCAATTTTGGAGACGAATATCTCGAAAACGGTAATGAATATCAAAAATCTGTTCAGTCATTTCTGTGCGGCTCGGTCCAAAGATCATCTGACCAAATTTTGGAAAAATTTGAGCAAGATCTGAAGGAGGAGTAGCGAAAAAATGGTTTTTCATTTGCTCCAATATGGCGGACAGTCATTTTGTTGGAAAATGAAAAATGAGACATCGTTAGAATCGGTATAAGCCAAGGAACATATTGATATAAAGAAATTAAATTTTGAACTATATTTGCAAAAGTTATAAGCGTTTTTACAAAAAACCTTATAACTTTGGAACACTAGGTGGCGCTGTCATCAAACTTCTCATGTACCTTTGGGCCATGCTAATGATGATCCATACCAAATTTGGTGGAGAAATTTTCAAAAGTTTTAAAGATATTGCAAATTATGACAAAATTCAAAATGGCGGACACGAGGTACATCCCATCATGGCAAAATTGATATCCACGGATTCGGCATGATCCAAGGAATCCATAGATACCACATTTATGATTTTCTGAAAAACTGTTCAAAAGTTATTGGCCAAAATAGCAATTTTGCATATCTCATGACCCCTAGGTGGCGCTATTCCCAACTTTGGTATGACACCTCAGAACATGCTTCTGATAAAGTGTATCGATTTCTGTTTCGATTGATCAAACTTTGGCCGAGATACAGCCTCTTAGCCAATTTTGGGTGGACCTCACTAAGTTTGCGACACCATAACTTTTGAAGAAAGACAACTAAAAAAAATCTGTTCAGTCATTTCTGTGCGGCTAAGTCTAAATATCATTTGACCAAATATTGGACAAAATTGAACAAATTTTGAAGGAGGAGTAGCACAAAAACTAAATACTGTACTTTTCAAAATGGCGTCTACTGTAATGGGCGGAGTCTTAATGTGTGACATTGGTTGTGATCAGCATGATGAGTGGAATCAGGTGTACTATGTTTCATGTCTCTAGACCAAAGGGTTCAAAAGTTACAATGATTTTAATGTTGAAATTTTGAACTGGTGGTGGCGCTATAGAGTTGGGGCTAGGGACTCAAAATTTGGCTCAATTACTTTTCATGATGATCTCTATACGTGTGCCAAATTTCATCATTTTCCTACTTACGGTTCATAGGGCTGCCATAGACTTCCACCGGGAAGAATAATAATAATAATAATAATTAAAGCTGCAAGCAGCCTTTGCGGGGCCAAGCCCTGAAAGGGACCACAAGCAGAACAAGTACAACAAGCACATGTTCTTTCTCAGACAGACACCATGTGTAGAACTGAAACGACTTTTCCACCACTTAAGGCCACAGTACCTCTTGCGGTCTGGGCATGTGCCACACGGGATTCGAACCCACGACCGCAATGGTTCGGGATTCGTGACACGTGGTTTAGCAGCTTGCGCCACTCATAGGATATAAATTACAAAACTGCAGAGGAGAGGCTTCAGTATAAGAATAAACGCACAAAATTATGTTAACGTGATTAGCATGCTAAGCTAGCTCAATGCTAATATAGCTTATGGTCATCCTGTTAGCTGAAGAGCCCCATTAAAAAGAATGGCACCTGGTTAGCATGCTGAACAATTCTTATGCTAAGCTAACTAGCATAAGGCAACAAACACAGGCTAGGTCAATTTTGGAGACGAATATCTCAAAAACGGTAATGAATATCAAAAATCTGTTCAGTCATTTCTGTGCGGCTCGGTCCAAAGATCATCTGACCAAATTTTGGAAAAATTTGAGCAAGATCTGAAGGAGGAGTAGCGAAAAAATGGTTTTTCATTTGCTCCAATATGGCGGACAGTCACTTTGTTGGAAAATGAAAAATGAGACATCGTTAGAATCGGTATAAGCCAAGGAACATATTGATATAAAGAAATTAAATTTTGAACTATATTTGCAAAAGTTATAAGCGTTTTTACAAAAAACCTTATAACTTTGTAACACTAGGTGGCGCTGTCATCAAACTTCTCATGTACCTTTGGGCCATGCTAATGATGATCCATACCAAATTTGGTGAAGAAATTTTAAAAAGTTTTAAAGATATTGCAAATTATGACAAAATTCAAAATGGCGGACACGAGGTACATCCCATCATGGCAAAATTGATATCCACGGATTCGGCATGATCCAAGGAATCCATAGATACCACATTTATGATTTTCTGAAAAACTGTTCAAAAGTTATTGGCCAAAATAGCAATTTTGCATATCTCATGACCCCTAGGTGGCGCTATTACCAACTTTGGTATGACACCTCAGAACATGCTTCTGATAAAGTGTATCGATTTCTGTTTCGATTGATCAAACTTTGGCCGAGATACAGCCTCTTAGCCAATTTTGGGTGGACCTCACTAAGTTTGCGACACCATAACTTTTGAAGAAAGACAACTAAAAAAAATCTGTTCAGTCATTTCTGTGCGGCTAAGTCTAAATATCATTTGACCAAATATTGGACAAAATTGAACAAATTTTGAAGGAGGAGTAGCAAAAAAACTGAATACTGTACTTTTCAAAATGGCGTCTACTGTAATGGGCGGAGTCTTAATGTATGACATTGGTTGTGATCAGCATGATGAGTGGAATCAAGTGTACTATGTTTCATGTCTCTAGACCAAAGGGTTCAAAAGTTACAACAATTTTAATGTTGAAATTTTGAACTGGTGGTGGCGCTATAGAGTTGGGGCTAGAGACTCAAAATTTGGCTCAATTACTTTTCATGATGATCTCTATACGTGTGCCAAATTTCATCATTTTCCTACTTACGGTTCATAGGGCTGCCATAGACTTCCACCGGGAAGAATAATAATAATAATAATAATAATAAATATAGCTGCAAGCAGCAACACGGGGCCAAGCCCAGCAAGGCGCAGCAAGCAGACCAAGCACAGAGCCAGCACATCAAGTACAGCAGTGCAGCAGGCATTTAAGCACCAAGAGCAGTGCAGAGCCGCAAGAACAAAAACAGCACAAATTGAATACACATGTAAATGAAGCACAGTGAGCATTTAAGCACAAACAGCAGTGCAGAGCAGGAAGGAATTGAAATGAAAACTTATTACACAATTTTAAAGTCGCCCCACGTGGGACTCGAACCCATAACCAGAGTGGTTCAGTATTTGAGATACATGGTTTAGCATATTGCGCCACTCAGAGGTTGTGAATTTCAAAGCAGCAGGGGAGAGGGTTCAGTGTGAGAATGATTCACAAAAAAGTTCCATGACATGTTATCCAGATTAGCATGCTAAGCTAGCTCAATGCTAAATGTATCTTATGACTTGGTACATCTAATCCTGGCAAAATACACATCCTCGGATTCGTCAGGACGCAGGGAATCGATAAATAGCAATTTTATGATTTTGTGACAAACTGTTCACAAGTTACAGCTTCTGATCCAACTCTGGGTCAACCTTGTTCATTTTGCGACACCATAACTTTTGAAGATAAATTAATTAAAAAAATCGGGGACAGTACTTTTATGCGGCTCTGTCCAAAGATCATTTGAGTACATGTTTGGAAAAAATTGGACAAAATTTGAAGGAGGAGTAGCAAAAAAACTGTTTCACGTTTGCTCCAATATAGCGGCCAGTCACATTGTTCAAAAGTAACATATGAGATATCGTTGAAATCGGCATAACCCAAGGAATATTTTGACATATAGAAATCAAATTTCAAGCAATGTTAGCAAAAGTTATAAGCGTTTTTTCAAAAAACAATGATATCTCTGGAACACTAGGTGGCGCTGTGACCAAACTTCTCAGGTATTTCCGGGCCATGCTAATGGTGATCCATACCAATTTTGGTGAAGAAATTTCAAATAGTTTAAAAGATATTGCAAATTATGACAAAATTCAAAATGGCAGACACGTGATACATCCCATCATGGCAAAATCGATATCCACAGATTCGGCATGATCCAGAGAATCCATAGATACCACAATTATGATTTTCTGAGAAACTGTTCAAAAGTTATTGGCCAAAAAAGCAATTTTGCATATCTCACGACCCGTAGGTGGCGCTGTTTCCAACTTTGGCATGTCACCTCAGAACATGGTTCTGATAAAGTTTACCAATTTTCGTTTCGATTGATCAAACTTTGGCCGAGATACAGCCTCTTAGCCAATTTTGGGTGGACCTCGTTAAGTTTGCGACACCATAACTTTTGAACAAAGATGAATAAAAACAATCGGGACAGTACTTTTATGCGGCTCAGTCCGAAGATCATTTGAGTGCATGTTTGGAGAAAATTGGACAAAATTTGAAGGAGGAGTAGCGAAAAAACTGAGAACTGTACATTTCAAAATGGCCACTACTGTAATGGGCGGGGTCTTAATGTACGGTATTGGTTGAGATCAGCATGATGAGAGGAATCAGGTGTACTAAGTTGCATGTCTCTAGAGCAAAGGGTTCACAAGTTATAACCATTTCAATGTTAAATTTTTGAACTGCTGGTGGCGCTATAGAGTTGGTCCTAGAGGGTCAAAAATTGGTCCAATTACTATTCATTAGCATCACTACAAGTGTGCCAAATTTCATCATTTTCCTACTTACGGTTCATAGGGCTGCCATAGACTTCCATTGGCGGAAGAAGAATAATAATAATAATAATAATAATAATAATAAGAAAACTAACAGATACAATAGGTGCCTCAGCCCCTTCGGGGCTTGGCCCCTAATAAGAAAACTAACAGATACAATAGGTGCCTCAGCCCCTTCGGGGCTTGGCCCCTAAATATAGCTGCAAGCAGCAACACGGGGCCAAGCCCAGCAAGGCGCAGCAAGCAGACCAAGCACAGAGCCAGCACATCAAGTACAGCAGTGCAGCAGGCATTTATGCACCAAGAGCAGTGCAGAGCCGCAAGAACAAAAACAGCACAAATTGAATACACATGTAAATGAAGCACAGTGAGCATTTAAGCACAAACAGCAGTGCAGAGCAGGAAGGAATTGAAATGAAAACTTATTACACAATTTTAAAGTCGCCCCACGTGGGACTCGAACCCACAACCAGAGTGGTTCAGTATTTGAGATACATGGTTTAACATATTGCGCCACTCAGAGGTTGTGAATTTCAAAGCAGCAGGGGAGAGGGTTCAGTGTGAGAATGATTCACAAAAAAGTTCCATGACATGTTATCCAGATTAGCATGCTAAGCTAGCTCAGTTCTAATGTATCTTATGACTTGGTGCATCCAATCGTGGCAAAATGCATATCCTCTGATTCGACAGGACGCAGGGAATCAATAGATACCAATTTTATGATTTTGTGACAAACTGTTCACAAGTTACAGCTTCTGATCCATCTCTGGGTCAACCTTGTTCATTTTGCGACATCATAACTTTTTTTTCCCCCATATTGCAAAAAAAACGGGAACAGTACTTTTATGCGGCTCGGTCCGAAGATCATTTGTGTGCATGTTTGGAGAAAATTGGACAAAATTTGAAGGAGGAGTAGCGAAAAAACTGTTTCCCATTCGCTCCAATATGGTGGCCAGTCACATTGTTCAAAAGTAACATATGAGATATCGTTGAAATCGGCATAACCCAAGGAATATTTTGACATATAGAAATCAAATTTCAAGCAATATTAGCAAAAGTTATAAGCGTTTTTTCAAAAAACAATGATATCTCTGGAACAATAGGTGGCGCTGTTCCCAACTTTGGCATGGAACCTCAGAACACGCTTCCGATGAAGCATAGTAATTTTCGTTTCGATTGATCAAACTTTGGCCGAGATACAGCCTCTTAAACAATTTTGGGTGGACCTTGTTAAGTTTGCAAAAGCATAACTTTTGAAGAATGAAAAATAAAAAAAATCTGTTCAGTCATTTCTGTGCGGCTCAGTCTGATGATCATTTGAGCGCATGTTTGGACAAAATTGGACAAAATTTGAAGGAGGAGTAGCGAAAAAACTGAATACTGTACATTTCAAAATGGCCACTACTGTAATGGGCGGGGTCTTAATGTACGGTATTGGTTGTGATCAGCATGATGAGAGGAATCAGGTGTACTAAGTTTCATGTCTCTAGAGCAAAGGGTTCAAAAGTTATAACCATTTCAATGTTGAATTTTTGAACTGGTGGTGGCGCTATAGAGTTGGTCCTAGAGGGTCAAAAATTGGTCCAATTACTATTCATTAGCATCACTACAAGTGTGCCAAATTTCATCATTTTCCTATGTACGGTTCATAGGGCTGCCATAGACTTCCATTGGCGGAAGAAGGAGCAAATTGTTATTTTGACAATAACAATTGCTAATATAGCTGCAAGCAGCAATGCAGGGGCCAAGCCCGGAAGCAGCAGCAACTCCGACATTTGGAAAAAAAAACTGTTGGGTCAGTAGTACAAGTGAAAATAACCTCAAAATTAAGATTTTTGTAATATATAAATTTGCTGCATGTTATATTTTTGGAAGTCCTTTCTCAGACAGACACCATGTCTAGAACTGAAACAACTTTTCCACCACTTAAGGCCACAGTACCTCTTGCGGTCTGGGCATGTGCCACACAGGATTCGAACCCACGACCGCAATGGTTCGGGATTCGTGACACGTGGTTTAGCAGCTTGCGCCACACAGAAGACGCAAATAACTGAGCTGCAGAGGAGATCCTTCAGTATAAGAATAAGCACACAAAATCATGTTAACGCAATTAGCATGCTAAGCTAGCTCAATGCTAACGTAGCTAATGGTCATCCTGATAGCTGAAGAGCCGCATTCAAAAGAATTGCACTTGGTTAGCATGCTAAACAATTATTATGCTAAGCTAACTAGCATAAGTCAACAAACACAGGCTAGGTCAACTTTGGAGGCAAATATCTCTCAAACGATAGCGAATATCAAAAATCTGTTCAGTCATTTCTGTGCGGCTCGGTCCAAAGATTATCTGACAAAATTTTAAACAAATTCGAGCAAGATTTGCAGGAGGAGTAGCGAAAAAATGGTTTTTCATTTGCTCCAATATGGCGGACAGTCACATTGTTGGAAAATGAAAAATGAGACATCGGTGGAATCGTTATAAGCCAAGGAACATATTGACATAAAGAAATTACATTTTGAACAATATTTGCAAAAGTTATAAGCGTCTTTACAAAAAACCTTATAACTTGGGAACACTAGGTGGCGCTGTGATAAAACTTCTCATGTACCTTCAGGGCATGCTAATGATGATCCATGCCAAATTTGGTGAAGAAATGTCAAAGAGTTTTAAAGATATTACAAATTATGACAAAATTCAAAATGGCGGACACAAGGTATAGTCCATCATGGCAAAATCGATATCCACGGATTCGGCATGATCCAAGGAATCCATAGATACCACATTTATGATTTTCTGAAAAACTGTTCAAAAGTTATTGGCCAAAATAGCACTTTTGCATATCTCATGACCCGTAGGTGGCGCTATTCCCAACTTTGGTATGGAACCTCAGAACATGCTTCCGATGAAGCGTACCAATTTTCGTTTCGATTGATTCAATTTTGGCCGAGATACAGCCTCTTAGCCAATTTTGGGTGGACCTCGTTAAGTTTGCGACACCATAACTTTTGAACAAAGATGAATAAAAAAAATCTGTTCAGTCATTTCTGTGCGGCTCAGTCCGAAGATCATTTGAGCAAATTTTGGACAGAATTGAACAAAATTTGAAGGAGGAGTAGGGAAAAAACTGAATACTGTACATTTCAAAATGGCCTCTACTGTAATGGGCGGGGTCTTAATGTAAGGTATTGGTTGTGATCAGCATGATGAGAGGAATCAGGTGTACTAAGTTTCATGTCTCTAGAGCAAAGGGTTCAAAAGTTATAACCATTTCAATGTTGAATTTTTGAACTGGTGGTGGCGCTATAGAGTTGGTCCTAGAGGGTCAAAAATTGGACCAATTACTAATAATTACCATCACTACAAGTGTGCCAAATTTCAACATTTTCCTACTTACGGTTCATAGGGCTGCCATAGACTTCCATTTACGGAATAATAATAATAATAATAATAAGAAAACTAACAGATACAATAGGGGCTATCCCCTTCGGGGCTTGGCCCCTAATAAGAAAACTAACAGATACAATAGGGGCTATCCCCTTCGGGGCTTGGCCCCTAATAATAAGAAAACTAACAGATACAATAGGGGCTATCCCCTTCGGGGCTTGGCCCCTAAATATAGCTGCAAGCAGCAATGCAGGGGCCAAGCCCGGAAGCAGCAGCAACTCCGACATTTGGAAAAAAAAACTGTTGGGTCAGTAGTACAAGTGAAAATAACCTCAAAATTAGAAATTTTTGTAATATATAAATTTGCTGCATGTTATATTTTTGGAAGTCCTTTCTCAGACAGACACCATGTCTAGAACTGAAACAACTTTTCCACCACTTAAGGCCACAGTACCTCTTGCGGTCTGGGCATGTGCCACACAGGATTCGAACCCACGACCGCAATGGTTCGGGATTCGTGACACGTGGTTTAGCAGCTTGCGCCACACAGAAGACGCAAATAACTGAGCTGCAGAGGAGATCCTTCAGTATAAGAATAAGCACACAAAATCATGTTAACGCAATTAGCATGCTAAGCTAGCTCAATGCTAACGTAGCTAATGGTTATCCTGATAGCTGAAGAGCCGCATTCAAAAGAATTGCACTGGTTAGCATGCTAAACAATTATTATGCTAAGCTAACTAGCATAAGTCAACAAACACAGGCTAGGTCAACTTTGGAGGCAAATATCTCTCAAACGATAGCGAATATCAAAAATCTGTTCAGTCATTTCTGTGCGGCTCGGTCCAAAGATTATCTGACAAAATTTTAAACAAATTCGAGCAAGATTTGCAGGAGGAGTAGCGAAAAAATGGTTTTTCATTTGCTCCAATATGGCGGACAGTCACATTGTTGGAAAATGAAAAATGAGACATCGGTGGAATCGTTATAAGCCAAGGAACATATTGACATAAAGAAATTACATTTTGAACAATATTTGCAAAAGTTATAAGCGTCTTTACAAAAAACCTTATAACTTGGGAACACTAGGTGGCGCTGTGATAAAACTTCTCATGTACCTTCAGGGCATGCTAATGATGATCCATGCCAAATTTGGTGAAGAAATGTCAAAGAGTTTTAAAGATATTACAAATTATGACAAAATTCAAAATGGCGGACACGAGGTATAGTCCATCATGGCAAAATCGATATCCACGGATTCGGCATGATCCAAGGAATCCATAGATACCACATTTATGATTTTCTGAAAAACTGTTCAAAAGTTATTGGCCAAAATAGCACTTTTGCATATCTCATGACCCGTAGGTGGCGCTATTCCAACTTTGGTATGGAACCTCAGAACATGCTTCCGATGAAGCGTACCAATTTTCGTTTCGATTGATTCAATTTTGGCCGAGATACAGCCTCTTAGCCAATTTTGGGTGGACCTCGTTAAGTTTGCGACACCATAACTTTTGAACAAAGATGAATAAAAAAAATTCTGTTCAGTCATTTCTGTGCGGCTCAGTCCGAAGATCATTTGAGCAAATTTTGGACAGAATTGAACAAAATTTGAAGGAGGAGTAGGGAAAAAACTGAATACTGTACATTTCAAAATGGCCTCTACTGTAATGGGCGGGGTCTTAATGTAAGGTATTGGTTGTGATCAGCATGATGAGAGGAATCAGGTGTACTAAGTTTCATGTCTCTAGAGCAAAGGGTTCAAAAGTTATAACCATTTTCAATGTTGAATTTTTGAACTGGTGGTGGCGCTATAGAGTTGGTCCTAGAGGGTCAAAAATTGGACCAATTACTAATAATTACCATCACTACAAGTGTGCAAATTTCAACATTTTCCTACTTACGGTTCATAGGGCTGCCATAGACTTCCATTTACGGAATAATAATAATAATAATAAGAAAACTAACAGATACAATAGGGGCTATCCCTTCGGGGCTTGGCCCCTAATAAGAAACTAACAGATACAATAGGGGCTATCCCTTCGGGGCTTGGCCCCTAATAATAAGAAAACTAACAGATCAATAGGGGCTATCCCCTTCGGGGCTTGGCCCCTAAATATAGCTGCAAGCAGCAATGCAGGGGCCAAGCCCGAAAGCAGCAGCAACTCCGACATTTGAAAAAAACTGTTGGGTCAGTAGTACAAGTGAAATATAACTCAAAATTAAGATTTTTTGTAATATATAAATTTGCTGCATGTTATATTTTTGGAAGTCCTTTCTCAGACAGACACCATGTCTAGAACTGAAACAACTTTTCCACCACTTAAGGCCAAGTACCTCTTGCGGTCTGGGCATGTGCCACACAGGATTCGAACCCACGACCGCAATGGTTCGGGATTCGTGGACACGTGGTTTAGCAGCTTGCGCCACACAGAAGACGCAAATAACTGAGCTGCAGAGGAGATCCTTCAGTATAAGAATAAGCACACAAAATCATGTAACGCAATTAGCATGCTAAGCTAGCTCAATGCTAACGTAGCTAATGGTCATCCTGATAGCTGAAGAGCCGCATTCAAAAGAATTGCACTTGGTTAGCATGCTAAAAATTATTATGCTAAGCTAACTAGCATAAGTCAACAAACACAGGCCTAGGTCAACTTTGGAGGCAAATATCTCTCAAACGATAGCGAATTCAAAAATCTGTTCAGTCATTTCTGTGCGGCTCGGTCCAAAGATTATCTGACAAAATTTTAAACAAATTCGAGCAAGATTTTGCAGGAGGAGTAGCGAAAAAATGGTTTTTCATTGCTCCAATATGGCGGACAGTCACATTGTTGGAAAAATGAAAAATGAGACATCGTGGAATCGTTAATAAGCCAAGGAACATATTGACATAAAGAAATTACATTTGAACAATATTTGCAAAAGTTATAAGCGTCTTACAAAAACCTTATAACTTGGAACACTAGGTGGCGCTGTGATAAAACTTCTCATGTACCTTCAGGGCATGCTAATGATGATCCATGCCAAATTTGGTGAAGAAATGTCAAAGAGTTTAAAAGATATTACAAATTATGAACAAATTCAAAAATGGCGGACACGAGGTATAGTCCCATCATGGCAAATCGATATCCACGGATTCGGCATGATCCAAGGAATCCATAGATACCACATTTATGATTTTCTGAAAAACTGTTCAAAAGTTATTGGCCAAAATAGCATCTTTTGCAATATCTCATGACCCGTAGGTGGCGCTATTCCCAACTTTGGTATGGAACCTCAGAACATGCTCCGATGAAGCGTACCAATTTTCGTTTCGATTGATTCAATTTTGGCCGAGATACAGCCTCTTAGCAATTTTGGGTGGACCTCGTTAAGTTTGCGAACATAACTTTTTGAACAAAGATGAATAAAAAAATCTGTTCAGTCATTTCTGTGCGGCTCAGTCCGAAGATCATTTGAGCAAATTTGGACAGAATTGAACAAAATTTGAAGGAGGAGTAGGGAAAAACTGAAATACTGTACATTTTCAAAATGGCCTCTACTGTAATGGGCGGGGTCTTAATGTAAGGTATTGGTTGTGATCAGCATGATGAGAGGAATCAGGTGTACTAAGTTTCATGTCTCTAGAGCAAAGGGTTCAAAAGTTATAACCATTTCAATGTTGAATTTTTGAACTGGTGGTGGCGCTATAGAGTTGGTCCTAGAGGGTCAAAAATTGGAC
>NW_024121099.1:58722168-58848875 GCF_016745375.1 Pimephales promelas | reverse complement strand
GTGTGTGTGTGTTTTAGCCCCGCTCCACTGAGAGAAGAGCAGGTTTCCGTCTGCAGTCCCGCTCGTGTACTCACCCGGTTCCCCCTGGTCTCCGACGGGCCCTTCGATGGCTTTCCCCACGGGCCCCTTATCGCCCGGCTCTCCAACATCCCCTGCACAAGGCAGATGCACAGATAGTTATAGTATGTGAACTCATGTTCAGATATCACACTGTTCCTGTATTCAGACACATGCAGTGATACACTGTTTTTAAAGTATACTCTGCTTGAAAAAGGTTCTGTAGGCGCAGTGAGGAAATACTGCCAACACTTTACAGTAACATGCACATTATTAGCATTAGTTAACATCAACTAACACTGAGAAGTAATTCTAAAGCATTCAATATTAATGTTAACTGTCCCGCCAGTGCTTCAGAAAACAGCAGTGTCACGGCACAGAATATTGTGTTGTATGAGTATCTGAACATGCAATATATCAAAAGAAAGAACAGAGTATCTGCTTTATAACAAAAACAAACAAACATTTTCTTCTAGCTTCATGCTGTCTTTTTACTAACTCTTGAATGTGGGTGAGTTTAAAATAAATGTGTATGGAAACATTTGTGTGTGTGCCCAATGAGAGAGCAGTCCTGCCAGAGCCAATCCTGCTTCAGTCGAGCCTGATCTCCTGGCGTGACCCTATATATAGCCAGTGTTGGGTAAGTTACTCTAAAAAAGTAATTAATTACTAGTTACTAATTACCTCTTCAGCAGTGTAATTAGATTACTCTACTAATTACTCTCTCTAAAAAGTATTTAATTACTTTTAATTACTAATTACTTTCAAAATCCCATATCAATCTCAACCAGCTGAATAATACAAGGATATACATGAATCTGTCTTAATTCTTTCAAATAAATACTATAAAATTGCATGAATTATCCTTAAACTGACCAAGGTGGAGAAGGTTACATTATAAAAAAACATACTTTTTAGTTTTTAGCATCAGACGATACATTTTGATGTTAAAACCCACTATTGTTTTATGTCTGATCATGACATTTCACACTTTTTTCATACATATTTTACAATAATTCGAGTGCGGTCGTAATATTTAGACACCTCATAAGATGCATACGAATCGCTGTGAGATCGGATCGATCTATACACAGTATTTACCTCGATTACATCAGAAGTAACTGTAATTAAATTACAGATAAATGAAGAGTAATCCCTTACTTTACATTTTCAATGGAAAAGTAATTAAATTACCCAACACTGTATATAGCGTATGCTTTTCATTCTTGTTCTGTCCTGAATACCTTTACATGTCAAAGATTTGTTGTGGATTGAGGGTAACTAGGGTAATAGCCTAGCTCTGTTTATCTGTGTGTTTTGTACACATAAAGGAGACTCAGGAGGCTGACGTGTTCCCGGCCGTGACCGCGCTCAGGCTCTCACCTCGAGGGCCGGGATCTCCCAGGTCTCCTGGCAGTCCTCTGTAGCCCGGCGGGCCGAGGGGTCCGGGGTGCCCGATGGATCCCGCCTCTCCTTGCTGTCCCGGGGGCCCGGCGGGTCCAGGCCGTCCCACGGCGCCAGGGGCCAGGGGTCTCCTCAGGTTCGCAGCGAGCTGAGCGATCTGGTCTGAGGGAATGTGAGCAGATTTAACACCAGTTGCATTGTGAAGCTGTTCATGAATGCAGTCTGGGAAGTGTAAGGCTTGTACCATCGATCATGGAGCCACACAGTTCCCTGATGTGCTGCTCACTGCTCAGTTTGCCCTGCAACACAACCACAACAGTCATCACAACACACATTCCGGGTCTGTAGGCCAGTACCAGCACATGCTGAGGCAGTTACGTACAGGAACACCAGTCTTGCCCGAGACGCCTGGGAAACCCTGTTCTCCCTGGAATCCCATTGGTCCCGGTTTCCCAGGAGCCCCTCTGGCTCCAGTCTCTCCCTGGGGTCCCACAACTCCTTTGGCTCCCAGTTCCCCTCGCTTGCCGGCCTGTAACACGGAGGAGACGGGGATGATTGTCCTCAGGTAGCAAAATACAATTCCATTGGGTCCAGGGGATGTGGCCAGACCACAGTCCGGACCGCGCTTTACGTCTCATCCAGAGTGTTACAGTCACTATACAATCATCTTCATACAGTAGGTTGGATTCGACACTAAATAGTCCATCAAGAACTTGCCATATCTTTACACGCTTAAGGTTTATTCGTTTAGCAGTCGGTTTATTCACGCCTGAAAGAACAGTCCTCACGGGTCCTGTTGGGTCGACCCTGTGTGCTTCAGACGATTTAATCGCAAATCGTGTCAACATGATGATTCCAGACTATTTCTTCATCCATTAAGGAAAATGATCTCTTCATTAACTCACACTCATGTCCAGTTACGTGTGTGGGTGAATTATACATAATACAATATATATAAATACAATCAGCTGAGTTTTCTCTATTATATCGCGAACATGTCGTTTACATCATCGATACATATCGTCGCATTATATATTGCGATCTAACGATGTATAGTTACACTCCTAACTAAATACCAGGACAATCTACCGCATTTAACCACAATGCATTGTGGCTGTCGCTCTCTTTTCTTTTATTCACAGCCGCCTTTATCACAGCTGAGGAGTGTGGTGACAACGTCAATGAAAATACAGTCAAATATATAAAGGAAGATGAAATAAAAAAGATTGGAAATCATTATATTCTGGATTTAAAGAAAAAATTGAACCAGCAAATATAACCAAGCGCTCACCTCTCCTTTCTGGCCGACGGGGCCGTACGGACCCTGGAAAAGAGGAGAGAGTCTCAGACGTGCTGACGTTGAGTGGAAATGAACAGAAGACAATTGAGACATTCATGTGAAAGAGTAACGTACCGGCTCCCCGTTCTCCCCTGGCAGACCATCACTCCCAGCAACTCCCTAAAACACACCAGCAGAGGAACACACACATCGGTTCACAGCTTCTCATCATACAGGCCTCTCCTTCATACAGTCTGCACTCTTACCATATCTCCTTTAGGCCCTCCAGCTCCAGTGGGACCCTGAGAGAGAGAGAGACACGCGAGTGAACGTGTGTGTGCAGGAAACAGGTGTTTCTCTGTGTGCAGAGCTCAGGTCACACAGATTCATCAAACTCACCCTCTCGCCAAACCCGCCTCTGATGCCCGTGGGCCCCGGCAGCCCCGGGTCGCCCAGCGCTCCTTTAACACCCTACAGGGGGAGACCAAGTGTGACATTTTAATCACATCTATCAATTGTTCAATTATTCCTTAATAAAAAGGTCATGTATGGGTCATTTGAGGGTCATGTCACCTGAGCTGATGTCATTCTGATGTCATGCGTTTTCAATGGCGTACAATTCACATACAGACACGGCCATATCACATGTGTGAAACAGTAATATGTGTGAAAACAGTAATATGTGTGAAACTGTAATATGTGTGAACAGGAATATGTGTGAACAAGAATATGTGTGAACAGGAATATGTGTGAAAACAGTAATATGTGTGAAAACAGTAATATGTAAAACAGTTATGTGTGAAAACAGTAATATGTGTGAAAACTGTAATATGTGTGAAAACAGTAATATGTGTGAAACAGTAATATGTGTGAACAGTAATATGTGTGAAAACAGTAATATGTGTGAAACGGTAATATGTGTGAAACGGTAATATGTGTGAAAACAGTCATATGTGTGAAAACAGTCATATGTGTAAAAACAGTAATATGTAAAACAGTTATGTGTGAACAGTAATATGTGTGAAACGGTAATATGTGTGAAACGGTAATATGTGTGAAAACATTAGAAAACAGTCATATGTGTGAAAACAGTAATATGTAAAACAGTTATGTGTGAAACGGTAATATGTGTGAAACGGTAATATGTGTGAAAACAGTAATATGTGTGAACAGTAATATGTGTGAAAACAGTAATATGTGTGAAACAGTCATGTGTGAAAACAGTAATATGTGTGAAAACAGTAATATGTGTGAAAAACATTAATGTGTGTGAAAAACATTAATGTGTGTGAACAGTAATATGTGTGAACAGTAATATGTGTGAAAAACAGTAATATGTGTGAAAAACAGTAATATGTGTGAAAAACAGTAACATGTGTGAAAAACAGTAACATGTGTGAAACAGTAACATGTGTGAAAAACAGTAATATGTGTGAAAAACATTAATGTGTGTGAACAGTAATATGTGTGAAAACAGTGATATGTGTGAAAACAGTAACCTGTGTGAACAGTAATGTGTGAAACAGTAATATGTGTGAACAGTAATGTGTGAAAAACAGTAAGATGTGTGAAAACAGTAACATGTGTGAAACAGTCATATGTGTGAACAGTAATGTGTGAAACAGTAATATGTGTGAACAGTAATGTGTGAAAAACAGTAAGATGTGTGAAAACAGTAACATGTGTGAAACAGTCATATGTGTGAAAACAGTAATATGTGTGAAAAACAGTAATGTGTGTGAACAGTAATATGTGTGGAACAGTAATATGTGTGAAACAGTAATATGTGTGAAAACAGTAACATATGTGAAAACAGTGTGAAAACAGTAATATGTGTGAAACAGTAATACGTGTTAAAAACAATAATATGTGTGAAACAGTAATATGTGTGAACAATAATATGTGAAAAGCAGTAATATGTGTGAAACAGTAATATGTGTGAAAACAGTGTGAAAACAGTAATATGTGTGGAACAGTTATATGTGTGAAAAACAGTAATTTGTGTGAAAAACAGTAATATGTGTGAAAAACAATAATATGTGTGAAACAGTAATATGTGTGAAACAGTAATATGTGTGAAACAGTAATATGTGTGAAAACAGTGTGAAAACAGTAATATGTGTGAAACAGTAATATGTGTGAAAAACAATAATGTGTGTGAAACAGTAATATGTGTGAACAATAATATGTGAAAAGCAGTAATGTGTTAAACAGTAATATGTGTGAAAACAGTGTGAAAACAGTAATATGTGTGAAAACAGTGTGAAAACAGTAATATGTGAAAAACAGTAATATGTGTGAAACGGTAATATGTGAAAAACAGTAACATGTGTGAAACAGTAACATGTGTGTGAAAAACATTAATGTGTGTGAACAGTAATATGCGTGAAAACAGTAATATGTGTGAAAACAGTAACATGTGTGAAAACAGTAACATGTGTGAAACAGTAATATGTGTGAAAAACAGTAATATGTGTGAACAGTAATATGTGTGAAAACAGTAATATGTGTGAAAACAGTAACATGTGTGAAACAGTCATATGAGTGAAAAACAGTAATATGTGTGAAAAACGGTAATGTGTGTGAACAGTAATATGTGTGGAACAGTAATATGTGTGAAACAGTAATATGTGTGAAAACAGTAATATGTGTGAAAACAGTAACATGTGTGAAACAGTCATATGAGTGAAAAACAGTAATATGTGTGAAAAACGGTAATGTGTGTGAACAGTAATATGTGTGGAACAAGTAATATGTGTGAAACAGTAATATGTGTGAACAATAATGTGTGAAAAACAGTAATATGTGTGAAACAGTAATATGTGTGAAAAACAGTAAAATGTGTGAAACAGTAATATGTGTGAACAGTAATATGTGTGAAAACAGTAATATGTGTGAAACCGTAATATGTGTGAAACAGTCATATGTGTGAAAACAGTAATCTGTGTGAACAGTAATATGTGTGAAAACAGTAAGATGTGTGAAAACAGTAACATGTGTGAAACAGTCATATGTGTGAAAACAGTAATATGTGTGAAAAACAGTAATGTGTGTGAACAGTAATATGTGTGGAACAGTAATATGTGTGAAACAGTAATATGTGTGAAAACAGTAACATATGTGAAAACAGTGTGAAAACAGTAATATGTGTGAAACAGTAATACGTGTTAAAAACAATAATATGTGTGAAACAGTAATATGTGTGAAAACAGTGTGAAAACAGTAATATGTGTGAAACAGTTATATGTGTGAAAAACAGTAATTTGTGTGAAAAACAGTAATATGTGTGAAAAACAATAATATGTGTGAAACAGTAATATGTGTGAAATAGTAATATGTGTGAAAACAGTAATATGTGTGAAAAACAATAATGTGTGTGAAACAGTAATATGTGTGAACAATAATATGTGAAAAGCAGTAATATGTGTTAAACAGTAATATGTGTGAAAACAGTGTGAAAACAGTAATATGTGTGAAAAACAATAATGTGTGTGAAACAGTAATATGTGTGAACAATAATATGTGAAAAGCAGTAATATGTGTTAAACAGTAATATGTGTGAAAACAGTGTGAAAACAGTAATATGTGTGAAACAGTAATATGTGTGAAACAGTTATATGTGTGAAAAACAGTAATTTGTGTGAAAAACAGTAATATATTATAATATTATTAGCATATGCGGCTTACCTGGAATCCTTTAACACCCTGGGGTCCAGTGTTTCCAGCTAGTCCAACGCCACCCTAGTACACCGACAGATAAAGCATTATCACATGCCTTGAGCTTCACAATGAGCAGTCGTATAATACTGCGCTTAGATCCTGCAATTCCAGACTATTCCACTGTATGTGTGATGAGTAAAGCTGACAGTTCTCCTCTATAAAGCTCTGCATCACATCAAACCTAGGAACTTACCTGTGGTTTAAAAGTACCATAGAAAATACAACTATACTAACTCATATATATTTCAACCATTATTAAAGACAAGTAAACAATCTGTAACTAAAACAAATTAGCAATCGCAACAAATAGACACAACTGAACAAAAGAGTTTTGAGATTTCCAGGAAGAGAAACTGTAAAAATACTGTTGTGAAATAACACTGTATTTTATAAATAAAATGTACATTACAATTATAGCTACTAAAAGCAATTCAGTCAAAAGCGAGTGTATTTTCTGTCTTGTGTTGTTTGATTATAGTGTTATTATAGAGATGCTGCAGGAATATCAGGCTGATATTATTGTACACATCCAGTATAGCTGCATGTGCACAGAAAACAGCGCTTGAATGCTTTAAACTCATATTGAAATCCTCACAAAGGAATCGATAATTGATTTAAATTTTATTTAGAAATAAAAATTGTACAAGTATCCAATTCCCGACCTCAAGTATTCGATTCTAGAATTGTAATGGATGTTAGACTCAGCCCTAGTGAAGCCTGGGGCGACGGGTGTCAGGTGGGTTACTCACAGCCACTCCTCGGGGTCCAGCTTCTCCTCTCTCTCCAGGGATGCCGATCTCGCCCTGTGGGGGTACTCATCTTCAGTGACCATCAACTGAGCACTGCACACTGTATCAATAGCCGTATACCTTCTTACTAAATGACCGAATTATAGATGCAGAATCCAGAAGTACAGTAACAGTAGCTGAACATCAGCATGCATTACCACAGAAACGGTTCATATCAGGGCAAGAGTCAGATACATACAGGTATACCTGGCTCTCCAGAGGGTCCTGCTTCTCCCATCTCTCCTGGACTGCCCTGAAGGGAGAAGGAGAGTTCAATTATATTCCATTTAAAATTCAAATCTACCTCAGATGTTCTTCCAGTCTGATTCATTTAGACAGAAACACTAGACCAAAGAGCAGAGACAAGGTTTTCCTGCTCCTCCCTCTTTATCGGCTTGGAGAGAGGATTCAAACAAGGGTTTCGTGGTTCTCTTGCTTTATAGGCTCAGAGAGAAAATCCAGACGAGGTTTTCCTTCTTCTCCAGCTTTACAGCTATATAGAATCTGAAATGCTCTTCTGTCGCTGAGCAGTGCTCGATTACTCATGCGTGCCGGTGCGTTTCGGTCCGGATGAGAGTGGCACTGCTCAGTGCTGTGGGTGGAGGTGATCTCTCTTTGGCATCTGTCTCGCTCTGATATCCTGAGAGTATGTTCTCTATGATATTCGCCTGTATGTTAAGGTCAAGAATAGGATTGTTTGCTCCCCAGTAGATGGGTTGCTTGGTTGGAAACCCTTAGGGTGTTATGAAGGGGAGTCCGCAAGCGTCCCTCTTTTTCGTTTGCTGCCCTCCCCAACAATTGCTGGGCTTTGAAATAGGGATGTAGGCACCCCTTTGGATGGATACTTTGATAGGGATATTCCTTTACTAAACTCAGCTCTTTTCTCAGAAGAGCTGATGACGTATAACAGCGAGACGTCACGTCCTGTTCACCTTCTCGGGAGATACGCAACCTGAGAGGGGCTATAAGGGGCCGTTCACACAATACATGTTTTTGCGTTTAAAAGCGAGATGCAGGGCAGTGGAATAAGAGAATAAAAAGAGCTTCACCCACAATACACTGCAAAAGATGCAGTTGCAATTGAGTGAACTGAGCCGAACACATCCATCTAGTGCGGGTTCACACAGAAGAACAGAGCTTTCTTTCTCCTATTTCAACATTTTGAAATGATGAAAAAAAAATTGCAGTGTGTCAATAGTGATGAGAAATCGCAACTTTTTGTTATTTCAATTATTCTATTCATTAATTGGGACATTTTCATGAATAAGTCATTTCTGTGTGTTTTAAATAAGGTTTATCATTATTTTACATTGAATGGATATATAGAAACAACAGGATGCCTCATGCTACGTTCACACCGGACGCGAATAGGGTGTCAGGCGCGAATAATTTCAATGTTAAGTCAATTCAAAGACGCTTTACGCACGTGAAAAATTCCTGCGGCGCGACTGAGCCGTGGAGCGCGGCGCGGAAGACGCGAATACGCCTCGTTCGCGCGAATGGCGCGAATTGAGCGTCTGGCGCGTTAAGCGCGAATGTGCCATTTGTGCATTTGTCTGCCGCCAGAGTTGAAAAATCTGAACTTTGGCGTGAATTCGCGCCGCGTTAACCAATCAGGAGCCTAGCTGCTTGCTCACGTGGTGAAGTGTCTGGATGCTTCGAAAAAATTATTTTGTTAATATGACTAGTGGGATTATACACAACAAAGCAAATGTTTTATCACTTAAAACATTATTTCTATATATGAGACATGTTCATTTTGTATTGAATGTTATTCATTCCATAGCTAGATTATATAAAATAGTATTATGTTGTAAAGACAATCAACATATGTGCATAATTTCGTGTCTGGACGTGAGAGAGAGAAAACAAATCACAGGACAGGTTAATAACTTTTGAAGGCTGGCTCTATTCATCATCAAAACAAAAATAAATGACAGCTAGATTAGATGGATGAGGGCGAGGGTGATCCTCGCTCCGATGCGGGACAACAGGTCATCAAACTGGGCGCGTGACAGGCGGAAGTACCGCTGACAGCGGCCGTCAGTCAGCGCAGCTCCTGGAGCGAGCAAATGCTGAAACTCGCCAAACGGTTCGGCTCTGAAGGGTCCGGTGGACACAAATATACGGCGACGATGATCCCCACGCCGCTGTTCTGCTCTCCAGAGTAAATACAGAGCGGTAACTCTCTTGATGAATGCTCGGTTGACATAAAAACAATGGCCGCCAACGGATTTCGATTCTGACGCGCATCACGCGCGTAAATTTCGTTTCAAACTTTTGTTTTTACGTGCGCCAGTTTTGCTCTTGACACGCAAAATAACACAAAGTGGTCAAGCGTCAAACTCGACACGTCAGGCGCGAATTTGACGCGCGATTCGCGTCCGGTGTGAACGTAGCATTATGTTGTTTCAAAAAACGAAACGTTCCACTTTGGCTGATAAAGCAAGAATCTTAACATATTTCTGTCTATAAAAAAAAAAATATTGTTTCTGTGCTAGAACTTTGATGATTTGCATGTAAAAATATGATTTAAAGCAGTGGTTTAAATCAACTGTTCAACAGCAGCATTGCACATCTCTCTTATCTAAGAGACCAGGTTCAGTTCACACAGATCTCTGACAATCATAAACTGATTACATTTTATTTTCATACAGCGCCTTACTATCATCAGGTAAGTTGTGAATAGACTGATATACTCACCACTCCTCCTTTGGCACCTTTTGCTCCAGCTTTTCCTGGCAAACCCTGGATTATACATACACACACACACACACACACACACACTCGTTGTGAGTTGCACAGTGATACAAAAACAGTGAACAATGGTACTAACATCTGAGGAACCACTCAAATGGTCTTATCAAACAGATCAACCCTAAGGTGAATTAAACCTTTGCAGATCTTAAAAACAAGCATGAATGACAAAAGAATCACATCAACTACACCATCTCTTATTCATATTTCCTTTATCAGATTAATATTAAATCTGTGTGCTTAGCTTTTCAACAGTGTAATGGATGATAATACGTACAGGCAGACCATTAGGTCCTTTTTCTCCAGAGACTCCAGGTCTACCAGCATCCCCCTATGGACACACACACACACACACACCATGAGCATCATTGCGTTTGACGCAGCGAAAGAAAGCCTAGATGAGTCTGAGCAGAAAACATTTACCTTTTCACCGTCTAGTCCTTGAGTCCCATCCTTCCCATCCCGGCCTGGGATGCCCTAAGATCCACAGAGAGCATTATTATGGGGAAATCTAACGCTCATCATAACAGCAAATAATACATGTCCTTACAGGCTCGCCTTTAGGTCCCGGACCTCCAGGGACTCCCTTGGGGCCGATCTTCCCCTATTGAGAGATTGACATTGATAATATTACAGAACATGAAGTAGAAGTGACTACATGTAATGAGTAATATGATGACAGTTTTCCTACTATCTCTCCTTTGGGCCCTCTGAAACCTTGAGGTCCCTTTTCACCAGCATCACCCTATCCAGAAGACACACACACACTTTTACTGATGAGATTCACTGTGCCTCTACCATACACATGCATGAGAATAATGTGCAGACTTTGAGAAACACTCACGGTTTTCCCAATGACGCCAGCAATTCCAGGCTTTCCTCTGAAACCAGGCAATCCCTACAAACAGAAGCAGTTTGGAGATCACTCTGCTTATGTGTGACTGCATGTATTGTTGGGGTCACGTGTCGTGTGATGTTTGCTGAGGTCTTACTCTGTCTCCCACTGGTCCCCCGGGCCCCTGCTGACCCCTCAGCCCTCGAGAGCCCTTAATGCACACAAGAGAAGGAAAAATCAAGCTCCTAAAATTACACATTTCCCACAACACACAGTAGAGGTTATGTTTGAATAAAGTAATGCACCACATTTCACATCACAGACACTGTTGAAGCAGCAGAACTGATAAAGAACGGATGTTTGAACAAGTACAGCATTTTCTTTACTCAAGAAACACTGTGAGCTCTATTTTAACAATCTGAAGCGCAAGTAACTTTGTGGGCGGGTCTCGGCGCTGTTGCTATTTTACCGGCGCCCGACGCAAGTTTAAAAGGGGTTGGTCTGGAGTAGCTTCATTATTCATAGATGTAGTTTGGGCGTAACGTGAAATAAACCAATCAGAGCGAGATCCAACACACCCTTTAAGAGCAGGTGCGCATGTTGCATGACGGATTGATATTATTATGGCAGCTTTACCAGTAATTTCGCAGTCTTTTTTTCCTGGTTCTTGACGGACAAATTAATTTGTCAGGTGTCCTTACATAAATATGTGTCTTGCCACTATTGGGCAAACAGGTCTGATCTGTCATTACTACAATTAGCCTGAAAAATTTGGGTAAATTTGTAAGCTAGATGTAGGCCTACATTTGTTTTCATCTTCATGGACACCACAATGATTTCCCTCATGTGTTCATATATTTCCTTGTTATAATGTATGATTTGCAAAAATATAAACTGCTGAATCTGTGTTGATGAGAGAATCAAAGTGTATGCGCGTTGTGCACCCGCTACATTATGGTCAAGCATGCGCGCTTAAAATAGCATTATGAACAACGCGCCACTGACTTTAGACCAGGTTTTTTCTGGTCATTGGCGCAATTGTTTTCTGGAAGTGTAAAATAACACCAGGGAATGTTTGCGCCGAAACACGCCTCCTTTTTTGCGCCGATCCGCCCAGGGAGCGCAAGTTCATTTCCTAGTTTACCGACATGCGTCTTTTGAGGGGAAAATCCTGCTTTAATAGTATTGATACATGCGTTTGTGTATAAAGTATTTTTTTTTTATTTGAGTCCAGTTGAGTCAATATACTTTTTTAATTATACTATGCATAGCACTTCATCTTTTATATCATGAGATTGTGTCCAAATGCATTCAATGGCAAGAAAAACTGAGCGCCCATGTAAACTGTCCAACCTGTAAGTTGATGAACACATAATGAAGTTCACAGACAGTTCCAGTGATGGACAAAACACACATCTCTGTCATCCTCTGGTCTAAAACCTCACAGCTCCATCTGAGCTTGATTTTCATCAAATCTTAGTATTATAAAGACACATGCACCTGTCTGACCATATATACAACCACAATCCCAAATCAGATGACACTGTGTGTTATTATTAACAAAATATGAGGTTTCCGCCCAACAGCATCGATCTGTAGCTAAATTTGCTGTTTTATCATCATCAACAACAAAATCATATAGCTACCTGTGGCCCTACCAGCTCGTTTCACATTAAATGTGATTACTGTTTTTAATATAATATCCAGTTTTAATATGCCATTTGCAGCAATGTATATTTGTGCAATTTTGTTATTTTAGTGCTTAGTGGAGAGTCATGGGAGAGTCATGGGACAAAAGAAGGTTGGAAAACACTGATCTGGAGCACTCCATTTACTGTTGTTAGGATTATATACACTCACTTAAAGGATTATTAGGAATCCTGTGTTTGACCCCCTTTCGCCTTCAGAACTGCCTTAATTCTCCATGGCATTGATTCAACAAGGTGCTGAAAGCATTCTTCAGAAATGTTGGCCCATATTGATAGGATAGCATCTTGCAGTTGATGGAGATTTGTGGGATGAAGCTCCCGTTCCACCACATCCCAAAGATGCTCTATTGGGTTGAGATCTGGTGACTGTGGCGGCCATTTTAGTACAGTCAACTCATTGACATGTTCAAGAAACCATTTGAAATGATTCCAGCTTTGTGACATGGAGCATTATCCTGCTGGAAGTATCCATCAGAGGATGGGGACATGGTGGCCATAAAGGGATGGACATGGTCAGAAACAATGCTCAGGTAGGCCGTGGCATTTAAACGATGCCCAGTTGGCACTAAGGGGCCTAAAGTGTGCCAAGAAAACATCCCCACACCATTACACCACCACCACCAGCCTGCACAGTGGGAACAAGGCATGATGATCCATGTTCTCATTCTGTTTACACCAAATTCTGACTCTACCATCTGAATGAACAACAGAAATCGAGACTCATCAGACCAGGCAACATTTCTCCAGTCTTCAACTGTCCAGTTTTGGTGAGCTCTTGCAAATTGTGGCTTCTTTTTCCTATGTGTAGTGGAGATGAGTGGTACCCGGTGGGGTCTTCTGCTGTTCAAGGTTGTGTGTGTTGGGTCTTTGCTGCATACCTCGGTTGTAACGAGTGGTTATTTCAGTCAAAGTTGCTCTTCTATCAGCTTGAATCAGTCGGCCCATTCTCCTCTGACCTCTCGCATCAACAAGGCATTTTGGCCCACAGGACTGACCCATACTGGATGTGTTTCCCTTTTCACTCCATTCTTTGTAAACCCTAGAAATGGTTGTGTGTGAAAATCCCAGTAACTGAGCAGATTGTGAAATACTCAGACACCAACAACCACGCCACGCTCAAAACTGCTGAAATCACCTTTCTTTCCCATTCTGACATTCAGTTTGGAGTTCAGGAGATTGTCTTGAGCAGGACCACACCCCTAAATGCACTGAAGCAACTGCCATGTGATTGGTTGATTAGATAATTGCATTAATGAGAAATTGAACAGGTGTTCCTAATAATCCTTTAGGTGAGTGTATATTTTTAATAGTTACATTTTTAGGCTGCTCTGCCTCAGCGGTCTAACAGCGAGATATCCAATCAAATCAAAGAGGGCGGAGCCTAATGTTCACAGAGGACGAGTGTGCATGCCAGAGCGATGCTTCAGTTTAACAGTTAAAGAGTATCAATAGCATGTAAATAGCTAAGCATTCAGTATTTAAGAATTCTTAAAAGACTAATGATGTAAACTATTGCCAATGAATAATAGCCCATAATTTACATAATTCATGTAATGTAATTCAAATCTGAGAGACAAGAAACATCAACAGAGCCGTCTTGATAATATTAGGCATTCGATTAAAGACCATGACACACCAAGCCGACGTCACAAGAACTAGCGGCGATGAAAGCTGACTGTGTCGCCGACTGCAGGCCACGGTTGACGAGCGTGTGTGTGTGTGTGTGCGCCTGCGTGTCAGGGAAGATCTGTCCGTATCAGTAGTCTATATTAATGTGTCACGGCCCTTATGGGTATGTGACACATTGTGTGCATATTTATTTAAATATGGTTCAAATTGATTACAATACTATCTTTATCTTCATCCCCTTTAAATCACCACCAAATGTTCAAGACATTGCTACGGCAAGTGTAAGTGTAGCTGAAGGACAGGCGTGTGAGTTTCTCCCACCTGTAATCCCACTGTCCCTGGTGTTCCCGGAGGACCGGGCGGCCCCTGATCACCCTGAGGGAAGAGACACCGAGAGAAACACATTACAACAAGCAGTTTTCAGCTTTCAATCTCAAAGAGGAATAGTGTTTCCATGTATTCCCAGGGTGGTAAAAGCTCACCTTCTCTCCGTCTTTCCCCAGCTCTCCCTTGCTTCCTTTATGACCTGTATGACCCTAAACGAAAGCAGAAGCAGCTCAGCAATCTGTGATATCTTCTGTAATGAGAGACAGATGTGTCATCATCATACGTACCTTGAATCCAGGCATCCCAGGCGGTCCAGGAGGACCCGGAGGACAGATGGCCGGACACTGCAAACGAGACAATGATGTAATCAATCTGCATGCAGAGAAAAACACGTGTCCTTCTACATGAGAAGCTCTTCCTAGTCATTGGGATTTTGAGGGAAGCTAAAATAAAGATGTATGTTGAAAACGGGATAACACTCCCAATAACCGCTCAACCCTGTGTAAGGGTTGGACACACAGTGTACGTTACACTCACCAGCAGATCTCCATTGCCTTCAGGAAGAGTTCCTGGAAGTCCCTAAAAGGAGGCGGATGACAGACATAAAACTGGATTATTCAAATAAAATAAAGTGTTTCTGCACTCAAACTAGATGTACTTACAGGAGGTCCATCTACGCCTGCAAGACCAGGAAGTCCTGGAAGACCCTCCGGCCCCTACAACCAATCACAGACCAGCGTCACGGACCACTGTGCAGTGTAGACAGCGTTCTAGTAGATCCATTACAAATGAACGACAACACGTGTTTGCGCACTCACCGGCGGCCCCTGAGGGCCCGCTCCACCTGGAAGCCCGTTCTCTCCAGCAAGACCCTGAGATCAGACAAGAGCAAACGCTGCACACATTTACATCTGTTGAGGATCCATGCTGGATAATAAATGTATATAAAACAACTCGGAGGGCGTGCAAACAGACCGAATCTCTGGGCTAATTCCTGAGTACTCACCAGAGCTCCTGGTCTACCTCTGCCCTGCGGACGACAAGACAGCACATCTCATCACTAACCCTGGGCATCATTACACTATACACTGCATACTGATGATGTTTTGAGAGTGTGAGTAATGATGGTGGTTTGAATGCGTGGGAAAATGACGGTGTTAATGAGACTATCATATATTGTGGTGTGACTGAAGAAGTTCTTTGAATCCTGTGATTGAAGTGTCTGTGTTTACAGTGGGTTTACTCATGCTGGGCACATACAGGGGGTCCGTCTGGTCCGGGAGGTCCTGGGTCTCCCTACAAAAGCAACAACAAAATTTTAAGTCTCCGTTGGCAGCTGCGAAACCGAAGACAGAAGCAGTTTGCGTTTCCCAATGATGGACGCACCCCAAACTCGTGTGTATTCGTGTTCACGCAGTAGTGTGACTGTCAAAGGTTTCTGACCACTGTGCGGTTTGCAGCCAATCCCACAATATATATCATCTATTCACAATGTGAATATGTTTTTTATCATGGGTACATTGCAGAGTTTCACGAGAGACAAGCACATTAAAATGAAGTGAATCCACTAATATAGCCTATCCCGAAATGATATGACATATTTGTTCTTCTGTAGACCTCTACGGTATTTATGCACATTTGTTCAAAACAGCCTGTAGGATTGTTCACATGATGTATGTCGAAGTTTTGTATGGTTTTGTTACAGTAATTATTACCATGTTGGACTGTGTGTCTATTTCTCTTAAATGCATCAACTTATACTTATCATTTTGGTTCGATTGCTTGTGTTACATGAGGAAATACATGTTTTGTGTCTATCTGATGTAGTAGATTTAAAGTTTACTCACCCCCATGTCACCCAAGATGTCCATGTCTTTCTTTCTTCAGTCGAAAAGAAATGAAGGTTTTTGATGAAAACATTCCAGGATTTTCTCCATATAATGGACTTTAATGGGGACCAAACGGTTCAAGGTCCAAAAGAAACTTTAAGTACAAATTGCAAACTTGTTCAACAGGCTTTAAACGATTCCAGACAATAAATACGGGTCTTTTCAAGCGAAACGATCGCTCCTTTTTTTAAAAAATAACAAAGTTTAAGTTTTATAAGCTCAAATGCTCGCCTTGCTCTGTTCTGTAATGAGCGTGACTCTCCTGTTCGAACTCGTTCAACAAAATGAACAAATCTTTTTCCGAATCAATCTGTTCGTCTATTTCGCCGAATGAACCAAATGACTCAGAAAAAGATTTGTTCATTTTGATGAACGAGTTCGAACAGGAGAGTCACGCTCATTACAGAACAGAGCAAGGCGAGCATTTGAGCTTATAAAACTTAAACTTTGTTATTTATTTATTAAATGAGCGATCGTTTCGCTTGATAAGACCCTTATTCATCGTCTGAACTCGTTTAAAGCCCTTTGAACAAGTTTGCAGTTTGTACTTAAAGTTTCTTTTGGACCTTGAACCGTTTGGACCCCATTGAAGTCCATTATATGGAGAAAATCCTGGAATGTTTTCATCAAAAACCTTAATTTCTTTTCGACTGAGGAACGAAAGACATGGACATCTTGGATGACATGGGGGCGAGTAAATTATCAGCAAAAGTTTTTTTCAAAAGTGAACTACTCCTTTAATGTATGTAAACTAAAGGTGGTTTATTATGCCCATTTTCACAGGAAGTAATATAAGTCTCTGATGTCCTCAGAATGTGTCTGTAAAGTTTCAGCTCAAAACACCAGCCAGATCATGTATTATAGCTTGTCAAAGTTGCCCCTTTTAGGGTGTGAGGGAAAATGCTCCATTGTGTGTGTCCCTTTAAATGCAAATGAGCCTCTGCCCGTTCAGAGACAGCTGATCCGCCGATACTGGAACAGCATAACATTTGAGAATTTCTCTGAATAATACCCAGAAACGAGTGCCGGAGTCACATTTGGGCGGGGCGACACATGTCGCTCCGCCCACCCCCAAATTACTTGGTTTATAATACTGCAATCTTACTGGTGTAGACGATTCAGGTCTAATAATGCGCGTCCTTTATATCCGATTTTGTGAATGATTTGGCTGTATTAAAGAAATTTTAAATGCTAACTTTAATCGTATCTTATTATCGGTTTACCATGGTAACTTTAGTTAAGATCTATTGGCTAATGTTTTATTGTGCTTAAGACACAGAATAGATGAAGTTATTGTTTAAAAACGAACGCTTCAGGGAGATGTTTTACAATAGCACGTCATTCACTTGTTCTCTTCATATTTGTGTCAGGATCGGTGGATCAGCGCAAATGATGATAATAATTCACTGTACGAATGTAAGCAGCTGATTTAAATTTAAAGCACGACCGTTTTTTGTTGTCATTTTTTAACAAGATTTGTTGTCCAATGCTCGCATTATTTGGTACAAAGAGCAAATACAATGTTTAATGGCAAACTCGTGTTTCCTTGTTGTTTACCTGTTAATAAAATATGAGGGCCTTTATATTGATTCTGTAAAGCTATATTATAGTTTTTAAAGATTCATATTTTCTAATAAGTGTCAAACGGTTAACATGTACAACTATCTGTGACAGTGACATCAGGTATATTAAAAATGCATTATTTATTCTGTGTTCATGTTTTAATATGCGTATACATAGGCTACGGGATAAAATGTTTTTAAATATTAACACATATAGACTAGCTGCATAACCATAAACACCCACTACTGTAAATCTGGGCAATTATAATATAATACAATAAATAAAATACCCAGCAGAGAAGTGATATGAACATGTAGGCTATTGCTTAAATACAGAGATGTATAAAGTACTAGAAACCCAGACTTGAGTAGAAGTTTAAGCACCACACTTAAGTAGAAGTACTAAAGTATTCAACATTTTTTGTACTTAAGTAATGCAAGTAGTTTATTTTAAAATTAACTACTTAAGTACTAAAAGTAAAAGTACAAGTATTGTGTCATGTAATTATTAAAGAAAGCAGTCAAAAGTTTGAACTAGCAATCAAATAAGCAATCTTTGGCGGGAAACAAATTTGCTTTGGCGGCCGCCCCTGCATTAGTTGTCAATGTGTGTGTCAATCAATACCATTACCCAATAAAACTGGCGTGCGATTTAGGCAGCATGAATAAAATTTTCATAATTGTAACGAGTAACTAGCAGAACATTAAAAAAATATCGAAGTAAAAGTATTAAATTCATCTACTGTAAAATATCGATTGAAGTAAAAGTAGAAGTGTGAGAAAAAAACAATACTCTAGTAGAGTACAGATACAGAATTTTAGTACTTAAGTAGTTCTACTTGGTTACTATACATCTCTGCTTAAATCCGCTCTTGAGCACATAATTAACAATATTTGCAACTGATCGACAATAACATCTGTGTTAGTAAAAAAATGTTTTTTTATTTATTTTCACATTTCAGCACAGCAGGGTTTTTATTCCCACTGTACGCTCAAAACCCACAGCCAGGGCTTGTGTGGTAACCTACTTATTCATCACAGTGGTTTAGCTTAAAAATAAAATAAAACAAACTTTCAGATTTATCCGATGTTTTACTGAAATACGGTGAATAATCATAATTTGTGTAAAATCCTGAGTTTGTGTTTATTCACTTATCCTAATGAAAAAACGAAGAAGCATAAACGAATGGTGTAAAATTAGCAACATATTTCATGATATTGTCTAGCCTTACAAAAAAAAATAATAGCCAAATTAAAGCTTACAATATGACTTTTTGCAAAGCTGCTTTGAAACTATGTGAATTGAGCGCTATACGAATAGATTTTGACAGTAACTTCATCAAGCTCATCAAAAGATTACCCAATTGTTACCGAAATCGCCATGGTTATCACTTAATATTTCTGTAGTACGGCCAAACAGCGTTGTCAATCATTCATAAACTCATATAGACTCGTCTCGTACGTAAAGAAATTGTCAATAAGATTCTTGTGTTATAAACCAATAAAATCAGATGTGGGCAGAGCGACACGTGTTGCCCCGCCCACTTGAGTCGCCCGCCCCCTCGTCCCGACCGGACTCTGGGGTTACTCGGGGGAGGGGAAACAGCTTGTTCTGAGAGATTGATAATGATTTATGATTTCACCATTATAGGGGTTTGTTTACACACACTCTTCTATGATAGGACCCCTTTAAGTCATAAACAAAACATTTCCCGATGTAATATTGCATACGCGACAACTACTTTCTTACTTTTTAACTCCCTATTTGATGCGTTTTTTACACAATATTGGGTTGATGAACAGTATGCCTCTCGCCGCTAGGATCACAGTTTTTCATCACGGTAATGAACACTGTCAGTCAGCTAATGTCATATTTATGCAACACATTTTCTTTGTTATAAAATATCACGTGAACTTCCCGGTTCACAGCTCACTGCTATCCACACAGAGTGATGATGATGATTTTAGCTGATTCCACCAAACTAATTACAAGAAAACCTGTGGTGGGAAGAAGACTTGACATTCCAGGCTGGATTAAGAGGACTTCATCTGAAGTCACCTGATCCTCATTAAAACGGCCCACGGCTCTGCTATGGCTGCACACAATATGAACACATGACTTATGGACACAAGTTGTTGTTGGAAAAGGAAAATCACACCTATAAAGGAGTTTTTAAAAAGACCTATTATGCAAAATTCACTTTTGCGTGGTGTTTGAACACAGTGTGTGTAAGCAAGCAGCCTACAATAGTAAAATCCACTCACTTTTTTTATAAATCAAAAGTAGAGATCTATTAACAATCTATAACAATATCAATAACAGTGCCTATAAACGTTTGAAACAATCTATATTGTTAAAAGCATTTTAATATAAATAAAGGTGACTTGACTCTATAAATACCCTGTTCTAGTTTTCTCCCTATTGTGACGTCACATTGTACAGGCTCCGCCCACCAATGGCATCACATTGTACAGGCTCCGCCCACGAGTGGCATTACATTGTACAGGCCCCGCCCACAAGTGACATCACATTGTAGAGGCCCCGCCCACGAGTGACATCACGTTATACAGGCCCCACCCGCGAGTGATATCACATTGTACAGGCCCCGCCCCTAAGTGACATCACATTGTACAGGCCCCGCCCATTGAGTAGCATCACATTGTAGAGGCCCCACCAATTGGCATCACATTGTACAGGCCCCGCCCACGGGTGGCATCACATTATAGAGGCCGTGCCCACGAGTGAGATCACACTGTACAGGCCCCGCCTATTGAGTGGCATCACATTGTACAGGCCCCGCCCATTGAGTGTCATCTCATTGTGCAGGCCCTGCCCACGAGTGGCATCACATTGTACAGGCCCCGCCCATTGAGTGTCAACACATTGTGAGGGCCCCGCCCATTGAGTGACATCACATTGTACAGGCCCCGCCCACTGAGTGGCATCACATTGTGCAGGCCCTGCCCACGAGTGGTGACGATCTGCATCGATCTCGCCCTGAGTGAGCCGAAACTTAGTCCGCCATTTTATATCCTCGCTCTATCTCCTGTTGATATTATGTCTGGGCCACATAAACATTACAAATGTGTGAAGTATCCAAAGCGTAAGCTGTAAAGGCTCCGCCCTCTTCTGGAAAGGGGCGGGAGCAGCAGCTCATTTGCATTTAAAGGTACACACAATGACGGCCTGTTTTTGCTCACACCCAGAAGAAGTTGGACATGCTATAATAACTGATCTGTGGACCGATATTACACCCTGAACAAGGGGCATAACACCCCCCCCCCCCCCTTAAATAGGAGATCCAGAGACAAATACTACAGTAGAAGTGCCTTAGTCATAACGGGTTATGTTCAGGTGTGGAGAGACTCATTTTATTTCACTCATAAAGACTGAGAGTTACTCACTGCTGCTCCTGGGGGCCCGTCTTTACCAGCTGGACCGTCCGGACCGGTCAACCCCTACAGGACAGGACGTTTCCATGATCAGACGACAACACTTATAGTGCTTAAATGATTTCCTTTACATAAATGAGTTTAAAGAATCCCCCAGCGTGTGTGTGTGTGTGTGTGTGCCGCTGGAAATGCTGTGTTGCTTCATGACTTACATCCACACCAGGAAGGCCAGGCAGTCCCGGGCTCCCCGCGGCCCCAGGGCCACCCGCTTTTCCTTTCGGGCCCTGCCATCCAAACACAAACACCATCTTACATCACCATCGTCTCCATTTTATGTTTACATGTTTGCATCTTCACAAAAAAAGCTTCATGGGAATAATGCACTGAGCTCCGGCTGGACGGGCTGAAGACATGACATGACAGTCTGCCTCATTACTGATACACGTCTCCACATCTCCATCTAAAGCAGAGCTAGCATTCATACGCTACCAGAAGATCTGACAGGAGATCAGGAGATACTCACAGGCTTTCCGGGGAGTCCAGGAGGGCCAGGTTTCCCCTGCAGAGATCACAGGGTCAGAACTACATCTACAGTCAGGAAAGCTGAATAACACAGAGGAGTGTGTGGAGGGGGTCGGGGAAACTCGAGACGAGTGTGTTTGGTTTGAGGCTGAATGAATGGGCTCTCTGTCACTGCACTGCGCTGAGCAGATTTTCGTTTACTAAGGAAACATTCACAGCTTTCATCGTTTGCATGCGTAAATTCCTGAGAGTCTTTCTTTTAACAAGTAAACGTCTGTAAGGACTCACGGCTTGTCTAAACAGTTAATACATTGCAATACAGTGGTGTTTAGAAAATTAAGTATTTTTCGTGAAGAATATTGTTAAGAGCAATTTAATTCACATAATGAAAATCTGTTAAATCTGTCAAAAACAAATATTTAGGTTTTTTTTCTTACTTAAAATGTGAAGCAAATAAAAACCGATAAAGAGAATGTAATCTAGATATAATGTGTCTGTGTGTAAACTCACATCGATGCCATCTTTCCCTGGGGGTCCCGGTGGCCCCGTCGTCCCCACAGTGCCTCGAGGACCCGGCCTCTGCAACACACACACGATCAAGAAGGACAATCAGATGAGCAAATACACAAAGAAAAGAAAGAAATGCCACAGGTGTTTTGTTCTCATATCTCAGTGTGAGACTGCCCTCCTGTCTCAACCCGACTCAAATTAAAAACCCCAAATAAATCTGTTTATCTGTGTATACTAACTGGTCAAAAAACGATCCATAAAGCAGTTTCAAACATTCAGGCAGAAAAAGACCAACACGACGAGCAGAAATGAAGTGAGGTGGGTGAAGTGGGCAAACACTAGTTCTCACAAAGATGCCATTGTTGACGCTCACATTACACGGTGAACTAGAATGTTTCGTAAGGTAACCTGATTATTTTCCTCACGTTGTAACATCTTAATGATAAGATTTATTCATGTAAGACGTTAACTTAGTTACATCAACAGTATATTGAAGAGTCAGGTAGAAATCTCTGCACTTTTACAGTCAGTCCACAAATTATTGAAAAGCGTTTATAAACGAAAGAGTGATTAATTCCATACATGATGCAAACTCGTTATCCACTGAGATTCACAATATGCGCTAAAGTTCTCAGCCGGGATATTATTATAGGCAGCAATACAGCGACCCGTTAAATATGGATATCCCAAGCAATGAGCCGAAGCGGCCGGTTATTAGTCGCTCGTCCCGCATCTCTTACCTGGGCGAGTGCCGATGTCACCAGCTGCGACAGAAAGAGTACGTGGAGCGCGGAGAACATCACGGCCATGGCTGCGGTCCTCCTCTCGGTGCTGTGCTCAGCCTGTGCGGGGCTCGCTATGGGCGCAGATAAAGGGGCAGCGCGGAGTCCTCGGAGGGGGTGGACATGACATGAGTTACACTGATCACTGTACAGCTCACTCATCAACCCACCCCCGCAATCATTATCAGCATCAGCAACATAATATTATTGAAAAATAATGTCAGATCAACAATCACCTGCTTGACCTTTACACACAGAAATGAGTTAGAATAGTAGTTGAATTCCCTCTTTTCCAGACCCACCAAACACCAACTATTTAGCCTACTAACATATAAAATGTGTATTAAAAAAAAAACTATTTCATGGAAATGTACGTTAAATATATATTCACAATATAACAACTTTTGAGCTAAAATGTTATATTGCTGAAATTACATGAGTGGGTGAATTCACAAAGGCTGTTCAGACTACATCCAAATTGG
This sequence comes from Pimephales promelas, assembly GCF_016745375.1. The sequence continues at coordinate 58,825,230 of NW_024121099.1, read as the reverse complement.
ATTATTTCCCCCTCAAATGAGATTTTTACAGGCACACTGTCAGAAGAAGTGGATGGCACAGGGCTAAAGGCATTGTTAAAAGTTAAAAAATTGTTAAAAATGATAGAGATTTCAGATAGCTGTAAATAAACTTTTAGGTGCCTAATGTTTGCTTCATATTGTAGCGTTTGAATATATGCCATTTTTATTTTGTATTTTAGATTTTGTATTTTAGAAAAAAATACCAATTTATTCTGTTATCGTAGATGAAACTAAAGATATTAAGAAAGAGCAAATGTCAATTGTCCTGTGATAACAATGGTTTGATAGAGTTTGTGAGAGCTGTCAGAAAAGCTGGATGCTGCTGGGTTAACTGAGAAAACCCAGCTGTTTGGGAAAGTATGGTTTGGACTACAAGAAAAATCTGGAAGGTCAGGGGTATGATGGGGCTGTAATGAGTCGGGGCAAGCATGCAGTTCATGTGGACAATGCAGTACACACCGTCTCAACCTGGTCATGGTAGATGCCATCAAAAGTGTGCCTGATGCTGGACATTTCTTTTCTTTGTTGGAAAGAATTGATGTCTTTTTGTCTGGATCTTTCATCCATCAGAAATGTCTTGAAGTGCAGCGGAACATGTGTGATGGTGTATCAAGGGAGATCCAGCAACTTAGTGACACACGCTGGGCTTGCAGACATAGCATATATTGCAATGTCATGGATAGATTGCGCTTGTATATGGTCCTTGAAGAGATCTCAGCTGAAAACAATCGTCAAAGAGCCAGCTGCCCCAAAACGCCTTTCCCAGCAGCAGATCCAAGCACTTATCTCCGACGCTGGTCATCGGGGAGTTTCTGGATTCGATCAAATCGCTCCCACATCAAAGAATCTCAACTAACTCTCCTAAGCTAAAGTCTTTAACACCAGCTTGTTCCCAACCACAGGTGCACCTTATCCACTTTAACTCCATCAAACCATATATATATTTCCATTCTCACAGCCGTAGTAACATCCACCTGCACATGCAGGAACCTACTTCACTCATGACTGCCGAAGCAGCAGTACTACCTCAGCTCCCACAGAAATGCAAGCTTTAGCATCAGTTCTGCCAGGAAGACTCAATTGCTACGTCACTTATTACCTTCTATCCGATCTTGTCTAGTACTTGTGGTATAAAAGACCAGTAATTAAACATGTTTGAGTTTGCAGATGCTTACATTCACCTCCATCCTCATCCTCCCCGCCACCACCAGGATGGTCCCTTCCTGTACCTCCCAGGGGGTCGGCTGCGTATGTACTCTCCCGAGTCTTTCTGGTAGAAGTGCCATTTCTCCATCCAACATGCTGGCACGGCTGCGGTATTATCTCCTCTGCTCCCGCAGGAGCTCCATTTCTCTGTCGATATTTCTCCACTGCCGCGGATGTGATGTTCTGTCACGCTCCCGCAGGAGCTCAGTTACTCCATCCCAGTGGCAGCTGGTGGGTTTTAAAAATATACTTATTTTAATGGTCAGATTTTTTAACTACTTTAAAATGGCTTTTTGGTCACTTACATACCTGTGTATTTATAGAAAATAACTCAGAAATCAAGAGAATATAAATATAAGTTACCTCACCTAGTCCTACCCTATCCATTGAAGCAAAAAATCCATCCTTCTTGTCCTTTTAAAGGGTTAGTTCACCCAAAAATGAAAAATAAGTCATTAATTACTCACATGCTGTACCAACCCCGTAAGACCTTTGTTCGTCTTCGGAACACAAATGAAGATATTTTTGATTAAATTTGAGAGCTGTATAACTACCACATTGGCTCCTGAGGGACTGCCTCTTGACGGCCCAGAAAGTCAATGAAGAAAATGTTTAAATATCCCAAGTGACTACCGTGGCTCAACTATATGTTTATCAAGCGATGAGAATACTTTTTGTGCGAAAAAACAAACAAAAATAACGAGTTTATTCGATTTCTTTTCTTCCTTGTAGGCCAGAAACGAGACTTCCTTAGATTTCCACGACGCATGCGCGAGAATTGCGATCTGAAGTAGTGTAAGCTGGTGTATGTGTGTGCAACCTCCCACAGCCGACTACCAGTGAGGCTCACCCTCCTGATGCCACGACCATCAAACTCTCATCCGATGACACAAGAAGCCCACCCGATCCAGCGACTAAGCCCCTTCCTACGATTGGCACACTTTCAGCTTCGGGTTGTGCAAGTTTTTGGCTGCGGTCACACATTAGTTTGCAGATTTTGGGGGGAGTACTCTGAGTTTGGCCCAAATACCCTCCTCTTAGACAGCCCACCAAATATGCACACCATTTACTCTATCAGACTTATTTGTAAGTGTTTTACTTTCAAATGATCTATCCTATCAACTCCTCATCAGTAATTACCATATCTATCCTATCAGCACAAGAGGAAGCCTATATATATACACAGTCTACTCACCTACATCCCTCCACCGCCCCGACTCCTCACTCTCGGCTTGTTCCTCCCACAGCCGAGAACTCTGGGTACAGGCCAAATGCCTCAAATAGCTCGGAGCCCTCCTCTCAGACAGCCCACCAAATGCTACCCTTTATTCTATCTGGAATATAATGGAGGGCTGATGATTTGGTCTTGTTTTGCAGCCACAGGACCTGATCACCTTCAGTCATTGAATCAACCATGAACTCTTCTGCACGCCAATGTATTCTAGAGTCAAATGTGAGGCCGTCTGTCCGAATTGCCAAAACTGGGCCATTCAACAGTACAATGATCCCAAGCACACCAGCAAATCTACACCAAGAACTGGCCCAGTCAAAGTCAACCCTACTGTAGAGCAGGTCCAGTTGGTCAACGGCTCAGTCTATTTCAGTTCCTCAGAATAGCAATGCTCCTGAACACACACTCGTTCTCAGGCCAGCAGCCCATGGGACACAGATGGGCGCAAATGCATTGGCTATTTAAACAACTTTGCGCAGGACGTGAAAATGAAAACTGCGTTGGGCTGAAACTAGCAAAACACACTTGCGTCACGCCTGGTACTGCATTGCACCGGCTGTAGGATAGAGCTCTAGATGTGTGGGGTAGAAGATGGAGGAGATAATGGCAGTGACCAACACCGAGGTCTTTCCCAGCATTTAAGCGATCCTGCTCCTGAACGTAACCTCCCGCAGCTGAGCCCAATTAAACACCGCACAGAGTGAGAGAGAACTGCACACAATACACATCACAACACCAAGAAATAAAATAAACTGCGTCCAGGGACGTAAAAAGAAGTTGCTATGGCTATTACATACCTCCGTTTTTGGAACCGGAAGTTGAGGTTATCCGCTTACTTACCCTTTAACGAACCCGGATATGTCACATAACCTTCTCTCTGGATTGGAATAAGCCCTGAATTAACGGTGTAAAGAACAGCGGGCCAAAATTCCTCCTCAATGATAAAGTCATACAGAAAACGATTACTTAGAGACATTGGCACTACAAGCAATTGAATCATGGAGTGTACTTAGTTTTTCACAACAGGCTTCTCTGTTTTGGCTTTATATTTGGTAAATAGTCATGTGTTATTGTTCATCTTGTATTTAATTTTAAGACCTGCTAAAGACCATATGATTATTATTATGTAGTGATACGTAAAACCATTACATTTTTAGAGGGGGTACTTTCTTTTTCACATGACGGTAGAACATATTTTTAGTGCTTACAAAGTACTTTTAAAATAAGTTCCAACTCAAGAGAGTATGCATTATAAACTCAAAGGAGTCACTTGCTTCGAAAAAGCATCATTCCTTTTTTTGTTCAACCATTACGTTTCCATAATAAAACTGTTATATTTAAAACCTTAATCCAGTGTAAATGCATTCATGGCACCTGTGAAAATAAATGTAAATCCCACTTTAGATGCAGCTTCTGTGCCTGGATTATACCATGGCACTAAATATATTCATATACCACATTATTCATTATCATAATTTTAAAGAACCGTATCAAAATCATGCATGTTCAATAAACGAAGATAATATTTTATAAAATGAGTTGACTATATTTACAAATTTTCATTCATTTCAGTCATAAAACCATATTGTGTCTACATACTGTACATAGAAACTGCATTCATCATATTATGTAGTCTACCTTATACTTACATGTCTGAGAGAAACAAATCCTCATTTCAGCGAGAGACGTGAGCGCTGGGAAATAGCCAAGCGGCAGCGATCCTTCAAAATCACGAGCATGATGTTCACAACACTTCTAACCACAGTTGTGTCTCCTCTCCTCGTGATTGGCCGCAGGAGAGTTGACAGATTTGAAACCTTATTAAATTGGAAAAGGATTAGTGCTCAGTTTTAAAGAGCAGAACATTTACACAACCCCTTATTATTAATAAAATACAGAAAGTAGAAGCCAAATGAAAGTACACTTTAATTATTACTCTAAAAAAGCATATAATCATGTGTGCAGAAAACAGGATAAATCAAAAGAGCAATATATGAACAGTAGTAACATTATTAATTCTAGAATATTTCATGTAGGGTTCATTTAAGGTCACGTTGGGAGTTAATGCATGTGCTGAACATACACAGAATCTCCAAGGAACTGATCTATACAAAGTCTGATTATTTAGTAATTAATGAGTCTATTTTACATCACTGCAGATGTAAAACAAACATGTTTGATCTTGGGCATTTTCATTAGCTTAATAAAGCACAAGTCCCTTCGTTAGAGTTCACGGCCGCGTTTCCCACAAGCCTAAACTGGTCGTAGAACAACTGCCATCAGTGGTTTCTAGAATCAACGGTGCTTTCGGGAAGCAGTCCAGAGTAATCAACCAAACACCAGCAGAAATACAGCATACCTGCGTCCCAACCAAATGTATTCACCATGGAAATATTTATCAATAGTTGTTTATTAGTTGAATGTAAAAATGACATTCTTCTTTCACAGTTTCAGTAAAAAAACAAATCTTGGGGAAAAAAAATTAATCTGAAATCATGGACAAGTCAAAGTTCAAGCAACAATAAGCCAGCTGTAAGAAGACAGGTGTAGCTGAGTCAACATAACCCCCCTTTAGAAAACAACAAATCATCTCATCTTACAGTGAGTTTATAAAGTGTCCATTTTCAGTGCGTTCTCATCATGAAGTCACGTCCACAATATCCATGGGCTCTTCCTTCTCCGATCCACTCGACGGGTCGCCGTTCACTGCATTCTTCCGGCGGTCTCCGGCTGCGCCGCTCGGCTCTCTCCGGTCCTTCTCCGGCGGGGTCGGGGAGCGGTGTGGAGGGCTGTCGGCCACCGTCCTGTCCGGACTCGGCCCTTCCTCCAGCTCCTTCTGCGAGTCAGCTGGACTGTCCATCTCGTCGCAGTCGCTCGAGCCCGCAGTGGATCCGGCGACACACTCCCACGGCGTGTTTGAGACCTCTTCTGCTCTCTCCGCAGTGACTTCAGGAGGCGTTCCTCCTCCAGTGCTTGGCTCCAGACGAACAGTCTCTCCGTTGTTCGCACCGGTGTCGGAGGCGAGCGGTGATGGGGCATCTAGAGCGGGCTCATGGTCTTCTGGTGAGCCCTCGCTGTCGCCTTGCTTCTTCGCGTCGGTGACGTCTCCGACTGGCTTGCTGGCGTCTTCTCCATCCCTGTGTTTGGCCCGTGAGTGGCCTTCGTCGGTGGCGCCGCTCTCTCCGCCGCCAGCTAAAGAGTTCTGCCGCTTCTCGGACTTCTTCTTGAAGCGTTTCTGGATTTTCCTGGGGCACCACACGAACTTGTCTTTGGGCTCAAAGTGCTGAAAGGCGAAGCGGACCAGCTTCCTGCGCTCACGCTTGTCCCGCACGGCGAACAGGAAGTAGTCGAGCACACTGCGCTTCACGCCGCTGAGGGTCTTCCTGACCAGCGTCTCCTCGAGGAAAAAGCGCACCAGAGGGGCCTGGAAATGCTCGAAGCCCAGCTCGCCCAGGCTCTTCAGGATCCGGGTGATCCGCAGATTGTTGTGCATGTTTCTGAAAGCAAATATTACAGTGTTTCAGTTATGTGTGAGATAAAGACAATCAAAAAAAAAAACAGAGAGAAATCAGGTACTTGGATGGTTTTAATACATCGTTATACATATTTATAAGCCCACTTGAAATATAACTATTATTATTTATTTTGTAGCAAATGCATGTTTGTTTGTTGCTGTCATTTCATTTCTTATTTGGAGCCGACTTAATTGCTTCTGTCTGACAGTCACTTTGCTTTCTGAAAAGACAAAAACTGAAGACAAAACTGGTTTAGTATTAATTAAAAAAGTTTAAAAAATATGTTGCAACCTGATATGGCTATGGTATTTTAAGGATGGATTGTAAAGATGGATTTCATTCAGTGATGCTTCCAAACACGAGCAATGAAACAAATATCACTCAAAGCTGTTGATAGTCACGTTAAAAAATCTCTAATCTACACCTGAGACAATATCTTCGCGACTGATAACTGATCTAATGCAGATTTCATCTGTACACTACAGGAACAAACATGTTCTCATTGAGAAAGGAAGCATGGCCGTCTCGGGACAGGATCCTCACCTCTCGAGATTGGCGAAGCGTTCCCTCCAGTTGTCGGCGCGCTTCACCTCGCCCGTGTCTCTGTTGAGCAGCTGCAGCCCGTAGAAGCCAAGCATGAGCTCGTAGGAATCCAGGAGACGGCTCTTAGCTTCCTCGCTCTCCCTGAACGCCTGCGGACACGAGACACAGTCCAGCACACACACACACACACAGCGTCTGGAGCATCAGCGGTTCACTTTAACACTCACCTGGATCTCTTTCTTGGTGAGCTCTGCTGCCATGTAGTTCACGCCGGGCTCCCGCAGAGGAAACAGCCTACGAGCAACACACACTCACTTTCACAGAGCACTTCACCTGCACACGTCACACATCTACACTGGCCCAGAAGTGCAAGATGCCTCGTCCAATCAGTGGTCAGTATTCCATTCGCCACATATCCCTTTTCCATTTTGTCTGACTTGTCGTTGTGTTTTCTGACTTGCTACTTGTTTTTAGTCTTTCCATTGCCCTTTTAATTTGTTGTTTTGTTTTTAGATTTGTACTTCTGGGCCACCGTACCGATCCCATCAAACCCCGCTAAACAAGAGGGGCTTCTTACCACTGAATGTAGGAATGAACTCTCTCCAGTCTCTTGTAATCCGTCCTCCACTCGGTGTGAAACGCCTCGATCGACACATCTAAAGCACAACACAAGAGCTCAGATGAAGAGCGGCACAGCTTGGCTTTGGGATTGCTTTAGCAGCTCTGAGACGTACCATCAGGCGAAGACTTAATCTCATTTAGGTAGAACTTTAAATTGGTCATTCGTTCTTCTGGGCATTCCTCTTCATTGATATTCTACAGAGAGAGGAGGAAAGATGCTCGCATCATCGGGTCAGTCTCGTGAATGTAAAGTGTGTTTGGTGGAGTCTTACTGGATATCCGTGTCTGTAGTTCTGCATGTCCTTGGCGGCTCTGAGGTTTCTGGAGGAGGAGTTGGACCACTGCGAACACACCAGGACAAACATTAGTCTCAGCTCCCTTAATCGGCTGCATCCCAACATCCCCATCCAAGTCTCTCGCATTCATCAATATTAATCAAAATGTGGTTATTATTATGGCCATCCCTGTAGCCAATCAAACTTCAACTTTAAACTGAAGCTCATCTGTTCACATCCCGTGCATTAGACGTATTAAATAAAATAAACACTGAAAGTAGTGAATGGAATAAAATACAGTCGTAAGCAGCTTCGGTGTACAATTGCGACGTGTCTCTTTCCAAATATAACGCATGTGAAGGTCAACAGTCCTGAATCTTCTCTAACACTGCCATAAGGGACACTGGCCGACTTCAGACGGACGCAGAACCTTCACAGGAGTCCTCGTGCTCACGCATGTGTCCTGTTGTCTTCCAGCTTACTAGATATAGGCCACCTAAAAATATCTGTTCTGAATGATTCAATTAAGCTAATAGCGGCTGGAAATGAATTTGGTCACTGGAAGCTTTTTTTCTTGGTTTGTACAAATTATTTTTATAGCTTGATTCACACTTTGCCTATAGAAGATAGATGCACATCAAATTTCACTTTCTTTCCATGATCAAACGGTTGCAGATTTACGAGTTTTATGGGAAGAAGTCCTGGGTCCGCATGCATGAGTGTCATTAGGACGGTCTCTGTGTTTGGCAGGATCAGTCAGAATGGGGGACGCTGGGACGGTCCCAGACGTGCACCAGTTTAGGATCTTTTACTCCAATTACAGATCGCAGACACCCAACAATACGGGTTAGACCCCTAAAAATAATGTTACAAATTAAATTACGTTCATTTATTTCAATAATGACATTTAAAGTAGTGCATGAGTAACCGAGTTTTAACTATTTCAAGTTTGCTTCACCCACAATAAGTCTGACTAACCAAAATAAGCCTGAGTTATGGAACAGCCCTCAGCTCCATTTAGTTTTATGGAAATATGAAACGTGCTTTTATGACACAAAAGAGCTATTTATTCTCAAAGCTCTTAAGTTGAGCTGATTGTGAATGCACTGAAGCACAAGACCGCAATTGGTCATTTGTTAAATACAGACAAAATTAAAAATCAGGAGCACAAGATTAAGATACCATCGAATAAACCAGTAAATGATTTTAGCCTATTAGATGCAAAAAAAAATAACTAGAATATTTAGCATTTTTGCGCGTGTGTGTGATAACAGTCAGTGTGCTTTTGAAAGATTGAAGATCTTTAACGCGACTTTTTTTTTATTTATTTTTTTTGGGTGCTTTTTTTTTTATTTTTTTTATTATACATTATACAAACAATAACATGACATCCAAAAAGACAACAATCCAAGATTTTCCAAAAATAGTTTAACATAAATGAACAAGAGACTAAAAATAAATAAAAATAAAATAAATAAATATAAGGGCTAAATTTAACTATTTATAAATATAATAGCTACGAGAAATTACAATCCAAGACAGTATTGAGGAAAGAAGAGAAACATATAATTCTTCACTGTTCAATTATTTTCAATTCTTTAGCAAATACAATTGTGTCCGAGCATTTCTTATTATCAATACATTTAAGAGATTCAATATACAACATAAAATCAGCCAAAAAAAAATTTATCTTTGCGGCCCAGCAGATGACGTGCAGATCGGCGGCGAGTGACGTACTTCCGGTCAGCACAGCCTACGTTAAATAACTAGCCAACATGCTATTCTGCAAAACACACGCAAACAATAAAATTAAACCCACTGGAAAATAAATAACCGATCAAAATGGTTAATGTAGACACTTCCGCTAGAGCTCGTTTCAGAGGAAAAGATGCGCGTGGAGGTTTCGGCGCGGGTGCGTCAACACACAGATATACACACCGCCAATAAAACCTATTGGCGCAATGGACAATATAGAATAAAACAGTGGCACAGTGCAGTGGTTCACAGATGATGAGTGTGTGTAGGTGTGTGTGTGAGAGAGAGAGAGATAGAGAGAGCAACATACGAATGCGGGCCGTGTTTTCTTGCTGCGGCCGGTGTTTTCCAGCTCGTCCCCGTCGCTCTCCGTGTCCCAGGTGGAGTCATATTCACACACCAGATCGTCGTCCATCCCTACAGGTCATATGAGTGATGATGCATGTGATGAAAGCCCTGGGGTTTGATGAGAGTCCGCACGGCTCCATTGGATGTGCAGATGATGATGTCCGCGCGCGCGCTGGCTGCTCGCTCGCTCACTGACTGCGCTCGTCATCACTCACGCCCGCGCGCGCTGCTCGTCATAGAAGCCCTGGATGCTGAGTGACTTTCACAGACATTAAAGTTCTTTTGTTCTTAGTCCTACAAATACGACCCACACCTTCACTCTCAAAGAGGTTATTTTTTATTATGAAAATCCAAAGTTGCTTTCCCTTGAGTATGTTGTTAACTTCTTTATCTTGAATGCAAAATTCTTCATCCATAAGCAAAAATGGATTTTGACTCTTTTATTTCGTCCCTTAGACTTATAAATAACAAGAAAAGTGAACAATTTTTGATGTATTTTGATGATTTATTCAAAGACATGACTTGGCCTTAAATTATGCTTTTCTCAACAATTCCCTTTCACCTTTATGTCTTAAGTGTAAGACACAAGTTGGTACACTCACTCACTGTCTTTGGTCTTGTAATCAGTTACAAATATATTGGGCCAAGATAGTTTCTGAAATGAGTAGTGTCTTTAATATGGAGTTGACATTGGATCCTTTATTTTTGATACTGGGTCTGCCTGATAAAGCTTTGATTCTTTCAAAAGAAAAAAGATTATATAATCTTCTTACTTTTGCTGCTAGGAAAAACATATTACTGAGGTGGATAAATGACAAGACTCCTACTATATCGGGTTGGCACAAGATTTTAATGGAACTTATTCCGTTGGAATATTTAACTTGTGTAGTTAATGGTCAGCCAGACCAGTTTTATAATATCTGGAAACCCTATATAAATAATCTCGGGGTTGAGTTGTCAACTATTCTGCAGAAAGGTTTCCCCACACAAATGCCTTTTGAGTGAGTACTTATTGTGTCTGAGATTGTTTGTACCTTTATTTGTTTTTTAACTTTAAAGTGGCCTATGTTAAATGTGATTGGTGTCATTTATGCCTTTTTTTTTTTTTTTTTTTTTTCTTCTCTTGGTTGTAATCCGTGTTGTGTTTTGTTTAATTTGGAAAATGTTCAATACTTACAAAAAAAAAAAAATATATGCTTTTCTTTTTTTATGTTTTACATAATTTGATGTATGCATACCCAGGATGCTTATTTTCTGTTAGGTAATATTGTTTGTTTGTTTGTAGACCTTGCCTTACTTCCCTGTGTTGGTTTTTTTTTTTTGTATAAGTTCTGCAATAAAAAAAAAAAATTATGTGTTATCAACCATGTTTTTTTCCAATTAACATAACTTATTAAGGAATTCCAATAAAACATCCCCCTTGGGAAAAAAAAAAAAAAAAAACTTTCACAGACATGCACCCATGCTCCTCTTTTTCTCTAACCTAACCTTAATTATGTCAGTGAACTACTCTCACTGCTTTACACATTTAACCTAACTCAACATGTACAGGAAAAAACACACTTCCTTGGTGGTCACACACTTGATCTGGTGATCACAACAAGCAGTATTGATATTTCTGTGACTGTAAAGGATTTAGCATCGTCTGATCATTCCTGCATTTTCTTTGATGTTTTCATATCTTCTCATAATTCCAACACCTCTGATGATAGAAAAAAATAGTTATTAATGATCACACCAATGCTCTCTTTGAGCAAGTTTTTTTCTCCAATTTTGTTGAGCTGCACATCTAAATCAGCAGATGATTTGATGGATCATTTTAATTCACCAATGTTAGATATTATGGATAATATAGCACCATTTTTAAAACTTAAGATGGTTAATAAAAATCAGAAAGCTCCATGGAAGCTTAATTGACCTTATGCACAGATGCACTACTTCCTGAACTTCAGCCAGCTCCTTTGTTTCCTGTCAGTCATTATTGGCCAAATTGATTAATCCAGGTGTGCCTGACCTAGTCACGGCAACAATAATCAGACACACCTGAATTAATCAAGTTTGGCCAATAATGGCAGACAGGAAACAAGGAGCTGGCTGAAGTTCAGGAAGTATGGAGCTGTGCATAAGATCAATTCAACAGTTAAAGGGTTAGTTGACCCAAAATGAAAATTCTGTCAGTATTTACTCACCCTCATGTTGTTCCAAACCTCTATGTGTTTATTTGTTCTGCTGAACACAAAGGAAGATATTTGGAAGAATGTTTTAATCAAACAGATCTCATTCCTACGGAAGCGTATTGCATTTACTTGAAGAAAAAAAAATCTACTCTGTTTTTCTGAATTAACGAGTTAATTTTTCATGAGAAAAAAATTTTTTGCTCTGTTTTTCTGAATTTTTTTTTTTGCTCTGTTTTTCTGAATTAATGAGTTAATTCAGAAAAACAGCAAAAATAAATTTTCTCATGAAAAATTAACTCATTAATTCAGAAAAACAGAGCAAATTTTTTTTCTCATGAAAAATTAACTCGTTAATTCAGAAAAACAGAGCAAATTTTTTTTCTCATGAAAAATTAACTCATTAATTCAGAAAACAGAGCAAAACCTTTTTTTCTCAAGAAAAACTAACTCATTAATTCAGAAAAACAGAGCAAAAAAAATTTTTCTCATGAAAAATTAACTCATTAATTCAGAAAAACAGAGCAAAAAAAATTTTTCTCATGAAAAATTAACTCGTTAATTCAGAAAAACAGAGTAGATTTTTTTTCTTCAAGTGAATGCAATACGCCTCCGTACATTCCCCATTGACTAGATCTGTTTGATTAAAACATTCTTTCAAATATCTTCCTTATCTCCCTTCCTTAAGCTAGACAGTTGTTCTTTTCTCACATTATCAATCAAAACATAAATAACGCTCGAGTCCTTTTCTCGACAGTAGAAGAATTGACCGCTCCCCCTCAAAAACTACCACCTGAATTCATCTCGACCATAAAGGCTGTGTCTGAAGTCAGTTGTAGTTCTTGTGTTTCTGCTCATCTCTTTTTCTGTCCTCTTCTTTCCTTCAGTGATTCTGCTTGTGAACAGGCTTATTAAGGCTGAGATGACTCCATATTTAACATACACAGATTTTGTGGCTCAGATAAGGTCCAGTTCTGGATTATTTCTTTGCTCTTGGCTGACATGTGGCATTGCTATGGCCGGCTTGTGGCCCAGATCTGGCAAACAGGAGAGAGTCACCCAAGAGCCGTCATTCCACACTGCTCGTGGGCTAGATCCCCTTGCCACATGTGCCAGATGTGGGCCAGATCTGGGACGTCACAATGATGCTGTAGAAATGACATCTACTGATTATCCACTTGACTATAAGTGCCAGTGTTTCTGTATCCTAAATTAGTATATCTACGGCCTTTGGAAGTGTGGAGACTCAACTGATTAAAATTTAAATTTAACTTTGACTCCTGGTCTTCATTGAGCATATTGGTCTCTTTATGTGGTTTAACTGTAACTGAACTGTCCTCCTCGCCTCAGTGCCTTGCACCATCTAATAGTTCGCAGATTCTGGGAATAATCTGAGAATAAATCCCTACAACTAGATGGAATAACAATTAGCACAGCAGTGTGACAAAACTTGCCCAGTAAATGGCAGTAATGAACCATTGTTGTAAAGCAGGAATTAACGAACTGTTTTGACCGCTAAAGCCTTTTGATGAAAAATATTCACCGTAGGAGTTGCTACATGTTCCCCTGAGATTTTAAGTTATTTAAATTATTTTTAGAACACATTTGCATATTCTCAGTTCTCTGATCTCAGTTACTCATTACAGAACATTCAAGTAAACAAATAAAATATTTGACTGTTTTATTTTAAAATCATTCAATTTGCACTTTAGTAATAAGTTTAATTTAGTAATTAGTTTTAGTTTAGTTAAACTCACGAACCCCAGTTTAGGAAACCCTATTACAATGATGAACATAGACAATAAAAGAGTAACCAAATGATAAATGTATTGTATTAAATAAAATGTATGTGTGGTCACATATAGGCTACAACATGATACTGTATTTCTTTATACAGGAAAATTGCAGAACTTTGAAGTCTCAATCTTGAGAGTTATTTTTTTTCTGACGACGTCAAGATCGATGGCTTCATTCAGAGTCGGTGACAGGATAAACCATTATGCACAATATAATTTCTGCGAGTATTTCTTACTTGAAAACTAGACTAGATATAGATTCATGTCTCTTTCTTCTATTGTGTTTATTTGACCTTGTTGCTCATAATTTGTTTCTTAGTAAAGTGTAAAAGGGTCTATAAGATGTGTGTTTGTCATTTTAATTTTCCATTTTTTTTTTAATTTTCCATTTTAATTTTGTCATTTTTAATTTTTTTAGGGGTCCTGCTCGCCCCGCTCTCACGATTCCTGTCTTGTGTTTTCATTGTCTTGTGTGGACTTTAGTTATTTCCTGTGTCTGTGCCATGTTTTGTAGTCCTTTGTAGTTTTTCTTGTTTATGAGTTTCCCCAGGTGTTTCTGATTTACCACGCCCCCTTGTTCCCTCGTTTAGCTTGTTTGTCTGTGTATTTAAACCCCTGTGTTTCAGTTGTTGGGTGTCGGTCGATGTTTCACTGTAGCGTTGTTTCTGAGTTTTGGCCACGGACCTGGCCCTCCATCCCGCTCCCAGATCCACCTCCCACCTGGACAGTTTTGTTTTTAGTTTCTTTGTTTTCCGGGGATTTCACTTTTGTTTGTTTATTATCATTATTAAAACTATTGTGCTTGCATTTAGATTCCCCCTTGCCTCCTCATCGTTACAGTGGGCCTCGAACCCGGATCTCCTGCATGAGAGTCAGGCGCTCTAACAAGGAGCCTAAAGACTGCAGAGCGCCTATTGAGATCCGAGGAGTGAGGTTTATTCGCACAGCGACTACTAGCTGGCCTCCATTACTCATGCATACTGTATATCATGTCCAATCTATACTGTTTCATTGCCATCTAATGGCCTGGCAACAGGATACAGCAAGTTTTTTTTCAAGGGAAAAGCTACCCCATTTTAAGCATATCGTTGTCGTGTAAACGTGCCCTTAGTTTGGTTATCCCTGTTCCTGTTTGTCTGTTTCACATTCATTGTTAGTTTCCTTGGTTACTGATCATGCCATAGTTTGTTTCCATGGTATCTAATTAAGTACACTGCTGTTCTGTTTTAGGTAATTAGCTTCCTCTCTGTGTTTATACACTGAGTTCTCTGTCTACTTATAAACAATCTACTTCAATACTCTGTTTAGGTATTGACGATAAGTTGGATATAGTATTAGTTTCTCTGGCAGTTCTTTAAAGGTGTCTTTATCGTGTTTCTTTCCTTCTGCTCCACCACTGATTCATTGTCTGAAATTTTAAAATAGTTTTGAAGCCCTGAAGTTTGAAGGTTTTCAAAGAAGTTTCGTGGCTGATTTTCCTTGCTTAGCTCGTCCGGGTGAGTTTAGCTGTGGTTAGAGCTGAACTCTGCAGGACACTGTGACAGGCAAAATAAATAAACCCTGACTGGGGAATCAGGATAAGTCATTAATATTGAGTAAGTTACATTTCAGACACATTTTGTTCATATCTTTATTCTTTGCTAATGACAATAGAGCAACTTTCAGAGCAGCGCCATGACAGGTATGAAAGTGAGGCTGTGAGGGATAGACTTACCGTGTTTCCAATGGCATCCGCTGTAAAAAGCTGAATAAAGCGGCTAGATTACTTACAATTTTCCACAGCTTACATTGTCGGGAGTTTTTTGTCAACTGACATTTCTTGGAAAGATATTTTTCCAGTGTTTCATGAGCAGAACAATCCGAAAACACATTAAATAACAGTACAGCCCATTGAAGAGATGCAAGTCTATCCCTCACAGCCTCGCTTTCATTCTCATTAAAAATCAAAGATGGCGCTCAAACAATCAAACATTGTGTTGCCTTGTGCCCCGATTCCTCCGTGTTGTTAACTTATGTTTGAAAGTATTGTTGTTTTGTGCACTCATGGGCCACATGAAACTCTTCACTTTAAAACATTTAACGTAAAATCAACAGTAACTTACTGTAAACAGCTTATACAGTAGGAAATTGTTGAGAATACAATATTACTCTGATTAGTATTACTCTAAATATTACTCTACAATAGCGGAGAAGGTACAATCCCAGATAGCAAACTGACATTGAATCAACGTGGAAATATGACATCGAAACAACGTTGATCTGACATTGTTTTGCTCATCGAATTTACGTTGAACCAACGTCAGACGCGTCATTCTTTCAAAACTAACGGAAAATCAACTTGAAATCAACGCGTTGTTTCAACGTTATGAAAGCAAACCAATTTTCGATTTTCATTTAGCTTTGAAGAATGCCGCGTCTGACGTTGGTTCAACGTTAATTCGATGAGCAAAATCAACGTTGTTTCAATGTCATGACAGATGTCGTTTCCACGTTGATTCAATGTCAGTTTGCTGTCTGGGATATTACTCTAAATACAGAAATCATTTACAGTATTGGCATCATTTTTTTAGGACAGGAGATAACTGAGTCAGGCAAAAACATGAGTGTAAATGTGGATAATTAACTATCCACCCACCCGTAATAACCGCCCACTTTTATATAACACACTCCATCTTCTGCTTGTGTATCTACACTCATGTCTGTCAGGAGAAATGAGAGGAAAATACTAAAGCATGAGTCAGATACAGAACAGCATGATGCTAAATGCATTTAATTGGTCCAGGGCAAGATACCCCCAGTGTAGTTTGGTCTACTTTATTTCGATGGCATAAAGCTTTTTAAAGTCGTCTCCACTGTAATCCTCTATAAATCTACATTGCAGTCTAAAGTTTGCCTTCGTGGAGCTGATGTGACTGATAGGACCCTTAAACACATCTCTGCGTGTCACACATTCAGCTGTAAACAGTATCATGTACAGTACCATCCAGAGACTGTACAGCTGATCGGCCTCAGCAACGGACTGCAATTTATGACTTCGGTTACCATGGCAACAGCAGTAATGAAGATAGTCAGATAATGTTCATTTGACATATTTTGGTCGTCATATCTTATCGGACTGAATAAACATACTTATAAATACATGAAGACCTGTACTAAATATTATTTTGCAGCTTGACGTCGAATACCATCTGAAATTTGTCTCAGTTAAATGTTATTGGCTTTTAACCTAAATTCAGATGCTATTTATTTTTTAGATATAATAATCAACACACAACACATTGTATGAAAACATGTAAACTGAACATTAGGGAGTTTTTGCATTAACTTGTGTTTTTACTCTAATTTGTTATTGAAATATAATCATTTACACAGTAAGATAATCAAGATATCATTAACAGGTTAAGTAAAATAAGAGTTCATAGGAAGTTGTGGACACTGAATCGCTTGCCTGTTGAGCTAAATATAATGCTAGTGTCAAGCTGTGCTGTTTTATTGACGTCTTTCCGCGTCTGAAACCCTGATTGAGCGATTACACGAGTTAGGGCCGGTTCACATATCGCGTCTTTTGCGCCCTCAAGTTCGTTATTTCAAATGTAGGCGCGCTCATAATGGAAGCGGTGCGGTCGCGGTGCAACGCGCTCGTTTTTTCCATGCGCGTCTGCGCCGTGTCGAGATAAAAACATCTCAACTTTTCAGAATACCGCAAGCGCACCATACGCACACAAGAGGTCATGACAAGAACCAACTGAAGCGCAACCGCCCTGGCGCTTTGAAAAATAGAGAATGCGGCGCGCCCAGCGTTTTCTACGCGTTTTTAGGCGCGATATGTGAACGGCCCCTTATGATGTCTTTCAGTAAGTATACTGTATCTTTCAACACGCCTAGAAGGTGTCCATTCTGTAACTGAGGAAGAGATGATCGCGTTTACTCCCGCGCCGCTTGACACGAGGAGCTAGCGATCTGTCACGCCACATCAAGGAGGGCCAAAACGCCATTTATTGTTTGAATTTCGTGATCAAATAGACAGAATTTGAAAGATTACGTCTTGCTTATTATCGAAAGGAACAAAACACGCAGCTTGTTATTTGGTGTTAATGGTGGTTAGGCTACAAAACTGAACTCGTTGTGTACTCTATACATAAGGCATGAGGTCCATTGAGCCGGGCTGGGCGGGGCCGGGGTAGTAGGGGGCGGGGCGTGTTTGGTACACAATGAGAGTATCGTAATTCAAATCGTGAGTTCTGTATCGTGGTTTTTCAGTTCGGTTCAAATATCGTTGCACCCAAAACATCCTCCTTCCGCTCGTGCTTCACAGGGTTTTCTGCTGTGAAATCTGCACTGATTCTTATCAAGTAAACGTAACAATACATTTTACCATTGGACGTTTTACAATACGTCCAAACGTTTCGGACGCCCTTGATTACGGGGCAAGGCGCACCTAAGGTTTTTTGAATGGTGGTGAGGTGTGTTTGGAGAAAATGGCGTGCCAGTATTGTTTGCTGCAGCGTTAAAGAGTTACGTTTTCCATGTGGTCTGAGATATTCCAACCGATACGTCAAGTGATGGATTTAATGGACAAATATATTTTAACCACCTGGACTGTTTACTGCGGTGCGCGTTTCCAGCAGAAGGATGCGCTTGGACTCAAGTGTGAGTTAACATTGTCCGGCGATCTACAGAGCTGGTGACTCATTACTTTTTCATTTTTTGAGTGGAACACCAGAGAGTCAAGGCTCTATGTTTGTGGATTATGTTTTTTGTCACGGAGCCAACAGAGGATAATTTCTCGTGAACTGACTGTATATTGGTTGGAAAGACTATAGCGCGATCTTGAGCAAAACCGGGCATTTGTTTTTGGATAAAGTGTTTGGACTGGGAACCGTGGTCAAGTGAGCCGTCATCTGATGCATGTTGATGCTCGTCTATTTGTGCAATTACGGTACGTAAATATGGAGGATTTCTCTATAGCCTGCAATCCAATTATTATTGTTTTGTAATTGTAAATAATGTGATAAATACAAAACAATTCACTTTCATGTTCCTGTCCCATTAAAAGTTATTTGTTAAATGAAAGATATCTAAAAGACGGAAATAATCACGATAAAGATAAATGGTATTTTTTTAAAAATAATTATTTGGTGAATGTTTTTGCATTTTTAAAGTGGTGAAATGTTTATACATTTTCTAAATTGATTATAAATTTCCACACAAGAACTCAAGTTGTTTGTCATTTGAACATACTTGTAAGCTTGTACCATTTTGTAACCTCTTTTTAATAAATTTTCCTGTATTACAGATTTGACAATTCACTTAGTGTCACTACTCAGAAGATGCATATTTCACGTGTTCTTTGCCATGTCAGCCTTGTTTATTTTTTCATTGAACAAAAAGAGTGGCAAGAACTAAGGCAGGACCAGAAAGGCAGGACTTCAGTGGACTAATGTCATTGCCAAGGGCATAAAGTCGGTTCATCCCTACTGCAGCTTTATGCAGTCCCAGACACTGGCACCAGTTTTGACATGTGTGGGCTACTGTCTTTTCAAAGATTGTCCAGTCACTGTGCATGTGGAAGTTGTAAAGCCTTAGTGGTTTCCTCTGGAGGTGATGTCAAACATAACACCAAGGAACTGCATAGAAGACCAGTGCGTCCAGGTGCACGGCAGTCAACAGCAGACGTCCTGGCAACAGAGTTACCCCGAAGTTTGTATTAGAACTCAATGCCCAAAATTCCACCAATGGTAATTGATTCAGGTTGCAGGGATGATGCTCCAACGAAAGAAGCACTTAAGAACATTGGGTGGAGTGAAAGAGAAAAACCCTGATGTAATTCAGATGAGCTCACGAGCTTAAAAATGATAATTGAAGAACAGCGTGGCACAGACACTGGTAATGATGCACCCAAAGGGAATAATGCTGTGGTCAAAGAAGACCCTCTCTGTGTTTTACAAAAGATGCAAGGAGGACATAGTTTACCTGGACACCACAGGGAGTATTATTCCTAAACAAAGGGCAGATAGTCGTATATGAGCTGGTGGTAAGAAATCCATCCAAGGGTGCATCACCTTTACCTGTGGCCACCGATGTCACATGTGACCACACAACCTCTTCGGTGACCTACTTCCGGCAGGCTTTTCAGACGGATCTTGTCAGGATGAATGGAAATGGGGCAAACAAAAGGCCGGCTATGATCATGTGTGATGATTGCATTCTGCTGAACCGGTCTGGAGGACCTGCTGCAAAAATATTATCTTCTCATCAGTGGGCAATATCCTGCAGACACATTTGACATCCCCATGTCTAAGCCACATAATGAAGAATGCCAAGGATCTTTGCAAGAAACAGTAAATATATATATATACTTTATATTCAGTTTGAAATTAAATGTATAATTACAATAATCTTTGTTTTTGATTGCTTTCTTTTTAGAAATCCCCAACACTACAAGCTTGCAATGCATGTATTTGTGCTTCTTGCGTGTTGAACAACACTGAGAGAGATAGATGAGGTGCTTTCTAGTTCATCAGTCCTCTTTTGCTCTCCCTGCAGTGGACCAAATGTTGCAAAGCTCTACAGACATTTGATCTGGACGAGAAATATAGAATTGCTGAGGACTACAAAATGTTAATATTAGAAAAAAAAATCACATTTGTAATGCATTTAGTATACTGTATAATAAAAACAAACCAGGGGTGCGTTTCCCGAAAGCATCGTTAGCCAACTATGGTCGCAAGTTCCGTCGTTATCAGCATAGTTTAACGAGTCGGTGTTTCCCGAAACCATCGTTCCAACGGACATTCGCAAACAGCATCGCAAAGTTGTGTGGTTTGAACGACAGCTCTCGACCTTTGGTTAGAGGCATCGTTTCTATATTGCATCACATTTGGAGGTAATAAATCCTTATCTTGAGCAAAATAAGCAAGCTGACATTCAGCACTACCGGTGTCTTTTATTTACAATACATACAAATGGAATTTACGTCTAAAGATTTGAAGTAACGTGTTTGAAGAGTGCGCATGTGCAAACGTGCTCTACTATGTAAGAACGAGCCAAATATTGAGTCTGGCAATAAAGCAAAACAACTGAGAACAATTAGAAATAGTCCTCAGATGACATGTCTGTAATTTATATAAAACAAAACTGGCGTTAATTGGATCTCAAACCGTTTCATTAAGAGGTATTACTCCATCACATGCGAAACCAACGTGGTTGAACGATACTTTGCACAGTGGGTTTCGGAAAACAGTCACGACTAGCTAGTTGATTTTTCCAACGATAGTGAACTACGTCATTGTACGGGAAACGCACCCCAGACCAGATCTGATGAACTAAACTCAACACATATGCATCAGAACATACACATCTCAATTCAGGTTAGACAGGCAGAACATTTGAAATTTGTCTGAGATTATGAATATTTCTTTTCAGCTTGATGTTGGAACCACACCCCTCATGACACATTTCCAGGTGCATTGCTAGACCTTGATGGAATTATGCACCAACTTTCACTTCCAGTTTGGCCAAATATTTTCTTCAACACCCTCTGGTCTGGAGTGATGCTAGGGAGGTTTCAGTCTTTGAGTTAAGTCAACTGATTATTCAAAACAGCATTTGTCGAGTTTTAAATGCTCTTTAGGGGGTCTAGGACATCACGGGACAAGCCCTGTGTACAAGAAACTGAGTATGGTCTACAACAAAGTTAGACAGTCAAAAAAACAGGTAAATTGCTGAAAAAAAACATCTGAAATGTGCATCAAAACCATAGCTTTATTTTTGGACTCAAATTGTGAGCAGATAAGAGGTGTACCTTACATTTTCAGAACTTCACTCAAGACAACTGGACACAAGTGATAATGGAGAAAAGTCAATGGGACCTGAAGAAAATCTGTTTCCAGAGGAGGAGGTTGAAAAGACTGGATGACTTCGTGACCATCTCCAAAAAGACGCATGACGTATGCAGATGTGGAAAGATGCAGAAAGAAAGTATGCTAACGTCAGTTCAGTGAAAGCACTTAACTTTCGTAGTTTACCCTAATCACAATTTAGAAATGATATGCTTGATAACAGATATCTTGAAAATGTGCAATTATGTGGGTTTGTGTTTGACAACATATATATTCTCCCAGTCTTATAAAGTGGAAACGGAGATTTGGAAGAAAAGCCGGAAGCGTAAAGGGGTGTACGTTTCACCATTAGTGATGGACTTGTCATTTAAGGTAATTATTAAAAGCTGTAATGATGCTCAACATACACAAGCATTTTATAATTGCAGCCACCTCTACAGTCTAATTTTGTCTTGCATTTCTTTTTAGAATATAAAATGACTGAAGTACCTGTAACAACATCTGTACCAACAATGACGCTCCATCACAGGTGATGTTATTAAAATAAATGTATTATCAGTAAGTGATTGTTTCACATATATGTGATGCACAATCCTCTAAAAGTTTTCAAACTTTTAAATAAGTTTATTTAAACTATAAACCTTTACTTTTTACATCAAAATTTTCAGGTTTGTATGACAGTAAATCCAACATTACATTACAGCACATTAGCTGTTTATGTAACCGTAATTGTCAGATACATGCACACATAGATAGAGTAAATAAATGTATTGTCGTCTTCACCTTCAGATAAAAGTCTTGTGGAAAAAAAGGACACAGAAGTGGTCATATCTGTGATTACCTCTCAAATAAGAGGGAACAGCTATATAGTCCACCACAGTGAGTGAGTCCGGTCACTTAAACCTCACAAATGGCTCACAGGCGAGGTATATAGGCCAAACAGTTCAGCAGCATTATCATTAAAATGGACAAAATACACTTAAAATGCTATCGGTTTGAATGTTAAACATGTTAGATCATCGAGTGTCTCATACATCACTCTATTAATGAACTGCATTTGGATAAAACCATATACATGATGAACCATTACACAGCCGATGTGATCCTCAATGGGGACAGAACAGAAGTAAGACGACAAAGTTTGTCAAAAGTACATCTTTTTTCTGTTTGGGAGAGATACAAATGGGGATGTGTTTCATAATAATTCAAATGTGAATAAATATTTAAGTCATTTCTGTGATATATTATTGAAATAATTTTTATGTGCAACAGGTTAACTTTGATGAATACAAGGCTGTTGTATCGTTTGTTAATGTTGGAGAACTGCACTGGAAGTTTCTGGTTTGTTTATTTAACAATTTATATTTATGTACATTCACATTGTTTCTGTTAAAATGTGTGTGTAAAATAATGAAAATGTTCTTGTGGTTACAGTACATAAATGCTGCAGAAAGCAATGTCTATTTTATTGATCCAATGCCAAACCCGGCAGAGCAGTCGGATTCAGTCACGTGACGTACTTGTAGAATTTAGTTTTGTACTTGAAAGATTTTATTTTGTACTTTGAGGATATTTTTTTTTTACGACACAAATCATTAGAAGAACTTGAATTGGAGAAAGTAACCATTTTAAAAAATGTATCTGAAACACTGGTAAATGCCAGTACGGATGTTGATCAAACATTTGCCAAACAGGTAGTTACTGAGATTAAGCGAATTAAAGACCCACTGACCAAGATGAGACTATGTCGCAACATCCTTATGATGTTATATGATGCACAAGAAAATGAGGCCAGATTAGCATTACATCCTGACCCCCAGCGACCTTTATGCCCCCAAACGCCTTGGCAGGGACACACAAATTTGAATCAACTCTACCAGAATACATCCATTCGGCATATGACCAGGAAATAAATGGGCTCTAAGTTCAAGTATTGATCCCTTTTTTGTGTCTGTGATGGTGCTAAACTGCAGTCACATTGTGTCTGAAATGCTGTTTGTTGTTGGCACTTTGAATGCAGTTTATGTTTAAGCTGTTTTGCAATGTTTGCACATTTTAAAAGGGTTAATGTTTGCGAGTCATTTTCCCTTTGTTCAAAACTTACGACTTATGAAATGAGTCAAGAAAAAGTGTTATTTGATTTCAAGAAAATGTATCTTGTGCATTTTTAAAACACAAATCAAATTACCTTCTTTAACCATTACACATATATAATTAAGACTTTAAAGGGTTAATTCAGACCGAAAAACCCCTCACCCTCATGTCATTCCAAACCCACAAACCCTTCGTTCATCTTCGGAACACAAATTAAGTTATTTAAAAGTATCTTTGTACAATACAAAGAAGAGTGTTGTTTTGGTTTGTAGGACTAAGGAAGATCAGAAGCTGCACTTTCCTATGTTTTACCTGTCTGGGCACTGTATCTGTGTATCAAACTGTACAAAATATCTTGGGCATATCATTACTGACAAGATGGAAGATGATGCTGACATGAATAGGCAAAGATGAATGTTGTATGTGCAAGCGAACATGTTAGTTAGGAAATTTCACTACTGCTCTGATGATGTGAAAGTGCACTTGTTTCACGCTTACTGTATGCAGGCCCATTATGGGTCAACTACAGAAAGGAGACCATGCGCAAACTGCAGGTAGCATATAATGATTGTCTGAGGATACTGCTGAAGAAGCCCAGGAGCAGCAGTGCAGTGTTTGTAACGTCACGTAATACGTAATTACGTTCAAAAGGTCACGGGCGACGTATCCGGAAGTACAGAATCAAAATCGTCCGACATTGTTGTTTTAACTTTTAATTACTTTTTTAGTAAACGGCGTTTGAGTTAGTTTGCGCGTTCAACTTGTGACTCTGTACTTCCGGCTACGTCGCCCGTGACCTTTTGAACGTAATTACGTATTACGTGACGTTACAAACGCGCCTCACAGAATAGAGCAAGGCTAGCATTTGTCCTTAGAAAAGTTACATTTTTGGAATAAGTTTTGAAATAAGCGATCGTTTCGCATGATAAGACCCTTATTCATCGTCTGGTGTCGTTTAAAGACTTTTGAAGCTGCATCTGAAACTGTTATTGACTGTCTTTTGGAACTTGAACCGTTTGGTTCCCATTGAAGTCCATTATATGGAGAAAAACCTGGAATGTTTTCATCAAAAACCTTTTCATGAAAAGGTTTCATGAAATTTCTTTTCGACTGAAGAAAGAAAGACATGGACATCTTGGATGACATGGGGGCGAGTAAATTATCAGCAAAAGTGAACTAATCCTTTAAGATTGTGTTTTTGCGTGTTGTCTTAAAGGTTTAAACTGTCCAGGTGAATTTTGCCAAACTGAAAGTAAAGCAGTGCAGCAGTTAATGAGATAATTAAATGATTAAGTGATGATTGATCATTCAAAATAACACCTGCGGTTCACAACCAAAAAAAAAAAAAACATTACAAATAAAAACGGTTAACGGTTAATGGCAGCAGAGGGTGTGAAACGTTTAGCATTAATGGAAAAAAAAAGTCCAATACCATCAACTGACGTTACATGTTTATACTGAAAAAAGAGAGAAGAGACGAGCAGAAACAAGAACTACAACTGAGGATAAAAGAAGACAATTAATCTGCGAAGATCTCAGCAGAGGAGGATTAAACAATTACAATTTTATTACTTAATTTAACTTACCCTGAGTGGGGAAACTCTAAAGATTTTGGTTTAATCAACTTTGATTGACTCTGAGTTAAGTGTGTACACTACAACTATGAAAAGCCATGATCAATGGCGCTCTGAAATTATGATTCACAATGGCAACAACATCCAATAAAAAGATGTCTACATACTTCCGAGTCTATACGTGTAATTCTTAATCACTGTTATATCATCAGGCGAAAACTGACAGAATGGTAAGTTATTGAATTAATACTCAGTTTAGTGGTATCACACAGGCAAAAATAAATGAAAACATAATTCAATCCATGTGCAGCAACTGTGTCCACATAGTTGAATGATCTTTTCACATAATTAAATGTTCTCTAATCCAACCTGTACTGTTTCCAAATTAGGTTAATGAAATTAACATTTGACTTCTACTCAGCCAACAGCAAGAGGGCACCACCACTGATAGATGAAGAGGAGATTTACACCCAAGAGTATCAAGATCCAACCGCAAAAAAAACTGATGCTTTTGTATTTGTAAAGGAAATAAAGATGACCAAATAAATTGAATCATTTGTGTGTATTTAACATAAAAAAATCAATTTTTTACAAAGATGAATCTCAGGTGCGGTGCTTCACTGCCCATCTACAGTTATCATTTTGAAATAACACAATAAGTCTTCATGCTTAAATAATGCTAAAATACAGAATATAGTTTGACTGATCAGCCAATTAGACTATATTTTACTCTATCTTATCATCATATTATCAAATGTTTTATGTGTGACACCTCTGACTTGGCTAGATCAGAATTATGAATATGAATGCAGAGGGAATCCCAAGCAAATGGAGCACTAATCCCATTATGGTGACTTCAAAGCAATCACAGTGGTAAGAATACATTTATTACAGTGGCATGCATGGTTAAAGACAACTTTATCATGTAAATTCACAATAAAACAAGAGAAGTAAATTACTGTGATGTCAGCATCATTCTGTTGTGGTTTCTCAAACTAAATAAATCTCTAACTACAGTAATTTATTGTAAAATAATAATCTTTTAATACAATGTTGCTGTTGTTTTACAGTGTTTTACAGAGTTGTGTGAAGCTGAAGTTCAGGACCATGAACAGCGACAGTCTGCTCGCATCCTCGCGCAAGCTTATGATGGCTCTGTTGTTTCCTCAATGACCACACACACACACACACACACACACCGGGGTATGAGCATCTCCTGTTGAGACTGACTGACTGCGCGTGCAGCTGGACTTCAGGAGATTTTATTGGTCGCCAGATCTGACAGATTGAGCTTCGAAACCTCCCTCGCACGATTTGCGCATACCAGGAAGACTGTAGTTTGATCTCAACGAATTTACCTGCAACAAATGAAGACGGTACACTATGTTCTTCTCCTCAGATCTCGATTACTCAAGGTCACATGAACCGAGAAGCCCCTCAGACTGAGCGTCAATACCGATGCACTGAATCGCGCAACCTGTTCGAGCTCATCTGAAGATGAAGATGAAGAAGCAGAACGTGCGCACGCTCTCGCTCATCCTCTGCATGTTCTCGTACCTGCTGGTGGGCGCCGCGGTCTTCGACGCGTTGGAGTCCGAGACCGAGAGCGCGCGGAAACGCTTCCTGGAGCAGAAGCGCAGCGACATGAAGAGGAAGTATCGCTTCACTGAGGAAGACTATCGGGAGATCGAGCGGGTAGTGCTGCAGGCGGAGCCCCATCGCGCCGGCAGACAGTGGAAATTCGCTGGATCTTTTTACTTTGCCATAACTGTCATCACCACGATAGGTGAGTTTCAGCCTTTGTTTGCATGCGCATTAAATCTACATAGCCTAGTTGCTAAAAAGCATTACGAATATAGCATTTGAATTACTAACGAACGCATACACACTTAAAAATAAAGGTTCTTTATTGGCATTGATGGTTCCATGAAGAAGCTTTAACATCTTGCACAAAAGAGGAAAGGTTTCTTTTTGTACGTCACACTAGAAAATTGTTATTTTAAGATAAGCTCAGACCAAAACAACAACAACTTTATTTTAAGAATGTAACCTAAAATTATAAAACTTTCTATAACACTATTCGTGTCCTTGTTACATTTTTTTTTTTTTAGGTCCCCTCGAAAACGAGATGCCACATCTCAAGGGGTTTTCCTCTTACCAATAAAGTGTACAATATTTGTAACATGCACGAATGGCTGTAAATTATAATTACAGACCAACCCTAAACCAAAATCTAACCCTAGATTAATAATTAACATAAATCAGAACACTCTTTGAAATGTACAGTGCTTTACTGGCGATTTTGGTTGCCTGTACGACTGTAAATAAACAACAGGTGTAAAGAAAACTGAAATTTCATATGCATATTAAAGATCCTCTCTGTAAAATCCAGCAGTGATTATAACTAACACTTTTTAGTTACTTAATGTCTTAACTTTATTGTCAAAATCTAGAAATCTGTTTTATTCACACACCGGTCAGAAAATTTAAGTTAGGATGAACTGATTGGTTTGAGTGCTCTTTTTGAGGCGGGAAAATTCCTAATGGACTTTTCATTCATGCAGATATTTTTTCTCTGTTTGCATTCACTCATTTTCCAAAGTCATCTTGATTGATAAATTGTCAATACAACTAAAATAATTGAGAGAACATCACATAAACTGACTTGGTTTGCATGCTTTTTTTAGACTAATTCGATTTTGCAGTGTAGATAAGTGATGTGAAGGCGAAGTATTATATAACCCACACTCGGAACGCATTAGAATAGTGAGCAGTGAACACACACACACTATTTCTCCCTCTCTCTCTCTCTCTCTCTCTCTCTCACACACACACACACATTATTTCTTGTTGTGTAATTTAAACGTCAAAGTGAGTTTTTACGTGCATATGATACGCATTGGTTGGTTAGGGTAGGTTTAGGTGTGGGGTGGGGTGGGTGGGTGTGTATTATACGTTTGGGTAGGATTAGTGGTGTGGGGTGCGTGTGTATCACACACAAATGAACTGCGTATCAAATGCACGTGAAAACTCATTTTCGTATATAAATTACACGACAATACACGATGCGTGTTATAGAGACGCACATTTTAGGATGTTATTTTAAAATTTCCTGCAAAAATGACAGTATTACTGTACAAATTGCTACTTATTTACCGAATTACATGGTAACAAGAACACTAGAAAATAAAGTGTAATAAATCTTGACACAAGCATGTGTGTGCCGCAGTCCTCCGGTCCGACTGAGATGTTGGCACTGTTTTCCTGCAGGTTACGGCCACGCCGCCCCCGGCACCGACGCAGGGAAGGTCTTCTGCATGTTCTATGCCGTTCTGGGCATCCCTCTGACACTGGTGATGTTCCAGAGTCTGGGTGAGAGGATGAACACGTTCGTCCGCTACCTCCTCAGCCGCGTCAAGAGATGCCTCGGGCTTCATCGCACAGAGATTTCCATGGAAAACATGGTTTTGGTGGGTTTCTTGTCTTGCCTGGGAACTCTGTGCGTGGGAGCCGCTGCCTTCTCGCACTTCGAGGGCTGGACGTTCTTCCACGCGTACTACTACTGTTTCATCACTCTCACCACCATCGGCTTTGGGGACTTCGTGGCTCTTCAGAAGAAGGAGGACCTTCAAGAAAAGACACCTTATGTGGTCTTTAGTTTCATGTACATCCTTGTGGGCTTGACGGTGATCGGCGCGTTCCTCAACTTGGTGGTGTTGAGGTTCCTCACTATGAACAGCGAGGATGAGAAGCGGGACGCTCAGGAACGAGCCTCACTGAAGAGGGGTCGTAACCTCACAGCCATGAAATCTGGGCGGGATAATCACTGCCATAGCAACCTCTTCTTGCCCATGGAGGAGGGCACCAGCTGCACCAACCTCATCCTGTCGCCGGCCGAGGAGCGCGAGCTGTACTCGCCCCTGCCGCTACACGCAAACCAGCGCCGCTCTCGGTCTCAACTGAGCCTGCTGTGTACCTGCGTTTGCTATCACTTGGGCTTCTGCAACAGTCCGACCCCGTCCCAAAACAAGTGTGCTGAGTGCAACATTAACTCGGTGTACTACAACTCTGTTTCCTACAGGATACAAGGGAACTCCTCAACCAGGAACAATACAGTTGTTTCCTCTCCAGGCAGCACACTTTCTCCTGGACTCAGCTTCAAAGAGCTGCCAGGCGTGCGGAGGAAGTCTCTGTAACTGGTGGGCTGTTGTCTGCTTCAGATAGTGAGTATACTACTGACAATATGCAAATGTTTGAAGTATTTTTAAAACTGTTAAAAATGAATAAGCATGTCTTTTCAAAGGACACCAATCACATACTTTGAGTTACAGGAGATGCACATGATAACAATCTCTTAAAAAACACTGGGCATTGAAAACATCCGTCATCAAATACCTGTTGCAACACTGCCATATTTTAGGGTGACGGGCACAGTACGCCCTAAAAGAACATTACAAACACTGATGAATATCTGTTTTATCTGGAAGTCATGTGGCTTGTTTTAGGGGTTGAACAATGAAAGTGTAAATATACTTTGATTATCTCAAATCTTTAGATTTCCACTGTAAAAAACACACAATGATAGACCAGCCTCATGCAAGCAATTTGCCTTATAGTGTTTTTACATGATATCCGAATGTGTACAGTAAAAGTCGGTAGGTGTAATTAAAAGTGTGGGATTTACTAAGAGACAAATCTTCTCACCATTGTGCCTTTGAGCAAGACACTGAACCGCTGGTCACATCGAGGAGCACTTACTGTATGGTAATTCATATGTTGCATTTTACTATTCTTCTGTGGGCAGAAACAGATATCAGTTTAATCAGTATTGATGTACCCATTGATGTTGGGAAAATCATCTTTGGTTTCAGTATTGAAGTATGTGCATGTTATGGTTGTTTTGCAGTGTTTGCACAATATATAATAAAAACCTTTGGCTGTGCTAATTAAGTTACTGTAGTTTTTATTGTTAATATTTTTTTCAGTTGTTTAGCATGTAGCTAGTACAAAAATCCAGAGACATAAAAGTTATTCCCCATCTGATCGGCAAGAAATTTTCATTGTAAACGTTTAAAATAGAATTTTGAATTCAAGCTCATGGAAATAAATGTGTCTGGTTTTCTTGACGTTAGAGGAACGTGTTTTAGAAGCTATGGTGTTCCTCAAACGTGTTTTCAACTTAATTTTGATTAACACTTACCAACATAGGAAAGTTGATTTGTAACATTCCAAGAACATGAAAAAATGTCCAGTACCCTGAATATTAATAGATTGTTATTTAAAGGTTAGTATGACGTTTCTGAAACATTCTTTCAATCATTCAAACACCTGCTGTGAACAAGCACTCGCTTTAAAACCCATTACATTTGAGGAAACCAAATGCCTCAATTAATTTAAGTTTATAAAAAACAATAGTAATGAGTACACTGAAGTTATTTTAATGAGTTCACTAAAACAATAATATTTCTTAAAACACAAACTTTATATTGTGTTTAATACTGTATATAGCTGAAACTACACTTTATTGAGTAAAAACAGTGAAATGACAAACTTTAAATGAACTCAGAGCACTTGCAGTTACTGCTAACAATATCACACACAGTCAAATCCAATGAGTTAGGCTAACTCATTTCAGTTGAGGAAACCGATTTCCTTAATTCATTTAAAGTGTGTATGTCAGGTTAAAATTTTTTTTTAGATATATTAAATAATGTTTAGATGTATGAGTGAAAATGTAATTATCATTAAAATTATTACTGTAATTGCCCTACATTAAGCTTTATAGCCATTTCTGTCAAGATCATATTTTTAAAACACAGTGGAGCTGCATGTGATGTCATAAGAGGGAGATGTGACAAAAACGTTCTATTCAAGTATGGAGAGTTTTGAGTCTGAGGAGATCCAAAATCCCCCTCAAACCTCCGATGGGCCACAACCTTACAATTTTGAGCCTCCCAGGCGTGAGACAGATGAGGAACCAAACAGAAATTTAAATAATTCCTATCGAAGAAACATAAATATCTGGTGTGAAGAGAACCAGTGGAGAGTTGGTCAGGTGTCTTGGTAAGTATAGGCATAACTTAGAGGTGGAACGGTACATGTATTCGTATTGAACCGAAACGTACGGCCGTCACGGTTCGGTGCATGAATTTACACGGAGAATACAGGGTTAAAATAAATAAAACTCGCGTGCAAATTAATTAATGCGGAATTACGTTACTGTTAGATACGTGGTAGAGATGTGCGGTAGCCTATCAGAATAGGTCAGTGTGGAGAGGTTCAGTATGTGGAAAGAAGACAGGGGGTGTTTCTCAATGTCAAGGATACTTCCTTGGCAGGACGGGTCCTTCCAAGTCATTTCCTTCAGAGGCTAGGCAAGGGTCCTCTTTAGCGTTCGGAGAACACGTAAATGGAACAGGCTAGCAAGTGCACATCATTGCGTCATTACATCAGTGAAAGGTCCGCTTCGGCGCTGCAAAAATCATAGTGCTGGTGTACTGCACTGATTAAATACACTTGACAGTCCTTATTTTGTCTTGTCAGTCCTCATAGAAATAAATAAATAAAGGGATAATGTATAACCAGGCGGTTGTTATAGTGAATACAACCCGCAAACTCTAATAAAGAGGGGTCTTGATCAGCCGGTTGTATTCGCTGTAACAACCGCCTCGCTATACATTTTCCCACTTATAACATGGCTACCTACCAAATAAATCAATAATTTGACACAAAATATTGATTTAAAAGGGAGTTTATTCATTCAAAAACGATTATATTACCGGAGTGAACAGAACTACCTCCATAGCAACATGATCTAGCTGTTAAAACATGCAATTGTAAAATATGTGACCAACAGAAAAGGCTATGAAGTAAAAATTAAAAAGTTAATCACCAGTAAAAGGGAACAGCTTTAAATCCCCTCAGCAAATTTGAGCCGATATGTTAAAATAGTTTAACAAACATTAAATAAATGGCTAAACTGAAATTATACTTGCTTACATTTGAAAGCATATTGCCGTTATCACTCCGCTAACGGTCGACATTTTTTAGTTTTTGAACAAGATAGCAAAGCTGCGCATAGGATTGTGGGTGATTTAAGAGCACGAAGGCTACACATATGCATCCTTTCCTGTGTATGGGATATTTTCCGAACGAAGGACTCAGTCCTTGGTTGAAATTCTGAGGATCCTCGACATTGGAACAGTCCTTCGACGGACGTCGATGACGTAGCATCCTTGAAATTCCGGCTTCCGAGGATCCTTCCTTGACATTGAGAAACGCCTAGGGTCGGCGTGACTGGGACTCGTTTATTCAGAAAAAACAAAAAAGAAACAAGGCGCACAGTAGCGCATTCGCCACCATAAACAAACACGCGATTCAACACTTGCTTCTCAGTCTCGGTTGCAGTAGCCGCGTGAAGTCCCAGTCCAACTCTCTCTCGCTCTCTCATTCGCCGGTTATATACGGTCTCTCCACGGAAAATTACTGCAATCAAACTCAGGTGTTCATCATCTGCACTTGATCTACTAATCTCACCGTGCGGCTCCGTCCTTTCTCTCCCGCAGCCGCTACAGACTCACGCCCCCTCGCCACAGTCAGGTTTGCCGAAGTGCTGATATTCTGAGAGCTAGTCTCGCGGCTGTCATCAAAAAGTGGACTCTGTGACCGGTTTTAACGGTGTTTTTGCACCCAGTACAAACGCAGTAATTCACCATCGTGATAATACGCCTGCATATATACATTTCTTCTTTTTCTTCTTCTTCTTTAGGGTTTAATTGCGGTTGGCAAACCTGTTTTCTGCGTATACCTAACTAACTACCTAACTTAAATAACTAAATAAATAAATGTCCTAATCAAATAATTCTCTCGCTCTATCATTCGTACAATTACCAACACAGCTCACTGACTCACTCTCAGCGACCTGGGGAGACGTCTCCCTCTTATGACATCAGTGATTCGATTGGGGGGAGGAGCAGTTTTAAGTGAGTACTGAAAATAACGAACTTTTTCATCTTATATTCTGCCTTTAGGTATCGAAAAACATACAAAACAATACACCAACTTGACAAACGTGTTTTTCCCCTAACTATTTTGTGTTAATCATAATTACAAATTTAACCTGACATACACACTTTAACTTTATAAAAAGCAATAGTTATGAGTACTCTGAAATGATTTTTAAGTGGAGTTCACTAAAAGTAGATATTGCAGTCAAGAAATTTTTTTGAGCATTAGTGATGAACACTTGCTGTTAACATCACTGAAGGAAAGAGAAACACAAGAACCATAACTGACGTTCCAACCACAACATTTGATGAAATCAACTGAAGATAAAATATGTTTAAATCTCTCAAGATCTCAGCAGAGGAGGATTGAACAACTCCACAAACAGCATTACCAGCTTCACTTATTACTAACCAGTTCGACTACTATCATCCGTCTACAGAAGTTGTTATTGTGAATGAACAGATTTAGATGAAGATGATTTATTGAGTTTCATTTAACACATGATAGTGGTCAGTGTTTGCCTTAGCTGGGCTCTTGACCCTGTACTTCATAACACCAGTTTTTCCTCTGGCTGCTGTAACGGAATATTTATATAACACATTTGTTACGGCACAAAAGCCAAAATAAAATTTGAGCACGTGGTTGTGTTTTGATGATGATTTATGGAATGATGAATCATCATTTGGTGTCTTGATTCCCTGATCGTTTCTAGAGAATAATCTCTGATTAAACAGGTAATATATAACTTGTATTATTCATTATTAAAGAAATGTGATTCTGCTGCAAGGCCCATTGTTGTTACAGTCAGATAAAAACAACAACTCTATGGTATCATGCTGACTTACACTGACATCAAGAATCAGTAAATGAATCTCAACAATGGTGACCATTAAAGGAATACTCCATCGATTGGGAGTTATTCACTGAAATTGGGGTTCCCCTTCGAGGGAATTCTTGCTGCTTCGAGAATCGACACATTGGGAAATGCCTTTTATATATCATGGTGAATAATAAGGAGAAACTATTCAGTCAGTGTAGTTCGTCTGGGAGCGGAGCATGCACAGGCAGCGCTCGAGGATGCTAACTGTTTTTTTTTTATATAAAAGAGCTTCGCTCGCATTTAAGCCTGTTTAATCAAATAGATCAGAATCACGTTTCCAGTACATCAGGTCTCCCGGCTGTCGAAGCAGCGCGCCGCTTGCATTCATGGGATTCGCACGTGGGGCTGGCATACTGAGACGGTTACGACCCTTTCTCAGTGTTTATTTACCAGCTCCACTGGTCTCGCGCACGGTTCGGAAGCCCGCGCTGCAGCTTCTTCTGACCATGTTAAAGACCCAGTGTTTGATTTATCTGGTTCTGAGGAGTTAGATATTCTCAACACAGGTTCACCATATTCCCATTAGGAAAAAAAAAGAGGAGTTGCTGGAGGTTGTAACCAGGGGCTCGTTCTTCGTACGTCGCTAACGCGTACGTTGCCATGATCTTGGATCGCTTGGTTCTTCGACGCTCATCCTGGACTTGCTGTCATAGAAACAGGTCCGTCAGCTTGAACATGCTCGCGAGCAGGCTTATTTCATGTAAACAGGATTAGATTGCGGCTGATACAGGAAGTCCTTTAGCGCAGCGCGATAGTGTAGCCTAATTTCTGAGATTTTTTTTTCTTTCTTGTGAAACGATTGTCGTGAGGGTGTCGTTTAAATACATGATTATTTTGTTGTAAATGCACATTAATGTTCGATTCGATGTCAGGCTTCAACAACAGCACAAAATGTTTGCATTGCCCAAAAATTATTTGCGAGTGGCTTCCTTTACACTATTGGAGATGCGGAGAACTTGATAAGCTTTCTGTCGTGCCATTAGCGCTATAGCCTAGTTGTTGTTGTTTTTTGCCAACTTAGGGTATATTATAATTTTTAATGAAGATAGTCACACGTAAAAATTTAATGAACAAAACACACGTTTGATGGCTTGCTACTGCTCCAGTATTCTCTCCACCATTTGCTGTTTTGAGCCCGATCTTGTTGCACAGTCCTGTGAGTAAAGACAGTAAATAATAAAAATACATATTAAATAATTAAAATAATAATTCGTTCTTTGTTGTTAGATAAGTATTCTAAAATTACCGTGATCAATGAGTGCTCAGGGAGTTTCGTTTCTGTGTGAAAACGCAGTGTTGACTGCCCGGCAAACCCCGAAAGCTCGGTCTGTGCTGGCCCTCCGTTGTGCAAGCGAGTTGTTCATGGCCAGGTTCAAGTTGTGCCCAAAGCAACTTAGCCATGGCCATTTCAACTGCAACAATATTCGCCCCATTGTTGGTAGTTATACAGGCAATTTGTTTCTCCTGTAGTTTCCAGTCATTAATTGCCTCGCTCAGTGCTTCTTCTAAATTATCTGCGGTATGGCTTTCGGGCATGAAGCTAGTTTGTAAGCATTTGGACTGCAGTAGACACACACACACACTCCTGTAATTTATAGATAGATGGATCTGATAGGCAAGTTAACTCCAACAGAAAATGGCCACCAATATACAGTAAATGCGTTATAGTTGACTATTTCACTAAGTGGTCTGAAGCCAATCCTCTAAAAACTACAAAAAGCATTAGAGGTCATGAGGTGCATCCTGGATGTATTTTATACAAATCTGGAGCACCGCAGCGTCTCAGATCAGGGAAGAGAGTTTGTCAAGGTTGGTTTAACAAAATTCAAGTCAAAATAACTAGATATGACCATAACAAATATCTGAAAATGTTTTTATTTTTTCAAAGGTCAATTTTAGCCTGTGTGAGAGACTGCGGGCATCACCAAGGCAAGGCAAGTTTATTTATATAGCACATTTCATACATGGAAGAAATTAAAATAATCAAAAGAAATCAGAATAATTAAAACAGTTTAGAATTAAAAAAAATCATAATAATAAAATAAAATACAGTAAATAATTAAAACAATTTTGAATCAAAAATAAAATGAAGTGCAGTAACAGTCGGACGAACAGTGGCACAGTGCTCATTCAGTAAATGCACAGCTAAACAGAAGTGTTTTGAGTCTGGATTTGAATGTGATACTGTAGGAGCACACCTGATCTCTTCTGGAAGCTGGTTCCAGCATAATAGCTAAAAGCAGACTCTCCATGTTAGAGTGAACCCTTGGTATTTCTAGCTGATGTGATCCTAATGATCTGAGTGATCTGTTGGGTTTATATTCAGTGAGCATATCTGCAATATATTGAGGTCCTAACCCATTAAATGATTTATATATCAGTAATAATACTTTAAAGTCAATCCTAAATGTAACTGGCAGCCAGTGTAAAGACCTGAGGACTGGAGTGATGTGTTCATATGTTCTGGTCCTGCGTTCTGTATGAGCTGCAACTGTCTTATGGTCTTTTTGGGAAGGCCAGTGAGGAGGCCATTACAGTAATCCACTGCTGGTGATGAAAGCATGCACAAGTTTCTCTAAGGCTACGTCCACATTAATCCGGATAGATTTGAAAACGGGGTTTTCGTTTAAAAACGCTCTCAGTCCACACTAGCGTTTTCAGGCGTTTTCCGACGTTTCAGTGCGGATGAGAAACTTCTAAATTCACTTTACTGTGCATGCGTGAAACTTCACAAAAGCTCACTGAGATGATGCAGACGGGGAAATAAATAATAATGTCATCGCACAATAACAGGATATTTTTTTTTAGCAAAATATCTCACCATCACGGATGCGTCCAGGTCGCATTCAGTCACCATATGTTTGGTCTAAAACGCAATGCTCTCCTGTTTTGCCGCAGGACAGCAAATGTGAGTAGACTACATTATCTGTCATCTTTGCAGTACTGTGCTATGAAGAATAGCACATGTTAAGTAACATAGAAAGTAACATATTTGAGCAACAGTAGCCATGTTTCCATCGACACGTTTTTATCCGAATCAAGTGATATCGAATGAAAAATGCCTTATGGAAACAGTAAAATTCGATGAAATTTCATGAAAATCGACTCAAATGAAATACGTTCGGTCTCATCGGATTTTCTCTTGATCGATATACGGCTAATGCGATAAAAGCTGACGGAAACGTTATTTGCCGAATAAATAATGAATTGCGATTAAGTTTTATGCCCTTTTATGGTTGCAACACGTCAGAAGACGAGTTCATTTCCGGCCAGTCTGTTTGCGCACACATGGCGGATGTCAACAAAGACAGATGTAAGTGGACAAAGCAAAAAGATGCTTCAACCAAAGGGTTTCCGTGAACCACGATCTCCCAGAACTGATGGAGCGCTGTCGTTCCCACACCAGTCACCTCCGCTGTCGTCGCGGGCATACGGGCATCGTCATCATCATAGCAATGTTTATAGCGTCGTTGTTTTCTTGGGTTAGTTTTGCTTGTTTTTACGTGGCTTGGTTGAATTGTAATGTATGATGTGGTCTGTTATTTCTAGTTAACAGACTGCGGCGCTTCTAGTATAACACACCGTTGCCATGGACGCAGTTCAGAGACGGAACAGACTATTTTATTTAGCAGAAGCAATACTCGTTTTTAAATCAATAAACTCGTTTTTAAGTCAATATTTTGTGTCAAATGATTGATTTATTGATTTATTTGGTTTTTTTATATGTAATAAGCAGGATAATATATAGCGAGGCGGTTGTGAGGCGAATACAACAACCGCCTCGCATTATCCCATTCATATGTCGCTATTAGCGGGCACATAAGCATTATTATTAGCCTTCAACTTGTGAAATATTGATCATTTTTTGGTAGTTGGCGCGATCCGTTTTGTCTAACAAAACTTTGTTCGCAAAAGTTTGCTTGAATGTTGTTCGAAAAAAATGGAAACACCTTGAAATGTCTCAAATCAATTCGATATACCAATTTGATCGCAAAACAGCATGTGACGTCATTACGTACAGGTTTTTATTCTCTTTAAAGCCGTTGGATGGAAACACACTTTCACCAGCTTTATCCGCATGAGTTTTTTAACCGAATTTCAGATAATTCGATTGACAAGTGGATGGAAACATGGCTAGTGTAAAAATGAATAACACATAACGGGCACAATACCGATAAACATGAATATCTATTGGTACAACATGGATCACATGACTAAACTTACGTCATCGTTTTGAAATGCCTCCGGTTTCACTGTCAACGCTACAACGCGAAAACGGCGTTTTCAAATTTATCCACTTTGGAGAGCGTTTTCCAAACGATACGTTTTTGTTGACTTAAAACGGCGTCTCAGTGTGGACGGAAGGCCAAAACGGAGAGAAAAATATACGTTTTCAAACGAAAACGTATTAGTGTGGACATGGCCTAAGTCTTGCCTGGAAACAAAGCATCTAATTCTTGAAATATTTTTCAGATGATAGTATGCTGATTTAGTTATTGCTTTGACATGACTCCTGAAACTAAGGTCTGACTCTAGAGACACACCAAGATTCCTGACTTGATTTTTAGTTGTTAGACCCCTAGTGTCGAGGTATGCATTCACCTTGATAACCTCATCTTTGTTTCCAAACACAATGACTTCAGTTTTGTCTTTGTTTAACTGAAGAAAGTTTTGGCACATCCAACCGTTTACTTCATAAACTAAGTAGAGCTGTGTGTCGTCTGCGTAGCTGTGGTAAGCGATTTGGTTCTTTCTCATTATTTGGCTCATTGGGAACATATACAGGTTGAACAGGAGTGGCGCAAGAATCGAGCCCTGAGGGACTCCTCAAGTCATGGATGTCCACTCAGACTTATGTTCTCCCATACTCACAAAACAACCTCTCCCTTCTAAGTATGACCTGAACCATTTTAGGACTATCCCAGAAAGCCCCACCCAGTTTTCCAGCCTGTCAAGAAGTATGTTGTGATCAACAGTGTCAAATACAGCACTGAGGTCGAGTAGTACCAACACGGATAATTTGCCTGTATCAGTATCTACCAGGAGTCTGTTCTCCCCATCATCCCCAGACAAATGGCCTTGTTGAGAGAACAAATGGCACAATTCAAAGGTAATTAACATGTGTACGGGCACAACCACTGTGGCTTTTGAACATTTCATGATTTTCTTTTTGATTGTTAATGTCCTTGTTGATTGAAGCCTGACAAAAATGGTTTGTGAGAATCCATCAACATGGCACTTGCATCTAAAAGCAACAATGTTCGCTCTAAGAACAAAAAAACAATCAACAACAGTTTTCCCCATACTATTAAATGTTTGGGAGAGAGGCACGATATCCATGTCATGTACCCAAGGATTATGAGGTTAGTGGTTTGTGTCATTTTATTTTTCTACTTACACTCGATCTTTATCTAACTTGATATTTTCTATTGTTTTAATTCACTTTTCGGGTATTGCACTTTTAATGATTTAATATTTGTTTATTATTTCTTGTTTTCCTCCTCCATTGCATGGTCAATAAATTGTGTCGGTAAAAACCCTTCTTTAAGTTCATATAAAACATCTCTCACTCTCGTTTCCCCACTTCCATCCATTTCTTTAAAAGCATTTCTTTCTCTAGTTGTAAAATGTTTTCTTTCCCATGTGGATAATGCTCGACCATCGACCGAAAAAACTTCCCCAGGGACTAAAACTTTCATTTCTCTAAATAAATTTCTCACTCTGGTAATCGTTCCATCATCCAAATCTTCGTACGTTCCATCCCCCATATTAAAAAATAATTCACTGTTTTTTCCACTGTATTTTGTTTTCTACTTGTATGTGTATTTTCACTCTCACTTTCATTCCCCTTCAAGTTCAGTGTTCCCAATTTACAAAAATGTAACCTCTCTATTTTTGTTACTAGTTGCTCCCATATTTCATATACTTTCCTTTAATTTTTCCCCATTAAAATTCCTAAAATCTCAATTTCTTCCACTTCCTTGAATATAGAACAATCCCTAAAACCATAGCTTTACCAAATCTTGTGTATACTGTCTTATCCTCATTGACTTTACTACCAGATCCTTTACAATATTCTTCTACATCCTCCATAACTTATTTGACGCTCTCTTTTTTGTTTTTTTACAGATCATAGTGGAAATAGCATGAAGATGGTGGATGATAGTAATGATCTTTAAAGACAAAACTTTTTACATGAACATATCATACACAAACATAAGCAAGCAGGAGTGAAGGAGAACACAGGGCTGAAATACACAGAGAACAGATTAGGGAAACAAGGCACAGCTGGGGCAAATTAACTAATCACAGGTGAATGAACTGAACACTAACGAGGAGCGGGAAAATGGAAACAGGACTGAACCAAATACACAAAGAACAGGGGAAACACAGGACACAACTTTAATATTGTGTCATCGGCGTATTGAAAAACCTTCCCTTCAACCGTATTTTCCTCAATTTCAATTCCAATTATTTCTTCTTTTTGTTTATTGCCAATCTTACGGTTGCGATACAAGTGAATATAATAACGTGGAAAGCAGACAACCCCGTCTTATTGATCTTGTGATTTTAAAACATTCTGTTAAAAATACATAATTTTTTTTTCTTGTTAAAGCCTCCTTATATAAAAAAATCTCCCCCAAAGCCAAAGTTCTTTAAAGCATCAAATAAATACCTGTGTTTCACCCAATCAAAAGCTTTTTAACAATCTAGACTAATTACATATCCATCTTCATTCTTTTCTTTCATATGCCATATTGTGTCTCTAATGCTCATTGTTATATGCCTTCCTTTTACTCCGTACGCTTGGTTTGTTTCAGTTATACTCGCATTACTTCTGTTAATCTGTTTGCTAAAACTTTTATTACAATTTTCAAATCTGAATTCAGCATTGTGATTGGTCTATAATTTAAGTCTACTTTTTCTCTCTGTCTTAAAAATCTCTTCAAATACTACTCTTAAAATATCGGTTAAAAATCGTCAATGGTTATGTAAGGGTGTTTTCACACCAGTCTTGTTTGGTTGGATTGAATCGAACTCAAGTTCGTTTCCCGCTCGGTCAGATCTGTGAATACAGCAATCGAACCCAACAACCGAACCGAGACCCAGCTGATGAGGTGATCTCGGTACGGTTAGTTTACGGTGTGAACATGAACCAACTCAATTGCAGAAATCTTTGAGTTAACAGGCTTCCGTAGTCGGAGTTGTATTATGGGAAAGTGAGTTTGTTTACCACATTTGATAAAATGAGTTGTGGTTTGACCTGGAGAAATTAAAAAAATAAATGAAAGAGTGGAAATTACGGAAGTCCTGCCGGAACGTGAAAAAAGAAATCTAGCATTTCGAGATTAAAGTCGAAACATATTGAGAGTACGAGAATTCAGTCTTCCGTAGAAGTTGCGTGTGCGGTTGCCATTGTTTCACATTGCCGAACACACAGGCATTCATAATGGTGCATAGCGTGTTTCACTCTGTCTGTGTGTGTGTGTGTGTGTGTGTGTGTGTGTGTGTGTGTGTGTGTGTGTGTGTGTGTGTGTGTGTGTTTTGTTTCAACAAAAGGAAATTCGACAGGTGTCATTAATCTAGCGATTATTTTTTGATGCATCGATTAATCTTAATTAATACGATTCATTTTCCAGTCCGATTCGATTTCGATTCGATTATCAATTATCTCCCCATTAATTGACTAATAGCAATTTATACATGTTGATTTACATATCTGAATGTTTTTTTCAACTTTTATTAAAGCTTACAATGACATTTTACATCAGACATTAGACAAACACATATTGGAAAAAACACATAACAGATCTTACATTGTACAGAGTAAAACATTAGATTCTACAGACCATTCAAAACATTTTCAAAATATGAGATGTTTTTATGCACTTCTTATTTTTAGTGGTTGAATTCAATGAGTCATGGAATATTTTAACGTCTTTACAAAAGAAATTAAAGGAGGGTGCTATAGACATTACTTTAGCTTTATGTATATGAAACTTCTCAAGGAGAATTATTAACTTAAAGTGTTATCAATTATATCTGAGCCAGTATTACAATCCAAGATCATAGCCTCATCTATTCGGATTATTTGGTAGAATGTATCAAAAAACATCATAGAGACTTGCTTCCAAAAATCTACCAACCCCGTAAGACCTTCGTTCATCTTCTGAACACAAATGAAGATATTTTTGATTAAATCTGAGAGGTGGATCACTGCTATATAGGCTCCTAAGGGATCGAAACTTGACGGCCCAGAAATTCAATGAAGAAAATGTTTAAATATTCCATGTGACTACAGTGGCTCTAGTATAAGTTTATCAAGCGACGAGAATACTTTTTTTGCGAAAAAACTAACAATAAATAACGACTTTATTCGACTATTCCTTTTCTTCCTTGTTGGGCCTGAGACGAGACTTCAAGAGATTTCCACGACGCATGCGCGAGAATTGCACTCTTATTATCCGACTTCTTGTTCAGTTCCCGCGCATGCGTCGTGGAAATCTCTTGAACTCTCGTCTCAGGCCAACAAGGAAGGAAAGGAGTAGTCGAATAAAGTCGTTATTTTTGTTTTATTTCCGCACAAAAAGTATTCTCCTCATTTTGGGGTGAACTAACCCTTTAACAGCTATAAGCGCATACTTGGAGCAGTCTCGCGCGCGCTTAGAGCTCGTGTGAATTGCACGTATAAAATGAACAACCAAAACGCCACATAGGTCGCTGCATTTCTGCTTCGTCACAATTTTTCCTTTTGCGCGAATAAGCCGTCCGCCGGAGATAGCGGAGTGCATTCATGATTATTAGGCTGCTGGTATAATAATCTTCTTGGCGCGGGGTCTGAGTGAGTAATTTACTCTTTAAAATAAAATACTTTACTCATTTAAGACTGCTCTTATGAGGACACTCGACAAAACGGACAGTTTGGCATAATTTGTGTGTGTTATGTTCGTTCAAGCCCGAAACAGAACTTGATACTGACGCACATTTTATGTGAGTTGTGTGAACGAGTGCGTATCGCCTTGCACTTCTGATAGTCTGAGGAGCCACTCGTGTTGCTACATTTCTTTTACTGTCTATGGTTGCTACTACTATCCGGCACTGGATAGTAGTAGCCGGATGTTGACGTATTTTTTGCGTCAACGTAATCGATGACGTTGACGCGTTGTCCGAGCCCTAGTGCCAATCTACCAGCATTAGGCTACCATTATAGGACGTTAAAATATACTGCGCCGTAATAGACTTTAACCAACCCTGAAAACACTTCTCAGACTGGATGGATGGATTATATAGCACTTTCATAATCATGTCAGAAAATCTCTCCTTCACCATTAGTGGTTATTATATCTGAGGATCCGGCCAAATGATTGGATACAGAACGATGCACTTAAAATGTATCCAGAACGTATTTACGGTGAAGAGGGAGACCGAACGGTCACTGTTGTGTTCTCGACCCAGATAGTGCGCGACACCTCAAATACACTGCCACAAGCACCTGTGTAGAATTTTGTTGAAAGCCCAGATAAAATTAAAAAGCTACTATTTTGTGTTGATCCATGGCAGTTCGACTTCACAAGTGCATTTCTTTATACACACACGCTCTGAGCCAGTGGACGCGCAACTGTTATAAATGCACACACTTCTATGGAAGACTGAATTATCTTAGTGTTTCGACTTTAATCTTGAAATGCTAGATTTTTTTTTGTTTTGTTTTTTGTTTATGTTGTGGTTCAGGGCTTCCGTAGGAAATTCAGGAGAAGAGAAAGAAACATGTCCATCGTCCGACAAACTGGACAAAATCCTGGGAACGCAACCAACAATTTGTTCCGTTGACATTGTCGAGTCATTCTGTTAAATTATGTTAGTTTGATATAACTAAATGATATAACTACTTGTACAGGTTACATTAACAGGAAATCTTTTCCCCCAGCAATGAATGTTAAAAGCTCTAGTCACAGAACAAACAATT
The DNA here is from genome assembly GCF_016745375.1 of Pimephales promelas. The sequence continues at coordinate 58,781,382 of NW_024121099.1, read as the reverse complement.
AAGTTTGATTTATTGTAATTGTAATTTTGTGGAACATAATGGAAGATGTCTCCATTTCCCAGTTACTTTAGAAAATCATTAGGGAAAAAATTGAGGTGGACATTTGTTTTTATATATACAGTATACATTTTTACAACAAAATGTATGCAGGGTTGAGTGTTTGAGTGTGACTAGTTACATGTAATGAAATTATTTTATTAAATTCCTAAATGAATGTAATTGTATTTAGTTGTATTACTGAGGTAAAATGTGTAGGGGGAGGTGTGCTTCAGGATCGTCCACGTCCGCATCGTGATGCATCAAAGAATCGATTTTTTCCCTCACCTATAATATACTTCATTTAAAAGAAGAGAATTCAAGCTTCGTGTCTGTGTGTCTGTTTGCCTCTTTGACTGAGTAGTCGCCAAGTTACAGTTCATTTTCGGACGTGTTTCAGAATGGACTTCACTGACAGAAAGAAAGCAGAACTCGCATCATGTTTATTTTTCTTTATTTGGCAAAAGCAGAACATTTATTGTGAGTTTTTATTGTGAGTATACACATTAAAAAATTACACTTAAATAGGATCGAATCATATGTAAAATCAAAATCACGCCAGCGTCATTGCCAACCCCCAAGGGGTTAATTGACGTCGGCAATATTCTCACCCAGAAAAGTTAACTGACAAGACAGGACCAAGTTTCAGTTCATCTTAAAGACATACAGGAGAGGGAATATGGCAAATCCCTGTGCATGAGGGAAACACACTGTCTTCTTTTGCAGATCCTTTGCCTCCAGAAGCTTCCTCTTTGCTCTGCTATGGTCATTGTCCATCACATATATGATGTTAATCAGCTTTGACTTACAAGGTAGATCAAACAGCTGCTTTGTGACCTTTGGGTCGAAAACATCCACAACCAATATTGCATCTTGACGCTTTTCCCTCACAAACACAATTTGCTCAGTCTCCAACAGGAAGCAGTGATTTGGTTCCTTATTTGTCTGATATGGAGTACAGTTTGCGCCTAGAATGCCTCATGTGTTCGTGTGTATTTGCCTTTTCAGCCAAACTTTCAGTGACCTGGGCGTCTGGATATGTGCTATTTGTAATCGTTTTTTATGGACTGCAGGTGGTTCTCCAACGGAAAGCAGGACAGCTCATTCAAGGAGCTCATAAAGTTATAAACATCATCAGCAATGTGTTTGATGGAGTGGATGTTGTATTTTGGGAAAGTTTCCCCATAGAGTTCAGAACAGGTATCCACAAAGTGTTCCAGCAGGTTTTGGGCATGTCCCAGCTAGTGTCGTCTTCTGGCATCATCATCATCCTAGAGAATAGACATACCAATTGTTTATAACAGGAAGTGATGATAATGATCTTGAGACAGAACATCCTGCAACACAAGTGGTCCTGTATACAGCAGAAATTGTCGTAGTTCTGTTGCTTTCCAGGAATCAAGTTTGGTCAGAGATCTTTGCTGCCTGTAAACTCTGCAGGCATTGCACATTTCAGTTGTACCAACTTATTTATCTGCAGTGAGTTTCTCACAAGACACTGTATTTAAGTGGTCAACCCCTCCCTCAAATGATGTGTCCACTGACCGACAACGCTCACATCCATGCAATTTAATTTCATTAAAGGATTTACAGAGGAGATTTAAAGGCACATTATCTTCTACATAGAAAAATGAAACAAGCACAACACAGTGATACACAACACATAAATATTTAACAGACTTTAAAGCAGCGCTCAGTAAGACTGGAAACTTCTATGCTGTTTTCTCGCAGGTTTCTCTCTCGAGCTCCCCCTACAGTTTCGGAGTATATATATATGAGAAAACTGTCGTAAACTCGTTGTCAACTCCCCCTCCCATCTCGTTCAGGCAGGCCATGTGCATTTGTTTTCAGAGAAGCCGGCGAACAAACAGATTTTGTCCCCACCATTTTTGAAACATCTCGCGGCACAGATGTACCAATGCAAATAAAACATCTCCAGTTAACAGCATTCGTTTCATTTGTTTGTTAAATAACAGGCGATCTAGCACTGAAATGTGTTGGCTTCTCTCAGAAACGCGCTTCAATCCGTTGTGGAGATTCTTTCCGGTGAAATCACAAATCAAAATGCACACAAACGTGTCCCTTTTTCTCATGGTTTCTAATTCCTCTCTCGTATATTTTTCCCCACTCATCAAAACATATAAAACCACTGATAAACATTATATCAATTCAACCACTGATAAACATTATTGGTTTTGATGAGAGGGAAATAAAAACTATTCGAGTGCGGAATTCTACCTCTGGACGGACCATCACTGTACATATTAAGGGCGAATATTTTCTATATACCCACTATACTCGGACATTGTGCTCATTTTTATTTATGTGCATCAGGAAGCTACAGGACATCGTCTTTCAAAATATTACCTACTCGAAAGAGAAAAAAGAATGAATGCGTTACCCAGCACTTTTGAAAATGCCCTTCCGAATGCGTCTCTGTCCCCAGCACATTTCAAACAAAACTGACGCCCGAGCCATGTCCACTGAGGTATGTATGATTCTCAGAACAATATTATTCAAATGTTGAGATAGTGTATATTTTTATTGTGTTACCAAACGTTATCAGTAACATTATGGTTAAAAATCAATAATACTATAAGAAATATTTCCGCTATTTATTTATTTTTAGTTTAGCCTACAGCTATAGCTACTTTGATTATGCATTATCAAAATACATGTTACGTTACATTCTTATATCATTTTTCTGGTGATCCGAGTTGTCTATCGTAACGATTGACCAAAGAAAGTCAAACACGTTTAATTTGTTTATTACAAGATTGTTTATTTTATTATTGAAGCTTGAGACCGGTGGTAGGCTACTGGTGGTCTGGGGTGCCTCGGAGTTGATAACACTTGCCAACGCTTGTAGCTAAAAAGGAAAAAGAAAATGTATCAATTTTTTTATCAACATATCATTTATACACAAGGTCAAACTAGCACAGATGGAGTTGCATGTGTGAAGTTGCAATGCAATTTCTCGTTTACTTATAGTTCTGTTTGTGTAAATGTGGGTAAATAAATATAAAAAAGTTGCATTATTAGCTAGCTGCTCTCGTGTCGGTTTATGCATTATATATCAAGTCAGCAGCACAGTATAACGTTACTAATTCTGAGGCTGACGACAAGCTAAACTAATGCATAATTTGTAGAATTTCATATCGATTTATAGGCGATCTGAGAAACACAAATAAACCCTGCTAGAGGAACGGACAAAACACTTACTTACAGAAAACAAGTTTGTTTGCTAATGAAAATGCTAACATCTAACGTACTAGTAAGCCGGTAACAGACAGCGAGCATAATAATAATAAAAAAAAACCAGACAATAGCAAACATCCCGACTCCCGAGGTCACAATTACAAGAAATACAAACATTAAACACAGTTTATTATAAAGATACTTACAAGTGCAACAGCAAGAAGGCCAGGTCAGCATCGGTTTTGCAGGCTTCACTTTCTTTCAGTTCTCTCTATTCTGAAAAAGCCGGTCCGTTTTCTCTTTCTTTGTTCCTCTGATAAACACTTCTGAGCTTTCTTCTTCTTCTTTTACATCAGCCATCACGAAAACGTGAAGAATTCAATATCTAGCGTTACCTTTTTCTTATAGCTAGCCGGCTCCTGGATGGATGGGGATGTGTACGCATGCGTGTGCGCGTATAGTGCCGTAAAGCAATTCGTTACCTCGCGAGACCTGAAATCTCACGATACTTCCTAACACTGAGGCCGGCGAGCTCAGAGCTCAGAGTTGCAAGGGTGGTTTTGCGGCTCACAGGCACCAGGGGGGTGCGAGATGATCACCATTCAACACGAAATCAGTAATATTAACATTACAATGACTCCAAAGCTGTTCAGTTAAGGTAAAAAAAGTTACTTAGTTCTGCTTTAAATCTCTTTTGTGAATGCTTTACAAGGCATGAATAGTCCTCACTTTAGATGAGTTCACAAACACAGTTAACTGACCACTAGTAAATGCTATATAACTACCCGAATTAACCCTGAATTACATTATAAATACATGTTAATAAAGCATTTATTAACACACTAGGTAACTATTACTATATGTCTGAATAAGGTGTATGAATGTACATTTAAATAGTTTATTAATCATTTACTTACACAAGTAATATTATGAACCACTGACAAAAAGTATGAAAATAGAATTATTGAACACATGCTCTTAAATTAAGAATATATGGATATATGCACCTGCAACGAATAATTTAAAAAGGTGTAACTGATGTGTTGTGTTTGTGAGAGAGAAAGGGAAAAAACATTTTCTCGAAGACTAAAATCTACAAATTGCACTGTTATAGGGACTGTGTTTTGCTTCAATAATACTAGATATAATAAAGTGTCAGTCTTATTAACTACTATTTATTTTGTATAAAATCCAACACTATCTCACGACCAATTCGTACAAATTCGACGCATGAATAAAAAGTGGCTAATTAGTACTAATTCGTACGACCTCACTCGTACTAATTCATCGATTTGTCTAAACCCACGTGATGGTTAGGTTTAGGGGCGGGGTCAGGGGTAGGTAATTCGTACGAATTCATACGAATTGGCCAATTCGTAAAATATGTACGATTTAGCAAAATCGTATTAATTCGTACGAATGAGGTCGTATGAATTGTTACGAATTAGCCACTTTTTATCATTCATCGAATTCGTACGACTTGGTCGTGAGATCGGGTTGATAAAATCATAAACAGTACCGGTCAAAAGTTTGGAAACGTTACTATTTTTAATATTTTTTGGAAGAAGTCTATATTCTGCTTATAAAGCTTACATTTATTTGATAAAAAACAACAACATAAAAAAAAAAATTATAACATGTAAATATATAGTAGTGTAATTTATTCCTGTGTATAATATTTTATCATGTTACACTGAAGACTGGATTGATGATTCTGAAAATTCAGCTTTGCATCATAGGATTAAATTATATTTTAAAGTATATTAAAATAGAAAACCATTATTTTTATTTTTTTTTTACATTACATTTCTTACATTATTTTAATTCTATTCATATCAAACCTTCATTTAAATGTTTATAAACCTGTTTGCACACTGTTTATGCTGTTGTTTGTGCTTTGTTCTATAGTAAATGAAATTAATTAACCAAATACTGAGTCCGTCAGTCTTTCGTATGCCATTGAACAGTCTCCAAAATAGTTTTGGGCCTTTGAGGACAAGTTAAATTAGACCACTGCTTGTCCGCCCATATTAATTAAAACTAAATTGACCAACACACGACTATTGATCCACAACGTTGCCACAACGTCGCAGTTACAAAGTTACGTCGTGACAACGGATCTGGGAATTTCACTTTTCCGGTTGCCACGATGTAACTGGTTACGTTGCCACGATGAAAGTTTGGTCACCAGATTACGTTGCAGTTACGTAACGGTCACGTGTTTGTGTTAGCTGGGATGGAGCTGCCTGAAGTAGACTCGCTCCCTCGGTCAAAATCGTCCGAGTCTTCCCATATAAATCGGTCTGCCCATATAAACTTCCCTCATGAAGGCAGGGATTCACCCTAGGGGAAGTGCATAGGAAAGTTGTAAGTGTGTGTGTGTGTGTGTCTAAAAGTGGACTAAAACGCAGCCTGTGTACCTACAGTTTCACCGGAGGAGCTAAACGACACCTGCAGTGACGCGACGACGTGCTGATGGGCTCTTTTTTTACTTAGAAGGGGGACGTTTGAACATTGCAGATAGAAATTGCTTTCATATTATTATAGTCTTTGTGTATTTAAAGGCCCAGCTGTATCCGAAATCGCCACCTAGTCTAAATCATTATTCCCTACATTAAATAGACTAATAGTCCACTTAAAGGAGTAAATTAAACCAGTGACTGAATGTGGAAAATAGGGGGCCATTTTGAACAGACATTTTGTCGATAAGTGCGTTAGCTAAAATAAAGCCCGCCAAAATGAGTCGACGTTTCTACTCTCAAACTACTCGCAGATTTAACTTATCTTAAAATATTTTCAATCTGCCAAATGTGTTGTTAATGTTATCAGCTTAAACAAGTAACTGTTACTACTCATAATGCTTCATCAGCTTGTAACGTTACGCCTTTTAACGTAACTTACTCCTAATTTATGCTTCTAACTAAGTTTATCCTTTTAACTAAGTCTGGATGAACTTTGAATAGTGACTACATTGAAAAAGGCTTTAAACCGCCTCGGTGTAAGTTAGTCACTATTCAAATAAAATGCATCCATACTCACAAAAGTAACTTAGGCTAACGTTAACGTTAGCTACCTTGAACTTGGTTTCTTCGCCTCCTCCTGAAGAGTGTTCTGGTTGCAGTTAAAATGTTCGTATCAGCTGTATTTGAAGCCATTAATTCGCGTCTGGCACGTTGCAATGCATTAAACACTATCAAATATGGCTACTGTAGGTTGTTAGTTGTTTTCTATTAAATCGCTGTTTTGCTGTTGCGTGTCCATATCAGGTCGATCAGATCAGATGCCGATGCACTTTCAAAAAATGGCTGGTAAAGTGGCACTTGACGTCAACATTTTAGGGGCGGGGTATGTCCTTGTAACTTTTATTTATTTATTTGATTGCCAGTTAAAATCTTGCCTACACTAATCAAAATTAGCACTATGTTTTGCTAGAGTTTATTTATTATTAATAGAATAGCAATAGAAATATCTGAGTCAAAATATGTTTTAATGTGTTGCCACAATTTTCTCTTCAAAAGTGGTGGAAACTGTGCTTTAAGTTAAGCCTTTAACCCATCATGATAAAACCTAAAATGACTTTAACTTCATAAACTCAGCAAAGAAAGAAAGAAAGAAAGAAAGAAACATTTTTAAATTCAACTTTGGTGTTACGTCCTCTTCCAGTCGGGGACAGTGCCTTCATAATTGCACTCATACTATTGCTACTTGATCATTGAAAACGTGTACATTTTCAGAGAATTTAAAAATTATGATTTACAGGCCATGTAAAATTATGAAAACAAAATAATAAAAAAAAAATGTTTAAATTTAAATGTAGTAAAATATGGAATATTTTAATAATATTCTGCCTATAATATTCTAATATTCTGCCTAGTTCCATTTTTATCCTATTTTATCAATATCCGCAGCTATGTGCAGCTTTCAGAATCTGCAAAATAACAATAATTTGTTAAAATAAATAAATAAATAAATAAATCATGAATTAGGCTACATCTTTATTTAGCACTGCAACAATTATTAACAGATATTTACATACATTTTGAATTACAAAAATAACCAAAAATTAGGCATAATCAGATGTAGATTAGTTTCAGAAGCAGATCAGAAGCTGGGTTAAGCTGGGTTATAATGGCCTGTGGCCTTCTTAGAGGCCTTGATGATATCTGAGGGGGGCTCCAGATTGGCCATCTTTACGGTCATTATTAATGACCAGGTGCCATGCAATGCTAGGGTGCTTCTTCTCTTGGTTTTGTTCAGTCCCACAAGTGAAAACACCCTCTCAGCATCTGCGTTTGCATGGGACAACACCAGGACCAGCTTGGCGACAGCAGCAAGCATCTCAAATTCTCAAATTTGGCTCCTCTCCTGTGCACCAAGAACACAATGGAAAAACATACTTTGATTTTTTTATTGATTAATACTGCAAGTTTACTTCAGGTTGCTCCATTAACAAAGTTCAGATAAAAAAAATCAGTTCAGATAAAAAAAATCATAATTTTCAATATGCATGACATAGTGTATGCATGCAACAGATGTAGCCAAGCCACACCCGTCAAAGGGAAAGACAAAAAAAAGTGTTTACCTTATGTTTAACTTTCCATTTCAGTCTCGTCCTGCTGCAGGGATATCATTTGCATGGTCTGATAATTTAAAAACGCCTCACCTAGAAGGTCATGCTCTTCTGGCCCATGGTATGGGAGGAGATGGGGAAACCTATTTATGAAAGTACAGTTGCAAGTTGCTACGTTTTAGGTATATTGTCATCAACCAGCAGCAATTCATATGCATCTTTGAGGAAAAGCCACATAAGAATAGCTCATGTGCAGTTTAGGAGTGAGCACACCTCATCATAAAGCACAGGGTATTTTAGCTATGATGATAGGCAATAATTAGAGGAAAAACTAACCTTTCAACAAAGTACAGAACATCGTTGATGTCACTTTCAGCCTTCTGCCATATATCTACGAATTTTGAATGTTTGATCAGTGGCTCTTCCAGTGGCAGCTTCTTAAGTGCATAGTCCACAGCACATGTCAGGAAACACAACACAGATCATGGAATGAATCCACCTGCTGTGATGTGATGTCACCCTCGTTGAGTAATCTGTTGAGTTAAGCCCTGGTTGTGAACCCAATGTGCAACTTTCTTCCTGTTACAGATACAGCATATCAGGTTAACATAAATGGTTTAACATGCTGATGTGGCAATATCAGCTAGACACATAGGGCAAGAAATCCAACCAGAAGCTCACGGTTAATGGAAGGACTACCACAAACCTTACTATGTTTCCACTCATGAAGTGGCAAAAGGCTAGGTACAAGGCTAAATATCACAAATCACAGTGTTTGATCCTAATAATAGTCAAACACTAACCTGGTAAATGGTTTGCCTTCTCTTTAAAGGCAATTTCACACGGCTCATGGCCCTGCAGAGCTGCTGGAACCATAAACTTGGAACATAGCTTGCGTACAAATTTCACCATCTATAGCAGATGTTTACAAAAATAGTAGGTAAAACCTATTTTTGAAGATCCCTGCAGATATCAGCAAGAAACACAGAATGGAAAAAAGAGCAAAATCCAATCCCACCTCATCATGCAACAAAAATATTGGCGACTGCTCTCCCCGAAGAAGCAAGTTGAAAGAAGTGAAAGTTGGTATGGTTGCTTGGAAAAACAGCAGATACACTTCTGTCAGGGGGTCAGTGAATGTTTGCACAAGCCTCTTGAACCTGGCCTGATTTTCATCTTGAATCAATCAATAAATAACACAATTCAAGGGGTTGTCATTAATACAAGTATGTGACTAACAATCCATTTAGTTGCTGAATTAACGTGTGGGAAAATTCCAACAGAACTCCCGGAAGTAAACAAAGAGGAGGAAAATATGGCATACATGCGGAGAATTCGCTCACAATGTATGTTCAGAATCAGCACAAGCTTTATCCTTTCGCAAATCCCCTCATAAACAACAAAGTCTAGACGTGATATAAATGAGAGATTAACTATGCAGTGCGGACAACTTCAGTGTTCATGAAAAGAGTGAGATTGCAGAACGCGGCAAGTCAGTCATGGCTTAAAGGGAGTGCTATTGACAATATTAATAATCATTTTGTTTGACTACAGCAGCTGGTTTAGTCCAAAAATGCCAGTTGGGTCTGTCCGAGGTCGGATCACGCTCTTACCACAAACAAACTGCTCCAGAGTTCATTTGAAAGCCTACCAAGGGTCTCAGTATGCTTGTTTGGTCCGCTTTTGGTGTACGCCCGAATGGGATTGCTACATTCACACCTGCCCAAACGAACTGTGCCAAGAGGGAAAATGAACTCTAGTGCGATTCAACCGAACAAAATGAGGCAAGTTTGAAAGCAGCCTAAATCTCTCAAGATCTCAGCAGAGGAGAATTAAACAACTCCACAAACAGCATTACCAGCTTCACTTATTACTAACCAGACTGACTTCATTTATGTCATATATCCAAAAAAGTTTTTATTGAGCACTAACAGGAGTTTAAAGAAAGGTTATTTTGTGGATTTGGAGAGGGCACTCGACTGTGTCCCCCAAGGCGGCCTGTGGAGGGTGCTCCGGGAATATGGGGTCCGGGGTCCTTTGCTAAGGGCTGTCCGGTCCCTGTATGACCGAAGCAGGAGCTTGGTTCGCATTGCCGGTAGCAAGTCAGACTTCTTCCCGGTGCATGTTGGATTCCGGCAGGGCTGGCCTTTGTCACCGGTTCTGTTCATAATTTTTATGGACAGAATTTTTAGGCGCAGCCAGGGGGTTTCAGGTTTGGGGACCACACGATTTGATCTCTGCTCTTTGCGGATGATGTTGTCATGTTGGCCCCTTCACACCAGGACCTTCAGCATGCACTGGGACGGTTTGCAGCCGAGTGTGAAGCAGCTGGGATGAGAATCAGCACCTCCAAATCCGAGGCCATGGTCCTCAGTCGGAAAAGGGTGGCTTGCTCACTTCAGGTTGGTGGAGAAATCCTTCCTCAAATGGAGGAGATTAAGTATCTTGGAGTTTGGTTCACGAGTGAGGGAAGGATGGAACGGGAGATTGACAGACAGATCCCGGATACAGGCGGCCGAAATGAGCTTTCTCCGCAGGGTGGCTGGGTGATTCCTTAGAGATAGGGTGAGAAGCTCGGTCCCTCTGGAGGATCTCAGAGTAGAGCTGCTGCTCCTCCACATCGAGAGGGGTCAGCTGAGGTGACTCGGGCATCTGTTCCGGATGCCTCCTGGACACCTCCCTGGGGAGGTTTTCCGGGCACGTCCTACTGGGCGGAGGCCCCGGGGAAGACATAGGACACGCTGGAGAGACTATGTCTCCCGGCTGGCCTGGAAATGCCTCGGTGTCCCCCCAGAAGAGCTGGAGAAAGTGTCTAGGGAAAGGGAAGTCTGGGCATCTCTGCTTAGTGACCCGGCCCTGGATGAGCAGAAGAAATGGATGTTTATTTATTTATCCCCCAAAAATAAAATTCTGTCTACACGCCCCTGCTCTCATGTCCTCCAATAAAATATAAAACAAAAAATTGCAATAGTCAATTTTGTCTCCATAGCTGTTTACTCAATTTTATCAAATTAGGTCAGGATGGCAGCTGCACTCTCACACTTGGCACCAGGAGCGGTAATCGGGAACACCTGGTTGCACAATTAGGAAATTCCACGAAGGCTACATGGTGCATCCTTCGCAGTCCGTGGCCTTTCGAAGGATGCAGCCTTCACATTGGGACACAGCTTATGTAATGTAACCCCCTTTCCCTGAGCTGTTTGCTAAACAAAGCGAAGATTTTGCTGTTCTTAGAGTTTGTGAAAATTGGGACCTATGAGATTCTATGAGGCTCCACAGCTCCTAACAACTTAAAATTTGTCTGTGCAAACTGTCAACAAACTTAGTCTTGACTACGGCAGCTGGTTTTGTCCAAACATACTCAGTTCTTTGGCAGCTCTCAGTTCTCTGTTCGAGGTCAGATCATGTTCTCATCACAAACAAACTGCTCCAGAGTTCGTTTGAAAGCGTACCTTGACCACATCCGCTTTTGGTGCCCAACCTGAGTGCGATTGCTGCATTCACATCTGCCCAAACGAACCGCACCAAGTGGGACAACGAACTCTAGAGCTATTGAACAAAACTAAATGAGGCAGGTGTGAAAGCACACTAAGTCTTCTTCTCTGTTTTTAGTGTATCTCTGTGGAGAATTATAGCGCCACTTACTGGTCTGGCATGTATACGAGACGTGGTTTTCAGTGGTTTCGTGTGTACGCAGATATTTATTGAGGAGACACCGTGTTTATGGAATTTTTTTCAGAAGAAAAAAAAAACATTGGATAGGGTAAGCTCTGGCTTTGTGTGGATGTGGCCTGCCTCTAGTCCTGGTTCCACTCCACGGACCTGGCCCTCCGTCCTACCCCCTGGTCCTCCTCCACTCCACCTCCCTCCTTGACGTATGGTTGTGTTTGGAACATCTGGAAGCCGCTCCTTTGATCTATGTATCGATCAACAGCTGGAGTGCCCAGGAAATCAACCAGAGGGCACTCCTCCCCAGGACATTGTCATTCCACCATTAACTACATTTCCCAGAATCTTTTGCCTGGACGCATTATCTCTGATTAGTTTCAGATGTTTCTTATTTTCCCTTAACTTTGTCTATATGTCACGGGTCGGAGAGGCCGGACGCCAGATGACCGGCCGTCCCAACCCCCCGACACACGCGTACCACCACGAGGAGCCAACACCACAGAGGACACAGAGGCAAAGTAAGTTAGAAAAGCACAGAGTCTTTATTGAATAAATTAAGTTAAAACGAAGTTTCAGCAATATAGCTGGCTCTTCTCAGAACTCGGGTGGACAGAGCAGGTGAGGATTCACAGCTGGACTGGTTCTCTCGAATTCACAGCAGAACAGTTTCTCTTTTCCAGGATTCGGATGGACGGAGAGGAGTACGGAATCCACAGCAAAGCTGTCCCTCTTCTCAGGAGCCAGGCCGACAGAAGACAAGTGAGGATTCAACAGCATAACTGGTTCTCTCAGATTCACAGCAAAGCTGGCCCTCTTCTCAGGACCCAGGCTGACAGAAGACAAGTGAGGATTCAACAGCATAACTGGTTCTCTCAGATTCACAGCAGAACAGTTTCTCTTTTCACAGGATTCGGATGGACGGAGAGGAGTACGGAATCCACAGCAAAGCTGTCCCTCTTCTCAGCAAAGACACATCACACTTGTGTTCACTTCAATTCCACAGCCATAAATCCTTGTGCATCAATAAGGCAAAAGCACTGCAATTCACTCACACGATAGGGCTGATCAGAGGCCTCACTCAGTTTGTTGCACTAGCTTTGAAACACATAGCTCCTCCAACAGTTAGATCCACATTCACTGTATCCTCTTCAAGCGGTTAAAATGTTCATAAGAAGAAAATCACTTCACTTATCTTCTTTTCTCTCTCCTTCCACAGCACAGATCCAGTCAATAGCAGTCCAGCAGTCTTCCCACAGAGGATCACTCTGATCCAGCAAACTCAAATAGGCGATCTCCACACCCCAGCGATTTTCCAAAGAAAGCTTGTATCCATCACGAGCACTTCAAAACTCCCCTTTCCCCACACGCACCGTCCAGCGTGCGCCGAGCGCCCCCCTTTCTCTTCACCGGGCATCTCTCCCTTTCTCCTGTTCCTCCTTTCCTCCTTATTCATTCAGTCATTGCAGAAGTCTTGTATGTGTCTCTACTGCATTTCTGAATGCGGTCTTTGATTTTTCATATTCATGGGTTTTGACTTTATGCCCAGTCCCTTTGTATTTCTCTGTTTTCCCTCTGCCCTGGACTCTATTATTGTATGTACTGTTTGCCTGTTTTGAAAATCTTTTTTTTTTTTTTTGGATTACCCTAAAATAAACTATTGCATTTTGATCCTCAACTCCTGTGTCTCTGAGCAGTTCATGACATGGAGTTTCATGTCATGTTCATGTTCAGTTATTTACTTACACATTAGTAGTCATTAGCGTCACTGAATAATAAGGGCTAATTTGTTCAGGAACAGGAACGAAGCAAGTGACTGACTTTATAGCCATTTCGTCTTTCCTAGACTAGTCTAATGCAATACAACGAATGATGTGAAACGGTCTACCAGTGGTTTACACCATGGGCATCTTTGGATTTTTTTCACTGGCAAAAACAATACGAATGAATGAGGCATTTATATAGCACTTTCATATGTACTACTGTACACCCAAAGTGTTTTACAATCATATCAGGGAATCTCTCCTCACTACCACCAGTGTACAGCATCCACTTAGATGATGCGATGGCAGCCACAGTACCAGTGCGCTCACCACACACCAGCATATACACAAAATACACAGTGGTCAACATTTGAATTGGATCAAAACCTTTCATCGAAGTCATCCATTAATTTTGAACCACACCCGTTCCTGTCTTAGAACAACTTAACATTTGAAGTGTGCCAGTTTTAAATGGAGTTATTGTGGTGTGAAAGATCCACTCTTGACAATTTATATTTTACTCAACAACTCTATGTAAACTCTTTTAGAAATTAGAGTGGGGCAGTTTCCACAGAAACATAAATTAGATTACTTACAAATACAAAATCATATTGCAACAAATAATGCTACATCAATTATAGGCCCACACAAAAGAGCAACTCTGCAGCTACTTGTGTAGACCTATAGTTAGCAAATAGGCACTGCGTTTACATTGTTTATCAAGCCAAGCAACTGTCACACTGACAGTCAAATTTAACATCTTGGACAGTTACTCTATGCCAAGGCAATAACTGGCAATAAGCAGATACTGGTACTGACTATTTGCCTACCATTATTAAACGGTGTAATGTCTTAAACTTTTCATGTGCAAATATTTGCACCACAAATTGTGCATTAATAACTATACTATAAAACCTATACCAACTATACTGAGGTGTTATTTATACATAGAAAATACTCCCAGAATTCACAAAACATGGGTACCACCATACCTCTTGATCAAGCATACAGACTCCAAATTATCATTTCTTATATTTATTAACAAGTACATCAACAAGGTCCCCTTACAATTTTACAAAAAGAAAAACAATTATAATAAATAAGAATTACTGGGGATCACATACCATAGACTGAAGTTTATCTACTCCATTTAAATGCATATTATTGTACAACCAAAACTGGCCATACATACAAATAAAAGTGCTATCCCAAATCAAATGCAAAAAATCCCAGGTAGATTTAGGTGCATTTACATGGTTAAGAAACAGGGTTCTTTACATACAAGAAACAAAAGGAAAAAGGCCTTTTTAATGTTAAATTAAAAGTAATCAATGCAGCCATTTTTTTTTTCTACAACCAGTGGTTGTTTGGAGAAAATTCAAGCAATATTAGCCACTGGAAATCAAACTCGTAGACAAGACCAAGTCACCCAGAGGAAAGCAAAACGCATCTGGAGGAAAGAGGTATGAATAAAAGAGCAAGATTAAATCCATAGAATTAGACATTCACTTACAATCAACATTAAACTGACACTGCGGGTGGAATTTGATTCATCCATAAAGAACAGAGTGGTTGGTGAAAAGGTTGAGTACTTCTCAGATAAACACGGGCACTTTAATCTCAGACTATTGAAAGAAGAAATGTGTGTTGACAAAGTAAATGGGGTCAATTGAGACTGACTTAAGCCTGTAAAGAGAGAACATCCTAACGTGTTCATAGGAACCAAAGAAACATCATTCCTCCAATGGCATACTCGGTCAGATGGAGTGGAGCGAGCAGGATTGACTCACTTCGGGTCACAGTCGTCCGCTGCCTACTCTCTGTGGAAGGGGACGCTGCACCGCCCCTCGGCCCCGACGCCCTCGGTAGCTCCCCCGAAACCCACGGCCTCTCAGATACCGGCCCGGCACCCCAAAGGTCTCCACGTTCAGCTTCCTTTCCTCAGCCCATGTGGTGCGTCTGGGGGAGAAGAAACAAACTCACTGACCAGCAGAGCTCCTGCTAAACAGAAGTGGACGGGTCATACCTCGACTTGAGCTCGGACGAGATGTTGTCAAAGAAGCACTTTGCTTTATTGTAGAAGCACTTCGGCCCGAGCAGATCCTCTTTAATGGCATTCTCAGGCTTATCCTGATCTTTATCGCTTTCCTCCGGGGTCACTTTTGGCTCTGACAAAGCAAATACACTAACTAACAGGAATAAAGAAAGGCGAATTCTGCAGGGTGGATTTAAGAGACGTTCAAGGGCCTGTGCAGGGGAAATACCTTCAACATTGAGCTGGTCTTCAATCTCCTTCTCCACGTCGTCTTTATTGAACTGAGCATTTGCGGTTTCAAAATCGAAGTCCGATTCGAACTGCAGGGTGCTGGGCTTCGTGTTCCCTACAAGGATTTGCCCTCGACCACGGTTCCTGGACCTTCGAGGTCCTACAAGACGCCTCATGTTCACAAGGTAGTCTACATCAACAAACGCTGTCATTAAAGAACAAAGAAGTGTCTTCACCTGGTTTCCTCCTACTAGTTGGAGGCTTATTCTCGTCATTAGCTTGACTCGGTCCCTTCAAGACACCTTGCTGTGCAGCTGAATTACCTCAGAGGAAGGAACACACATCTTTTTGAAACTCGCATACGCACGTTTACTAAAGAGCAGGTCAAGTCAACCATTCGTAGCAATACACACCTGCAGCCTCTGGAAATACGTCATGAAGTGGACCAGTGAAGTTCAGAGTTTGTTCAAAGTGTTCAAGTGGGCATGAAGACCACAAGCGTTTTAACACTAGTTTACTCAAATGGACACTTAACCAGTGCCTGATTGTGGTGTTTCATTTGTAAACACTTTACAAAATGCATATAATCTGAATATAAACACTTGACCAAGTCATACATAGCAGCCAATTAAATTTAACTTGCACTGGAAAGTCTTCCCAAGGCGGGTCATGAAATCACGTGACAAATGAAGGGACACGCTTAGCCTCAAGTACTGCTCTACAGATAGTCTGGGTTTAATGTGTGCAAGTGTGCATCACCTCATTTTGCAATGCAGAAGCAAGAGGTTTTCTGTGAATGCGTGACTCCAGATTAATTAGCCGCTATAGGGAAATGAGAACAGTGCAATAAACCATGAAACTGTGCAAAAACACATTAATGCATTAAGGTAAAACAGTCGCAATATCAGGCAGCATAAGACTGTTGTGGAAGTAAACCGCTGGAAGCGGATGAAACCAGAAGCCGAACGACCACAGTGCTCTCAGTGGACTGGGTCCGGCCCTCAACACTAAAGCCAAACTCTATTCGCACTTCAGCACTGTTTGAGGCCAAGCGTATCCCATCAGGAATCACACACAAGAAATCACAACATAAAATATAAATACCCAGCTGAGAGGAATGTTTTGACCATGTCAGGGTTACCCAGCTGAGAGCTCGGGTGTGTGTGTGTGTGTGTGTAGGACTCACTGCTGAAGGCTCTCTGCGCTGCCCGACCGCCCCGCTGCGCTCGGCCCGTCTCTCCTGCTCCGCTCAAACCCTTCAGTGGGGCTTTCTCTGCTGGCACAGTCTGAACCGCCTGCTCCACCATAGGACCCCTCCGCACCGGGACACCATGCAAACCTGAGCCACAAAACACAGTCTGAACCGCATACTCCACCATAGGACCCCTCCGCACCGGGACACCATGCAAACCTGAGCCTCACACACACACAGTCTGTCTCAGGGCTGTTGTGTACTGCTGTTTGAGGCACACACACTCACCGAGGCCCAGGGCCGCTGCGTACTGCTGGTTGAGGAGGGAGTTGGCCGCCAGCTGGCTGTAAGAGGGTAGCATGTTTCGGTAGGGACTGTATCCGCCCTGCGACCCGTAGTGAGTGGACGACGTCCCGACTGATGACTAACGAGAGGAAACAATCAGCGCTGCGTCTGAACGAGCTGAGGACACGTGACTGGAGTTATACACACCTGAACGATAGCAGGGTCCTGAGGAAGACTGTGGTGGATCTTCAGAGGCTCACACACCGTGATGTCCTTGATGTCACTTCCCCTGAAGATGATGTACTCAAACACCTCGTCCCTCGGGGGCACGGGCCGGTCCGTCGGTCGCCCCTCGGTGCCGAAAGACCTCACTGACACACACACACACACACAGCAGCTGCTGAAGCTAACGGGACCTGCAGGCCTGTCATGAGCGGTGTCTGAAACACTCATTCACTCATCCCTATGGTGGACAGGGAGCGGTTTCAGACACCGCTATAGTCAAATAAAACCACGAACACTGGAGCTCAAATCCAACCAGACGTCAACAGAAGCAGTTAGCGGACTGGGAGTGCAAGGTTACCGACGGAGTTAGCAAACTATAAAGGAGCTTTTATTAAGTTTGATCACGTGCACAATTAGGCTAGCTTGACTGTTCGAAAAAGACTGAAAGATTGCAGCGGTTCGAGTCAGTTAATGCAGTGTTTCCCAGCCCTGCTCCCGAAGGATGTATGGTGCGTTCACGTAATATGGTAAAACCCAAAAACAGACGTGGAAAATGCACACGATTTTTTGCTACTGTTGGCAGATAGTTTTTGTAGCCTGTACATTGTGCGTCATTAACAATTGTAATATAATGCGTTAACACTCAGCGTCAGTTTTAAAAATACCGTTATGGTTTGGTGTTACGGTTACCTACCCAGAGCAGATGCTAGCTAACGTTAGCAGTTAATAGAAGCCTCCTAGTAATGAGCTGGTAGGAAAGATTAGGCTAGTTATGCTTCACATAAGGATAGAACTAGCGTTTACAGCTAAAACAGAAATATTAGCTCCTTGTCCTTAAAAAAATCTCTACTATTCATGATAAATAAAATACACAGCATATTTACCGTTTGAGTTTTGATAAATCATCTTCTTGCTGTAGCAGATGAATTAAGCAATCTAAAATTGTTTTAGTCAAATAACAAGTTATTATGGTTTAAAAACTGTTTATTTGATACAATTGAAGAGAATGGGCTCAAAATTCGTTTTTTTAAAGTATAACTACATGTTGGACAAATTAATGAATTCCTTTAAAAATTGATAAAAGTTTAACAGTTTGACAAGGGGATTCTGTTAGATGAGCAGATGTGTGTGCGTGTGTTATCTCCACACTCACCTTTCGCCAGGGCCACGGTCGAGTTATCAGTGTCGATAGTGTATAATATTCCCTCATAGCGAATCTGCGCTTTGGAGATCAGACTGATCTTACTGCCGATGTAAGGAGTGCCGCTGCTCATGGCGTCAGATACACACTCAAACACAGACTGAATCAAGCGAACACCTGCAGCATGACGAGCTGTTACTGTAGTAAGAGAGTAGACATGGTCAGTGTGATTTATAGAGAGTCTCTCCCGCCCTCGGCTGACCTGCCGCACCTGCCGCACCTGCGCCGCATCTCACACACCGATCATAATCACACACACCACTGATCACACACACCGATCACTGATCACACACCTGCAGAACAATACAGCGCACTTTGTGGAGAAATATAAGGGCTGTTTATTATTATATCACAAAACATCATGAAAAGTCAACTTTATGAGCTTTGAGAAATAAACAGATGTAGGAGAGAGAGAAAATATAATAGCCTATTTAATAGCCTAAATAATAGACTATATAAATAGGCTATTATTTGATAGTGTTTTTTTAAGTTTCTAAATAAACATGAAATCATTTTAATAAACTAAATAACGTTTTTTTAAACTATGACAAACTTATCTAAAATATATATTTTAACAGAAAATTGTATATTAATATAATCAGGGCCGGCTTTGCCGACAGGCGACACAGGCGGCCGCCTGGGGCGCCATCTGCTGGACGGGGCGCAAATTGCAGAATTGAAAAAAAAGTTAATTAATCGTATTATAAAAGCTGCGTACACGCTGTACACGTTTACTGTGCATCGTCTACACACTGCTTGTATTTGTCCATTTCTTTTACAAGATTATACAATCCTAAAAAACGACTGAGTGACTCCAAAAGGCAGCTGTCAAACTCACGCGCGTTGCTCAGCAACCGGGAGTGGCGCGAAAACATCTGACAGCTGGTTTTAGCGCTTTAGTTTCCTCGGTGTGATACGCACGGTTACGTGCCTTCGGCTCAAAATAGTTCTCGTCGACTTTTTTTCACCCGATTCGACATGTTGACAAGGGGATGCCCGCGTATATTCAAAATGGTTGGCACGCGCTGCTTTGTTTACGTTATGTGTATCTGCAGCCGGCCGACAGCGTCGGTTTTCCCTTTTCAATAACGAATATAGACTAATATATCTGCAGAAAAATAGACAGTTGGCTCATTGCACGCAGGCGCAGAACGCACATTATAGCTGACAATCACCTGTAGTTCTCTCGGTGTGTTCAGGTACAGCTTTTTATCCCGACGAGAGCGGACGAGAGGCGACACAACACAGTCGGCTTTCATCAGCGCTAGTTCGTCGACGTTATATTAACCTTCAAATGGTCTTCGTTTCCTGTTTACACTTCTGGGCTTCGGGGTCTATACGACCCCAACAATTGATTGAGTAATTGTACAAAAAATATACATTTTTAATCATACAAATATATATATATGAAGAGTTCAGATGCAAAAGCCTCTAAATGCCATTTGAAATTTTCTTCTTTAATGATGATTTTTATCAAACTTGTATATTTAAGTTCAGTAATTTCACTTAAATAACAATTAATAGGTAATCTTCATTGCCATTTAAGTGAAATTACTGAACTTATACAAGCTTGATAAAAATGATCATTCTAGAAGAAAATTTCAAATGGCACTTAGAGGCTTTTGCATCTGAACTCTTCATATATATATATAGTTTACTTCTCATCTATTCAGTAATGCTGTGTTTTTGGAGATATAAAGTACTTTTGTATCCATATAGGCCGACCACACAATTCCTCAACTACATTAGCTTGCATATGAATTTTTTTTTAATGATACATTGCATTTATGCTCTAGTACAAGGCCTTCATTTCTGTGTAGAAATTTTCAGATCTATGCTTTTTTTTTTTATTCTCTGGGGGGGGGGGGGGGGGGGGGTGGTTGAGGGCACTCTCGCCTTGGGCACCAAATAACCTAGAGCCGGCCCTGAATATAATTGTAAGCACATCAATGCTTCACGGTCCACTCCAGTAGGTGGCGGGAATGGGCAACAGCTGACTTGCTGAAGAAGAAGACGACGAGGAAGAAGACTGACTGTCATTTCAGTTCTTTTGCGGCTGTGATTAATATTGCTTTGTATTAATGGTTAAGATTGTTTTATATAAACCGTTAAGTTTTATTTAACGTGACATGGTGGTTAGATCAAGCACTCATCGTACCTTCAGCTTTTTTAAGCCGCAAACATTGGCAGCGTAACACGTTTGAGATTAGAATAACATCACCTCTGAAACTGGCATGCTGTTCGAGAACAACCTGAAGCTCGTGCGCATGTGCGGCAGGAGTGTGTGTGAAGCGCTGAAACAGCGAGCACACAAACACAAGACAGTCCCGCTGTCGGAGAAGAAGCTGGTGAGTGAGTGAGTGAGTGAGTGAGAGAGAGAGAGAGAGAGAGAGAGAGAGAGAGAGAGAGAGAGAGAGAGAGACTGACTGACTGACTGACTGTGTGTGTGTGTGTGTGTGTGTGGGAGAGAGAGAGAGAGAGACAGAGAGAGAGAGAGAGAGAGAGAGAGAGAGATTGTGTGTGTGTGTGTGTGTGTGTGTGTGTGTAACTTAAGACAGAGAGAGAGACTGACTGTGTGTGTGTGTGTGATAGAGTGTGTGTGTGTGTGTAAAGTCCTGTTCACACTACAAGCAACTTTGTCGCTGCTGGTTGCCTGTGGCTGCGTTTTACTATAAAACGTTATATATATATAATTAATTCAAATTACAGAATGTTTTCATCGACATCTCACGATTTTGGGGCTCTTGAGTTCCCGAGCACAATGCATGATGGGAGACTCTCAGAAGCGGTGTGGGTTTAGTGTGCGTTAAGAGCACGGCATTTTTAAGACATGTGACAGTCTTGCTCCCTTTCTTCCTGTCGCGTGTACGTGGTCTCAGGTGGCCGCAAGTGTGGGTGTTTTAGACAAGGCAACACACACACACACACACGTTACATCTCCCCTGTTCCTCCTCAGACCCGGTATTTCGTGGACCAGCGCAGGGTGAAGGTGGCGGCGGGGCGGGGGGGTGACGGAGCCTCCAGCTTCCACAGTGAGCCCTGGAAGGAGTGGGGGGGTCCGGACGGGGGGGACGGAGGAGCCGGAGGAGACGTCATCATCAGAGGTACGTCACTAAACCGCTCCGACCCGGAAAGGGGAGTAAAGCGGCACCAAATGCAATGGATGCAGATAAACTTATGCAGTGTTTTGCTTTCCACTATATTCAGAAAAGTCATCAAACATTGGTCTCGTACGGCGGAGAGAAAGAGGAGAGCCCTTGTTGGCGCTGTATAAGCCATGCCTCCCCATATCTCGTGAGATGTCGTCAAACACTGATTTATTACCAGCACTCTTCGCCCCAAAACACATGAAACCTCCGCATCGCTCCACTGTCTGCATCCTTCGTCCTCCATCACGCCTATATTAAGTCATGTGATCTCAGTTGGTGGTGTCCACCTGAGTTGACGTACGACTCGCATTTACTGGGGAATATCCGATTTGTCTGCTTACATGGCACACGCAAACGCACATATCCGATTCATATCCAATTTATTATTACCACATATGAATGAGGCCTGAATCCGATCTGAGAACATCAGAATCCATGCGCTTTTTTCCTGCTTACACGTTCACCGGTCATATCCGATCCGTGCCACATGAGAGGAAAAAATCGGATTTGAGTCACTTAAACCATGCAGTGTAAACGAGGCCTTAAACACTTTGTTTGCTGAACCCTTTGGTCTCGGTAACGGGCCACTGAAACCTTCAGCCTTCCTTCTGATGGGTAGTAAATGCTGCTCCACCTGAACACCAGAGGGCGTATCACACACACACACACACACACCAAATATGCCCCGACGCAGAAGAAGACAATCACGTCAATCCAGGAAATCTCTATCACTGTAGCTGAATGACCTGAAGATTGAATCGCTTTGATTTATTAAGTGTTGTCTTTAGTTGGACAAGAGGTTCATTAATGCGGCTCATGTTTGGAAAGATGTTTGACGCGTGTTGTGACTCAAACTCAAAGTGCTTTCAGATGGAGCAGAGTTTACTACTGATCACAGAGCCGTACGCCACGAGCTGCGCATGGAAAATAATCGTAGCTTTTGCGGTTTCAAGGGCTGCCCTCGACTAAAGATTTTTGTAGGCGACGAGTAGTTGTTCATTCAAGCCTAACAAACCATAAATCATAATGTGCCTTTAACTGCCTATAATACGCATAGCCCAATCATCGCACAAATCAAACAGAAAGCTTGCCACAGTACACCGTCAAACGTAATGACTATGAATGTGTTCAAGTGTAAGCCGCAAATTTTAGTTATAAAGCTTTCTTTTGTGCTGCAATGCTTGTGGTTCGCTATTTTGTGGAAAATACAACGATCAAAATTAAAGGTTTTTGTTGAAGTACCTTGGTTATTTTGTAAAAAGAAAAAAAGCTAGTAGAACAGTGTTATAGCCACAGCGAATATTCCTTCAAATTTCAGGCAATTAAGTAGCAATATTTAAGTAGCAATCCTGGGAAATGGGGTGTGTCTGAACAAAACTTCTGAATGCCATAGCAAAAGGTTTGAATACTCCGTCACTCTCATTCGCAGTGGACCGGCAGCTGAAGTCCCTGTCCTCCGTGTCAACAGTGTACCGCGGGCATGACGGAGTGGCAGGAAGCAGTAAAAACTGCTACGGACGCAATGGCAGACCCACCTACATCTCAGTGAGTTTCCTCCCGAACACACTCTCGTCACGTGACTCTGTTCGCCGCAGGGTTACCGGACAGCTCTCGTCACATGACTCTGTTCGCCGCAGGGTTAACGGGCAGCTCTCGTCACGTGACTCTGTTTCCCGCAGGTTCCTCTGGGCACGGCTGTGAAGGAAGCGGGTGAGTTGCTGGCGGACCTCTCTTTCCACGAGCAGATGTTCACCCTGGCGTACGGAGGGGCCGGTGGGAAGGGGAACCGCTTCTTCCTGTCGAACGAGAACCGGGCACCGATGACGGCTACGGCGGGAGAGAAGGGCCAGGAGCGAGAGGTTCAGCTGGAGCTGCGCACCATGGCTCACGCCGCACTGGTCAGAGCACACGCCTCTATTGCCTTTCATATATATATATATATAGTATGTATATACGCGGTGTGAAATAAGACACCATTGCATAGTTTTAATTGTTTCTATTTTGAATGAATTGTTAAATAAAGTACTTTGATGCTTAACTTTATTTACATATGTGACCTTTAAAGGAATCCAAAAGTAATCAGATTGCATTACTTTAATAATGTGGTGCTTGGATTAAGTTACTGAATACTTTTTTATGAACCATTTTTTAACTGTACTGGAATATATTGTAAAAGTAACCCTCCCAACCCTGCCTGTTGATTGTTTCTGTTCTCTGAGCAGGTCGGCTTTCCAAACGCAGGCAAGTCCTCTCTCCTGCGAGCGATCTCTAACGCCCGGCCGGCTGTGGCCCCGTACCCCTTCACCACTCTCAAACCTCACGTGGGCATCGTCCAGTACAGAGACCACGAGCAGGTGGCAGGTGTGTGTGCTTTAAAGCTGCCGTCTGCAACATTTTTTTGATCATATTCAGTGAAATCGACACTATAATCCGACAGAACAACATAAATAAACTGGTTTTAGAAAAAAACCTGAGCTTCTAACTCCACCTGGAGCATGTTATTTGTTTTGCAAAACTCCTGCGCTCCCGGATCATCGGGTGCAATCAGCACAGGGGGGTGTGGGATCTGACTGTCAATCACAGATCGGGCACACGCCACCCCTCGCGCACGTTACAATCACATGCACACGCCTGAAGTTCGTGCAGTAAGGAAGAGTGATGGCGGAACACTAACAAACCAAGTTAGCTCATTTACAGTATAAATTACGTTAGTAATTGCAATATATTGGTAGATTAGCCAGGGCAGCATACCTCCAAATAATCCATGGTGTTGATGGATGCTGATGAGACGGGCGCGTTCACAGATAACCTGGTGCGCACGCACTCGAGCACGAACTCTGTGGGAGGGTTTTCGTTGATAGTGGGGGAGGGGCATATGAGCTGTAAACATTCAAAATTTTGCCTAAATCCACTCAATCTGCCAGACTTGCCGACTGATCTGCCGACAGTGCAGATCTCCTGTTAAAGCTCTCTCTCTCTCTCTCTCTCAATCTACTGCAGTGGCGGATATTCCCGGGCTGATCCCCGGAGCTCATCTGAACCGTGGGCTGGGTGTGTCTTTCCTGCGGCACATCGAGCGCTGCCGTGTCCTGCTGTATGTGCTGGACATGTCGTGTGCGGAGCCCTGGGTTCAGCTCCAGCAGCTGAGCTTCGAGCTCGACCAGTACAGCCCTCAGCTCTCCCTCAGACCGCACGCCGTCGTGGCCAACAAGATGGACCTGCCGGGGGCCAGGAGGAGCCTGGAGGCCCTGAGGAGCCGCGTCCCGCTCACGGTCATCCCGGTGTCTGCACTGACCGGGGAAAACACCGCAGAGCTGGTCCTGCACCTGCGGCGGATGTACGACAGCGAGCTCTCGTAGCAAGCGTGTGCCTCCTGCCTCCATCATCCGATTCTACACACACACGTGTGGCTGTAACCAGAATCAGAGAGCTAAACACCATGCAGGTTACACATGTGCCGTTACGAGTCTTACACATGCATCGTCATGAAGAGCAGAGCTGATGGGATTCATCATCTCTGAACAAACCCGGATCCTCTTCATGCCGGCTCTCGCCTCTTTACTTCGCACTGCTGAACAATTCTGCAAAAAAGTATGGCCATAAACTGAGGTTTGAAATAAAACGTGTTTTAACCATTTCCCCGCCTCGGCTGTTGCACGGCCGCTATAGACCAATTTCCAGCCGACGTCACAGTTACGTCACGGCGCTAGCTGGAGGCAGAACAAAGGGAAAACTGGAAATACAAACCAGCACATAAGGATCTTAAATTTTTCTTCTCATTATTAAATGTCGTCTTGTTGTGTTGTTGGGTGCAAGAATCAATGAAAAATTAATATGCCTTATCTGCAATTTTTTATTTCTAGAAAATATTCACCTGATTAAAATTGCACATAATGTCACTCTTTACATTGTCGTCTTCTTGGCGGTGGCTAGACGGCCGCAGTAGGACGTCCCTTATCCCTATCAATCATCCAAACATTTGCCCCTCCTGAGAGATTTAGGTGAATGACGAGGCATCCCTCATCTTATCTTATGCCTGAATTATCCTACATTTGACTCATTTGCTTTACATTAAGTATTATATCAACTGTGATTTTTTTAAATGTCTGTGTGAGCTTGCTGAAAACTACTTTAACAAAACAACTTATATTATTAAACTTTATTACAGGCTCAAGGCCCACAGAAGACATACTATACACAGATCAATAAAACATCACACATTCATATATACCCCTTCTATACAGCAACAACAGAAGAATAGAGCTAATGAAGGCACAGATACCAGTGTTCCCATATTTTTGACATGTACCTCACAGAGCTACGACTTGGATCTACTATCTAAGCTCATTCATGGATAGGGTTGGGTATCGAGAATCGAGTATCGATTGGAACCGTGACTAACTTTTCGTTTTTCCCGGAATCGTTCAAAAGTTAAAATTTCGATTCCTAGTTTCGATATTCACAGTCCGCCGAGCGGAAGAAGAAACCGCTGAACAACACCAACGAAGAAGCGTCTACCGGAAGTGTTGGCATAACCGCGCGAGTCGAACATGAGTAGCTTACGTTGGCGATCCAAAGTGTGGCTTCACTTTTCTAAAAATAACGAAATCTCGGCAAAATACTAAATTTGTGACAAAAGGAGTATTTTTACAGAAGGAGTATTTCCTTCAGAAAGGCCGTTGGTTAGCAAGGTTAGCTAAACTTTTTTGACCCTGCCTCTTAAAAGAATCGGAATCGAGAATCGTTAGGAACCGGAATCGAAACAAGGAATCGCAATCGGAATCAGAATCGTTCAAATTCAAACGATACCCAACCCTATTCATGGATTCTTAAACTTGAAAGTGAGATTTCTCACCAAAGCCATGAAAGTAGTTAAACCCAGCCTACAGAACAGCTGGCTTGCCCTGGTACTTCTTGTTTTCTTCAGGAGAATCCTGAGACAGTCGTTATAGGCTACTTTTAGCTTAAGCAGGCTCTCCTTCTTATATCTAACCCAGAGAGGGGCTGTGTAAAGAGGGCAGCAGTAAGTTCGAAACAGGTTGATTTTAACATCTGTAGTGCAGTGATGGATTTTCTTGCCAGCATGTTGGCTTGGACATATAGCACTCTCTCATGTCTGCTCATGTCAGCATCATCCTCCAGTGTATCTGTTAGGATGTGCCCCAGATATTTTGTGGTATTAGCTACTCCCAGCTCTTCTCCAGATAGATAGAAAGAAGGGAATTTAATGTTTAAATCATCTTTTGTTCTACATATCATAACCACACTTTTCTTTGCGTTATATTTAATATCAAATTCTACCCCATAATCAGAACAGATATTGAGTAGCTGTTGTTGGAACCCACTGCTGCTTGGTGATAGAATGGTAAGGTCGTCTGCATATAAGAAATGATTCATCAACATTTCTCCAACCATACAGCCGGTTTGGCAAGTCCCCAACTGCCTGGACAGGTCATCCAAGTAGGCATTAAATAAGGCTGGAGATGAAATCCCCCCCTGCCTTACCCCATTACTAACATAAAAAGATGTAGATAGAGTGTTCCCCCATTTAACCCACAAAGGCTAAGATTCGTACCAGGCTGCTGGGGACATCCCTGTGCATGAGTTTATTGAACAATTTAAAATGATTAATGTGGTCAAACGCCTTGTCCTGTATATCAATAAAACCTAAAAGCATTGTAGAGCCCTGACTTCCATATGGCTCAACAACCTCTTTCAGTGCATAGATACATTGGTCAGTGCTATGTTTGGGCTTAAAGCCAAACTGATTGTCAGTGGTGGATAAACAGTCACTTATTTTGTCAAGAATTAGACTTTCAAGAACTTTTGAGATAATGCTGGCAAGGGCTATCGGTCTATAATTATCAATACTACCAACTCATGGAATCAGGCAATATTCCATGCCTAGAGAAACGAATAGACCGTAGCACTGCTAACCTGGGGCCAGCTAGCTTTAGGTGCTCAGATGTAATGTTATCCATGCCACAAGCTTTTCTGTCGGCAAGTTGCCCTATGGCCTTAACAACTTCATTTGGATGAAAATAGATATATTTGTCCTCTATCACACCAACATCATAAGGCTCACTCTTTATACAGTTGAATAACGCTGCCTCCAGAGGTCAACAATGTCCTCTGGTGCAGTCACCCCCTCAATGTTACATGGGAGAGCGGTCTTGGTTCTATTAAGGGTTTTCACCTCATTATAACACCACATCCTCGTAATTTAACCATAGGCTAACTTATGAACTAGAGTTAGTTATGGAGTTGACGATTATAATATTGTTGAATAATTTTGACGATTTTAAAAAAGAGCACATACTACTGTATGAGCAAAGATGTTGCTTGCAGTGGGTGAACCTTGAGTGTGTAGATGTGTTTGTCAGTGTTGTAGTACTCGAGACTCGGACTCGTCTCGGACTCGGTCTCGAGACCATATTTTAATGGTCTTGGTCTTGTCATGGACTCGTGTCCATTTGGACTCGGAATTGACTCGTACTCGAACATTTTTTTTTTTTAGGACTCGGAATTATTCCCGACTCCACTCGAGTTCAATTAAAAATATTTTTCATGATTATTAAGTTATGTTAATAAAATATTTCTTTAAATTGATTGACACGCCCAGTGATTGGTGATTTTCTAGTGCGCAACTGCGCATGACAAATTGTAATAAAATTACTTTTAAAACCACCTACTATGTGGCCTTTTTACCCTAAACTGATCATATTTTTTAAACTCTAAGTAAATTCAGTAAAAAGGATTTCTCTAAGTATATAAAAGTAAATTAGGTAATCAACCCTCACTGGTCTCGGTCTCGACTCGGACTCGACTCTCTATGGACTCGGTGTCGACTCGGACTCGAGTGAGGTGGTCTCGACTACAACACTGGTGTTTGTGTACTTACTGGTTGTTTTGATGTGTGTTGTTTGCATTTATGGCATCAGTGTGTGTGTGGAGGGTGTGGAACATCTTTCCTGGGTCAACATATCATATCCTGGAACAACAGCCTATAAATTATAGTTGAATATATGGACTGTTGGACTCATATCCAAAATTATCAATATGTTATAATGATAGTTGGATAGATGTAGAAGCATCTAAACCTGGCAGGCGGGTCACGCGCACTCCGACCCCATAGGACCCTCTGCGGGTCACGCGCACTCCGACCCCACAGGAGGCGCTGCGGGTCACGCGCACTCCAACACCACTGGAGGCGCGAAGGGACAAACTCTCAGTCGGCTCTGACGCGCGCGGCGGCTGGAATCCACCGAAAGTGTGTCGGGTTTTACATGAACGGTTTAGTGATGGATAAGCGGAGTAAACGGCCCAGGGAAGATGAAGAGTGTGCTGTCGAAGTGAAGCAGGTTTGTGACGGAGAGTTTTGGCGCTGGGACGCCGATGAAACGGTGGTGTTTCTGCGGAGAGAAGGACTCGAGCAATGGGAGCAGAAATTCAGAGGCAAGTAACTGTCCTCAACTCATCAAGACCAGCCTAGACTTCAGTGACATGACAACAGAGATCCAGTCGCTGCTTAATAGTCCAGTCATTTAATGAAAAAAGGTTGAACAAATTGCAACAGAAGCAAACTCAACTGATTTTGTATCCTCAATATCCCGATAACAGTAAAATACTTAACGTGAAGGTCTCGAACCCATTTAGGCGACCCATGAGCATTATACACAGGGGAAGGAGTACTTTAGAAAGCAGCCTTTATTGTTGATTATGACAGATGGGTTCTGGTTCTGGAGAACAGGAGACACGGGTCAGGACAATGCAGAAACACAGCTAGGTAAAATAAAAGTCAATCAAATGAATCCATGTAACGTTAGGAGAAACAAAGGGAAGACAGTTGAGTGGACCTTGAATGAATGACTGCATTTATGCCCCGGCTACTGGTAACGTTATATTATCTCATTTTATTTGCATATTTGCATATTTGGCTGTACGGGCTGTTGAGATACCGTTACCATAATTGTGCTGGTGTAAAAAAAATTTAATATAAACATTTAAAAATAAGATGTTGCGGTACTATCCTGTTTTATGGACCTATTTCCACAGTTGAAAAACACTGATCAATTTTATTACTTTTCGGTAAGTTGAACTGTATCTTTCAAATGACCTATTGATCATTTGTGTATATGTACTATTAACTAGTGGCAAAGAGCAAGAGATGATCGGTTCGAGTTAGGGTTAGTAAACTGTGTTTATTGTTTGCATTTCGTAATTAAATCGGCAGAATTCGAGAGCTGATAATCTGTCGATAGTGTCCTGCTCTGTGTAATCTGTCGGTGTCTCTTTGCTTGGTGGTTTGTGTCTGCGTGAGAGCGAGTGAAGTGCCGATTGCGTGACTCATGGTGAGGTCGTTAGAGTTGGCAGCAGATTCACTTTGTAAATGTTTTTGGCGGTGGTGCCAAAACATTCTTGTTTATTTGCCATGTCTATGTAGGGCTGCTCGATTATGGAGAAAATCATAATCACATAAATCAAATAAGATGTGTTATTTTTGCAAATTAGCACAAAATTAGATTATGCACTGTTTGCCCATGTTAACAATGAAAAAAATAAACTTGTAATACATGTTTTGTTTGTCTTGATGTAAGTGAACTACTCTCAGTAAGTAGAAAATTAATTTTCATGATATGTAAAGGTTAAATTCGGTACCCTATTCACTTGAGAAACAGAATGAATAGGCGTATGAATAGAGTATATTTGGGTCTTATTCAAAACTTCCCCTAATGGGATTCTTCTGGGCTTTTTTCCCTTCGTCTGGACATATTGAGGATACAAAATCAGTTGAGTTTGCGTTCTGTGTCAATGTGTTGTAGGTTGACCCCATGTCGACCCCTCACTTCTGTTAGTTGAGTTAGGCTGGTTTCATTGTGATTTCTCTCTTGTGTTATTTTTTTTAGAGGAAGAAAAAAAAAATAATGGTACATTTCCAAACAAGTATGCAAACAGATGCAGTAAACAAATAATCTACCAACTAGAACGTCATTTACAAAACCGTTAAAGCGATAGAAATTAAACATTTAATTTATTTTTAAAAAAAGAAATAACATTAAACTTCAAAAATTAAATGCGATAAACAATAAAAATTTGATAACAAAAAAAATGTGTTAAAAATGACAGTCAGAAAATCAGGAGGTAACTCTTATAATGAAGCCATTGGCCTATTTTTTTAATCAACACATCAGTTTTAGAGACTTTCTTGTTAAATGATGAACAAAGAGAGTCACGAATAACTTTAAATCGACACAGAAAAGCCTAAAGTTGGGCTCAGGATCAGTTGTGGAGATGAATCTAGCAGTATAACCTGCTGTCTCCGTCCCAGATCAACAGGACATTCATATCAGAAATAAAGAGTTTGTTGTGAGCAGCAGTGGTGGAGGAAGTACTGAATCTCAGTACTTAAGTAAAAGTACAAATAACCAGATAAATATTTACTTTAGTAAAAGTAGAAGTAACACAATGACAACCATACTTAAGTAAAAAGTACCTGATTCTGAATGTACTTTAAGTATTAAAAGTAAAAGTACTTGCATAATGTCTATTTTCTAATGATTAATAAAACATTTAATTCTAACTTATTCAACCTAATACTCCTATAATGATGGAAAACAAATAGTTGTCACCATTTCTGAAACAAGCTTGCAATTAGGCGATATGCACATCATGCTTATCCTTACTATATGTTAATAACTATGTTTGGCAGTAAACGAGATTAATTTATGGTGTAATTCTGAACCTCTTGGTTTGCCATAATCCTAACTAAACGTATATTACACACGGTGTGTTTCCTATGCACGTAAAAACAAATTTTCGCATATAAATTGCACGATAAACACACTGCGTGCGAGACGCGTTTAGTTGATGTATCTATGGCAACCAAACGTCACTGGTGAGACAAACGTGCAACGAACGGACGGTGAGATTATGTTTTGGCAGGGGAAAAACTGATCAGAAAATGTAACAGAAGTTGTAGAAATGTAGTGGAGTAGAAAGTATAATAATTGCTGCAAAATGTAACGAAGTAAAAGTAAAAAGTATGCACTATTTATTCTACTTATGTAAAGTAAAGATACGTGAAAAATTTACTTAAGTAAAGTAACAAAGTATTTGTACTTCGTTACATTCCACCACTGGTGAGCAGAGAAAATACGCACCTCTTCCCAGAACTCCTTTGCATAATCATATTCAACAATCACCTGTGGTATCGTTTCAAGATTAGAGTTGCCTAGCTTACATGTAAGTTACAATGATAGAAAATATGCAGATTATATGCTGCAAACATTCACGAGTCATGACAGCTGTTATCTTGTCCATGCTGGCTAATCATCATGACCACCCGACATGAATTACATAAAGCACAAAACCAGGGTCTACCATGTATAGTTAAACGATCACTAAGTTTATGTGAATGTAAGTTTGGATTCCAGTGCTGTCTGATGTGAGTGTAAACAGGCGGGCTATGAGATGGGATCTGTGCATTACCACTGGAGGTCACGACCCGCACAGGTCAGCTCCAGCCGGACTAAACACACCAGCTCTTCAGGGTCTCTGCATGGCTTCACGCTAGCTAGGGTTGGGTATCGCTTGAACTTTAACCATTCTGATTCTGCTTATCGATTCCTAATTTTGATTCCAGTAAGGTAAAAAAAAACACTTAGATATCATTCACATTTAGTCTTATTATAAGAAATGTAACTGCAGCTGAATATCATCAGGCTGAAGAACACTTACACGCTTGCCTGTGGTTTAAAAGTACTATGGAAAAGTAGACCTATATATTTCAAGCATTATTAAAGGCAGATAAATAATTATTTTTAATTAAAAAGAATAAATAAAATTAGCAATCGCAACAAATAGACACAATTGAACAAAAGATACGATTGAAGTAATCAGTGTTTTAAGATTTCCAGGAACAGAAACTTTAATGAGCTGCTAGAGATGGGCGTGAGAGCGAGTGAAGTGCCGATTGCGTGACTCATGGTGAGGTCGTTAGAGTCGGCAGCCCTGCAGATTCACTTTGTAAATGTTTTTGGCGGTGGTGCCAAAACAAATGTTCTTGTTCATTTGCCGTGTGTCTATGTAGGGCTGCTCGATTATGGAGAAAATCATAATCACAATTTTTTTGGTTAGTATTGAAATCATAATTATATAACAACATTATTTCACATGTTTTTGGGAATGAGTTGCGTTTATTCAGGGCTCCAGACTTTTTTTTTTCTTTTTTTTTAACATTGTATTTATTGATTTTAGAAACATTTACATTAAAACAAGCACAGAAAGAAAAATAAAATACAAAAATACAAAATAAAAATTAAATAAATAAAAAAGAAATAATAATAAAAACAACAACGACAACAACTATACTATACAAATGTCAAGACAATGGTACATTAATAACATAATTTGTTATTCCTGGTTACACCGAAAATAAACTATTTGGTTCAGCTTCCTTTAAAAATTCTATAAAGGGGTTCCAAACTTTGAAAAACTTTCCAGATTTTACTTTAACAATATATGTGAGTTTCTCCAAAGCCAAACAACCTGACAATTCCTGTAACCATTGTTTAAAATTAGGGAGGGCTCCAGAGTCCAGACTTACTTTGTTCATGAGGAGCACTGTGGCCCTCAACTGAAAATTTAAGGGCACACACCGTAAATCAACATCTAATCAAATATTCACATTTCTACTAATTTCCACTGTATTATTAATAAATACTTTGATATTAGATGCAGAAATGATGATGTGCTGTTTCAAAATCACATTTTATTGTGCGCTTTTATAGATGCAACAACAAGGTAAACCAACAGGACCATTGCTGTCATGGCTGTACAAATATTAAAAATATATATACCATTAATACATTCAGAAAGAAAGTGCTGAGTAACAAGTTCCAAACGATACTTGACTTTAGTAAACATTAGGGGCACTGGCCAATAACATTACACTCTTGACCAAGTAGGCCAAAATAACTTGTGCTGCCTTTACTCACTTCCCCTTTTAGAGGAAGCACATCCTCCTGTGCTCCTCTGGGAAGGCCAGCCCTCGTGATTTGGCCTCCAAGCTATTGCGTCTGTTTTAAACGATTTGAACGTTTCCTTTTTGTTAAAAACAGAGCAAAGAACAACACTCGGAGATGTTTCTCCTTCTCCTTCATCGCTCTGATTGGTTTTAGGACATCCTCTGGAAATGATCTGTCTATGATGCTTTGCCAGACCATAACTCAGTTTAACCAGGCTAGTAAACTAGGACCCTCCATGGTAATTCGAATCAAGTCCTCCACAATGTCCACATCAGGTTTCTGAGCAGAAAATCCCCTTCACACACAGAAGAGGAGACTGGGAGGACCAGCATGATGTGCACATATGTAGGATGTTCTACAAAGATTGGGTCATTAATATAGGTTTTATTTAATCAAAAAGTAATAATTACCAATTAAATGAACAAGGATGTGATTAAAATGGGGTACCTTGTAATCAGAGCAGATACCATCATCATCTCCCATAAGGCATGGTTAGACTTTTAGTCCATGTAGTTCCTAAAGATGAGTGTGGAACTGTATAGTGTTGTGGAAATAATTCTCTGTTGCTCGAAAAGAGGAGGAAGAAGACAAGTGGAAACCTCTTCAAAGTCAAACAATCAAAAGTTTATTTTCTTGCAAGAAAACAAATCTTAAGTTGGCATTCAACATACAGAACAATGTCTACATGTGAAGGTGAAGGCTAGTCCTTCTCGGCATCCTTATAGACCTGAAAACTCAGCAAACCGTCCTCTGCAGACTGTGTCTGGTGTGCAGCAGATCGTCCCCTGTGCCGTCTAGAAAGGAAACCTGTTCATGCGGCCTTTAACTATTCTCGTTAACCATATTCAGTTCAGACAGCACAATGACGGCTGTGGTAAAGTTTCCATTGTTAAAGTGCAGCTTGACGTCACACCCCAACTACTGTTCGACCTCTCACCCTTTCTGCTTTATCTCTTGTTTGATCGAAACCTGCACACATACATTACACACTCGAAATACAATGGGCTATTAAAATGTTTCCATGCTGCTTGGTCCTTTGTTAAACACAGAACAATATGTTCTCAAACGAAGCTTACATTAACTTTCTAACAGCTTGTTATATCTTTAATAATGCCCTTTGGATTATATGAACATCTTCCTTTAAATGCTTATGAGTACATCTTTTCCAACGTTAGTAAATCTAAAACATCTTAATAAGATGAAAGAAAACATATAGAAGAAAATAAAAGAAAAGAAACATATATAAATGTAAATGTATAAATTAGCCATTACAGTGGACTGATGCTCCTCTGTAGCCGGATTGGACTCACAGCCATTTCTGAAAAGAGTGAAAGGAAAAACTGACCAAACAATCTAGGTTAAGGATCAAAGTAGATGTTTGAAATGTTGCTCTGTGTTATACATTTATATCTTTATGATAATATAAAAAGAGTCACTATAACCTTGTTAAGAGTTGAAGTGGTCTATCAGGACGTCCAGCTCCTCTGCACCATAGTCTGTCAGCTCACACAACATTCAACATTTTAGACAAGAATACAAAATTAATAAATATAAAATAAAAATCAACTCCAGAGCTAAAAACGTAATTAAGAAAACACTGCTCACCTGATACTTGTACAAAAGGTGTGTCTTCTCTGGGCCTGAAGGTGTGCCACCCGGCTGGCATCTCACTCACATGATGACCTCAATAGTTGCAAAGAGATTCTCAATCCCATGTGAAGCTTTAGAATGAAGATAAGGTAGTAGCCTGAATAAGTTGAATTCTTTGTAATTGTAGACTGGAGCTGGCAATGCTATCTGTGCAAAGGGAAATTCACAGTAAAGAATTTAGTAATGGGTCTAAACATAATTTAAATATATAATATATAAAACATACCTTGAGCATGTGCATGTTTCACTTCGATGTGGCCAATCAAAATATTCCTGGTTTCCCTTCGTTTAGGATATTCGTATATGATTTCGCGTTCCTTTGTTGAAACGTCGGTGTCCCCGTCGATCATAATTGATATATGCAGAGCATCCTTCATCTTCTCCTGCATAGCATCCGCAATTATTCCAACAAATTGTGCTGTATCGTTGTTGTAAGTTTCGGAAATTTTTTAAGCCATTCTTCCTTTGAAGGTGGAGCTGGCTTTTGAGTTTGCTGAAGGGTAGTTCCTCCAAGTCGGCCGTGTTAAATTTCTGCATCGTCTCTGCCTCATCTGCGCTCTGATTTACAGCCTCTTGTCTTCTAAAGCAGCCGGCTGTGGCCTTGCTTTTTGATTTATGAACATGTCACGGCATACCCTGTGCTTAAGGCTAAGACTATGTTTAACTAAAGCATTGCGTTTAAACTGCAAAGTGCCTGCACTGTCGGCGAACTTTGTGTTTCCCGCAATTTTTGGGTTAGCGTCTACCGTATTCTCAGTTCATGGAGTTCGTCTCCTTACAGTACCTCTGCCGGCTGAAATCTCCAACTCACGCTTCCCGAAAATGGTGGGTTCGGGACACACGCCTCGGATACATCATCAGACTGTGGCACTGTAGACACGCTAGCCTAATTTATAACAGTCGGGAGCCCTGTTATTAAAAAGACACCTTTCAACAATTCTTAAAAAATGTAAAGTTGAACATTTATTGCACTCTTTGAACTATTAAACAGCCCTGGTGGAAAAGCTGACATGTTTACGAAGTAATGTGTGATTTTCGAACTGAACCGAAAAACCGCGATACTGAACTCACGATTCGAATCGCAATAGACCAACGCCACTTTTGCGTCATCGAAGGGTAACGCCCCCTTTTGGGGGAAAACACCTCTATACTGTCTATGGGAAAACAAACGGATTCCCATGAGAACAGAACTCGCACTAGATCTGCAAAGTTTCTTGATAGCAAAAATGGCACAAACTTAAAGAAGCTAACGTTACTGAATACGGGGTTACAGAGGTGTCCCTTTGAAATGGTCGAAAACTGGATTAATGACCCCACACAGCGGCCAAATATGGACTATTCAGACATCTAACGATACCACTATCTCGTGGAATCACCAAGTAAGTAGCCTTTTTTATTTATTTATTTATCATTTACACACTCATAGTAGCCTAAACTACTAGACGATGAGGCCATGTCACTTGGATCATATTTAACTTGATTTAAGCTATTGACAGTTTTGTTGTCGACTAGCTATTAGAAAGACTAGCTGTTAGCAGCTAACGTTACCTTATTAGACTATGTCAATAGCTTAAATCAAGTTAAATATGATCCATTCATCGTCTAGTTTGTCATACTGTGTGTTAATGAAAAAAAAAAGGCTACTTACTTGGCGATTCCACGAGATAGTGGTATCGTTAGATGTCTGAATAGTCCATATTTGGCCGCTGTGTGGGGTCATTAATCCAGTTTTCGACCATTTCAAAGGGACACCTCTGTAACCCCGTATTCAGTAACGTTAGCTTCTTTAAGTTTGTGCCATTTTTGCTATCAAGAAACGTTGCAGATCTAGTGCGAGTTCTGTTCTCATGGGAATCCGTATGTTTTCCCATAGACAGTATAGAGGTGTTTTCCCCCAAAAGGGGGCGTTACCCTTCGATGACGCAAAAGTGGCGTTGGTCTATACCGAACACGCCCCGCCCCTTGCCACCCCGCCCCGCCCGGCTGGAAATGGAAATTTAATTAATTGCACCGCCCTGACGGCAACCGCTGAGCCCGTTGGAGAGGGGAGCGCCGGCGGATGCTAAAGAGAAAACCCTTTTCATTCAAACAAATCGACATAAACTACAGATTTGAATGGATAAAACCGATTTTGATGTGTACTAATGAGGAGCCTTGATGGAGTGATTGATCTCTCCAGAAGACTTTACAGGCCCATGAGTCTGCTCTGTGTGAGTAACGTGGTGTCGTAACGTTTGACAGAACCGAACAGTGGGACTGGATGATCAAACACGCCACTAATGATATACACTGCTGTTTATTTCGTCTTACAGGCCGAACTAACCTTAAAGAAAGAAAGATCTGTATCCATTTGAAATGAGAGGGAACTGCACTAATCACGATCCAAACAAAGATGCTACACATGGTGTTTATCTTTTAAATGAGAGGCTATAATTTCAAGATTTAAAGTGAAAACAATAGCTTGACATGCTGACAGACGTGGAAGTGAAGTTTCAGTCTCTGACAGGCTTACGAGTGACTCTCTACAACAGTTTTCATCAGATACGCCAAACAGGAGTGTGTGTGTGTGTGTGTGTGTGACGCGCTTGAACGGCCTCGCACCCGAGCTTGTGCTGTTCCTGCTGCGTGACCCCTGCGTGACCTCCGCTCGTGGCTGGTGTACACATGCTGGGAATGCATAAGTGCGGTCACTCAGTGGTCAACACCAAACCCAGATTTATGTCCATGATCAGAACCAGACATGACCAAGCATTTGTTCAGGAAAATCACACACAATTGAACAGATGATCATAAGGCCCTGTACTTCCTTTAGTTCATCTTCATCCATGTTGGTCTTCCTCAACAGCCCATAATATGCCCACCTCATGCATGCCAGTCCTTGATTGGTAAGGTTTTATCTCGGACAGAAAGCGGTTCACTCGTAGTTCCCCACAGCATTAGCCGGATAAGAGGAGTCTCGTTTGACTGCCTCCGATGATGTACGCCATCTCTAATCCAGCAGTGCGACCCTTGACCCCTGCAGATCCTGCCCGTACACTGTCCAGGAGCGCCAGGGTCCTCCTCCACCTGAACGTGTCCTGCCGCATGTCTGCTTGTGTAAGGGCTTGTTTTGCTGCGTGTGAATGTGAAAGGACATAAACCTGCGGATGCGTTTCAGCTGATTATGACGCGTTCAGTTAAATAAAACACATGTTAGGGGGTGATAGTGTTTAGGGTTGTGCTATATAGTGTTGTCAAAAAACTCGGTACTTCGGTACCAAGTCGGTACTAAAAAAAAAAAAATGTTACGGTACCAGCTTTTCTAGGTACCGAATACCAGGTTAATCCAGTTCTGTTCTAGACGCGCTGTCTGAAAGGTGCACAGTTGCGTCCTCTTTATAACACTGATATGGCTCTCTCTCTCTGAATCCACTTCTTGAAACGAAAGGAGGAAAGAGCCACATATGGAAATATTTTGGATTAGGCTAATGTCACGTTGCCATAAGAGGCCGATTACATGCAAATTCGCAATTTCAAATATAGGCGCGATTCAAGCGCGCTCCTAATAAAAACTCGTTGGCGTTGCATAGCAACGACAGACGCCGCGTGAGAGCAAGCGCTTTGGAAAGAATAAGCACGCGCAAAAATATGATTAAAAAACACGCGCGACATGTGAACGGCCTCTAAAGTGCTTTCGGGGTAGTTTTACGAGTACATGAGCACAGTAGTATCCACCCGACACCAGAGTAATATGGTATTAGTATTGTTATTTAATGTCAGTGCCAGTTCTAGGCGTATTCTTGCCTTTATAACTCAGCAGGTTTAAAAAGCCTTTTTAAAATTAAATATGAATGCAGTTTTAGATTAATAAAAGGACGGTCAAGTCAAATAAAACATGTTTTATGGTAATGCTACAAAGATACCATTCATAAACATTACTTAGTTATCAACACATTGAGTGAACAATATATATTTTACAACATTAATTAATGTTTGAAAATGTTATTTATTACAAACACCTGATTGTTCATGTTTGTTCACTTAATTCATTGTGCATTAAATAAATAATGGATTAAAACTTTACAAACAACTTTAAAAATGTGTTAGTGTATACTATTGTTTATTTTAGGTCATTTTATCTTTTCTAATCTTTTTCTAAAGTGTTTATAATACAAATGTACAGTTTCCATACTTGTAACCGTGATAAACACTTAAATATATGTAAATTTAAACTAAGCTCTGGTACCGAAATTGGTACCGAGAACCGTGAATTTTAACTGGTATTGGTACCGAATACTGAAATTTTGGTACCGTGACAACACTAGTGCTATATAGATAAAACAATTATTATGATATATTTCATATCGTTCGGTATTGATAATTATTGACTTTTTTAGACATTTGACATTTAAACCACAGTTTTTTATTTATCCACATTATTAAGGCAAACAACAAATTATATTAGTTTTAGCAGTCAAAAACTAAAAATGTAAACAAAAATATCATCTTTGTCTTAAAGCTACACTGTGTGATTTTTACCCCCATCTAGCGGTGAAAAGGTATATGACCATCCATCGAATATTAATTTCTGTTCCTCTCAATTCCGATTTGGTTTTAACTCCTACGGTGGCCAATGTAGTCCAAGATTAACGTGGCTTCCAGTTCGACCTCGTCCATGAGTGTTAACTCAAACGTAAAGGCGAATCTTGAATTAACGGGTATGTCCCTCTTTGGCTAATGTACTTTCAAGATGGAGGGGCAACATGGCGAACCCCTTACCCGTATGTGTTTTCAATGGCATATTATACACTGACGAGAATAATTACTTGAACGAAGTAAATATACATTAATGAGCACATATATTTTTGAAAGAACTAAGTGTTTTTAGCTAAGAATAAACTAAAAGAGTTACGCGTTTGTGATGATGTAAGATGCACCCTAACGCACCAGGGTTCGACGAGCCCAGTGTGCAGACACCAGCAGTTACAGCAACCGGCCACCAGGGTGAAGGGTGTGTCACTGGTTCCCAGTCGAGCTCAGTGTTATCATCTGTCTTACAGAGCACGGCATAACCGGGCCAGGACTGCCGTACCTCACCGAGGGGCTTTTGGAGAAGATGGGCATCTCGTAAGTGTTGCTTCAACTATTTTGTTATGCTGCTTTATTAACAAACCGAAGTCCTTTAATATTAGCCTAATGCCACAGTCTGATAATGAGCTGCTGATTTCCAGTGCATGTTTTGCATAATTGAAATGGGGTGGTGTCGTTTAGGCCTCTGGGGTCACGCCTGCAGATCCTGCACTGCCTTCAGAAGCTCTCAAACGAACCCATGAAGGTAAGCCGAAGCTTTCTCACGCGTGCTGGTCAATGCCGGAGCCAGGCCTCTCCACGGGTGCTGTGTGTGTTCCAGGTGTTCAACGACCCCATCCACGGCCACATCGAGCTGCACCCGCTGCTGCTGCGCTTCATAGACACGCCTCAGTTCCAGAGGCTGCGCCACATCAAACAGCTGGGGGGCACGTACCTGGTGTTCCCGGGGGCGTCCCACAACCGCTTCGAGCATTCGGTCGGGTAAGGCGTCCGCTACACACTCCTCGCGCCTCACGGGACGGACGGACGGACGCGTGTGTCTTCAGAGTGTGTTGTGTTTGTGTGCTGCAGGGTGGGCTATTTGGCGGGGTGTCTAGTCAAGGCTCTGAACGAAAGACAGCCAGAGCTCTTCATCACCAAGCAGGATATCCTCTGTGTGCAGATCGCTGGCCTGTGCCATGACCTGGGTGAGTGACGCACGTGCTCAGACACTTCCAGACTCGTGTTCGTTAGAATCAGATGATGAAATGATTGCTTTGAAGGAGACAGTTTAATAATCAGGCACAGACCGGTTTTCAGATCATTTAGTTTAGTTTAGTTTATTTCACAATAACTCAGTACATTTTACTTCGACAGAAGCAGTTGTTGGGGTATACATACAGTAATATAGACAGAAGCAATATAAATTATGCAGTACATCACACATTACAATTGCAACTACTACCCTAGTACACCATAGATCAATGTAACTTTCCCAACAACTGATCAGGAAAACAGATATATTCTATTGTGAAAATGGATCCCCAAGAAGCAATAGCTTATAAATAGGGGTCCATCATCATCTCGCATCCTTCTTGAAATGTACAAACTTTGTCCATAATCCAGATCAGATGAGTGAGCCGCGTCCCCCCCGTCAGACATGTTAATCTCAGAGCACACACTGATGTTTTTGTGTCGTTAAAATCACCTTTCTGTCTGTTGTCCAGGTCACGGCCCATTCTCTCATTTGTTTGATGGCCTGTTCATCCCTAAAGTTCGACCTGGTGAGAAGTGGAAGGTGAGTGTGCAAGCGTGTGAACGGCCTAGGAAGAGGAAGAGCAGTCACGGGGGACCATCACACTTGTGCCTGATGCTTTGAAACTAACTTTTCAGAAAATTAAATTATTTTTTTTTAATCGCACAAAATGTACCCGTTGGCCTCTGAAATTCACGTCCGAATTTTTTCGCACGTAAAAAAATAAATACGACCTCGGGTTATGTCAAGCACGAACGAGCTGATGCCGCTGCTAAGGAAGCTCTTAATCAGGAATTAATGATTGTCAAATTCCTCCATCAGACATCAGACCGATTATTAACTGATATATTTTAAATAAGTGGCCAGAAGTGGAATATGTGCAAGAATAATAAATTGAATGAAACTCATCTGGAAATAACAAACAGACTTTCTATCAATTTTAAAACTAGATTTGATCAAGTGGTCTACACCTGATGCCGTATGGGTCATACAAGTTTGCTTAAAGGTGAAGACCCAACTTTATGTATGTTTTGTAAAATTTCCTTTTTTACAAGGAAGTTTTTTTTTTTTTTTACAAGTTTTTAAAAAAAAAAAACATTTTTTATTGGATTGTCCTGGACTTAACGCAAGCCGAAGGCTCTTTTATGAAGTTACTTCTTTGAAGGACATATTTAATGAGATTATGCCTGAAAAGGTTCTGGATTTTTTTTTATCATATGTTAATTTAAAAAAATATATTGTATAATATGACTTCTTGTTTATATTTGTTATGTTTTTGTTGTATTTATATGATATTTGTATTTTTGTAAATGAATTTTTGCCATGAAAATAGCTCTGACTGCTGACATGGCATGAAATAAAATAATCTGAATCTATGTCAATCACGCTCGCACACTGCCTCTGAAACCTTCGTCGGTCGTAAAAAATCTAATCGGGTTCAATTTTCTTTGTTTTTGCGCATCCGTAGTGAGCAGTTTTAATGGTGTTTGACAAATAAGAACCACTGAGTCAGGAATATGAAAAAATGTATACGGAAATTTCGGACTCAGTGTGCAAGGGCCTTTATGGTGCGTTCCCACTGGATGCGAATAGCACGTCAGGCTCGAATGATTTTAAGGCAATGCAAAGACGCGTTATGCGCGTAAAAAATTCCTGCGGCGCGAATGAGGCGTAGAGCACAGCGACGTGTGGTAGACGGGAATACGCCTCAGTCGCGCGCCAAGTTTGTGTGAATGGCACGAATTGAGGGTCTGGCGTGTTTTGTGCGTTACACGCTAATGATTTAGTTAGTGCTATTTGTGCATTCACGCGTTTGACGCGAAATCGCTCCTGCCGCCCGAGTTAAAAAATCTGAACTTTGTCGTCAATCCCCGCCACGTTAACCAATCAGGAGCCTGCTGCTGTCACGTGGTGAAGGATCTGGATGCTTCAGTACATTATTTTGTAATATGACTAAACGCCTGGTGTGGTTCTAATGCACAACAAAGCAAATATTTCATCACTTAAAACTTTATTTCTATATACGAGACATGTTCATTTTGTATTGAATGTTATTTATTCCAGATCTAGATTATATGAAATATTATTATGATGTAAAGACAACCAACATACATGTGCATAAGTTCATGTCTGGACTTGAGGGAGAAAATTATGATATGTGAAGTGTAATGTAATTGTTTAGTTGGTCTCGCGTCCCATTGAATGACACGGGGAGGCGGGGGTTATGAGCTATACTAGGACCGGCCACTGGGGGGCGATCGAGACGTTTTGGCTTCACTTTTGAGGGCTTGTGCGGCACGCTTGGTCCACCTAAAAGAGCCGTCAGAATCGATGTCCTATTCTCGTTTCGTAACTTGTGTTAGTTTGTCCGACAGTGGAATCGTTCTTCGAGTGTAAAGTGACGGCCGTGTGTGTGTTCTCCCGCCTCACTGCAGATGTGTGTGTGTGTTCTCCCCGCAGCACGAGACCGCCTCAGTGCAGATGTTCGACCACCTGGTGAAGGTCAACCAGCTGGAGGCGGTGATGATGCATCATGGGCTGAGGCTTCCAGACGACCTGGTGTTCATCAAGGAGCAGATCGCCGGGCCGCTGGACTCCTCTGTGCTGGACCGCTCGGTACACACACACACACACACACACATCGCAGAGCAGAGCGACTCGTTAAACAGCTGGCGTCGTGATGTGAGAAATGATAAATCTCGACTCAAGGCCAGATGTGTTTGAAACAAAAACGCTTGTTGAGTTTCGCTAATTGAGCTGCAATCGCCTTGCTTACATTTTAATGTGTTGTATTTGTAGGGGCTGAAACTCAACATGGTTGTACATTTAAGCTGAGAATACTTTGATTCGAAACATTTCACACACATTTTCATTATCAAAACTAATAATCCATATTCACCTCTCAGACTTCCAAAATATTGATTCTGCTTAAAAATATTCGACAGGCGATTTATATGAGTAAATAACGGAGTGAATATTGTGGAAGTTAATTTAGTTGGTCATCTTCTGCCGATGGGTGTGCAGGTCATGTGATCTCCTGCTGCGAATGTTGCTCTAGTAATTCCGTTTCGTGAGGTCATTTAGTAAAATCACTTTGACGGAAGTATTGTGACCCTCGATGACATCATCAAACCCCGTTCACCAGCTCCACAGCGCCACCCAGTGCCTCCAGTTAGATCTGAGTTTTAGTGTGTGTTTAGCATTCATGGTTTCTATGTTTCGAGTATGGCTGCACACCTGTTCCTCTGACCCGCAGTGGCCGTATGAGGGCCGACCTCTGGAGAAGTCCTTCCTGTACGAGATAGTAGCAAACAAACGCAATGGCATCGACGTGGACAAGTGGGACTACTTCGCCAGGTAAGAGGGGTCGTGGAGGTGAGGGTTAACCCTGGTTCAGCTGAGTGAAGTGTGTGTTGTCATGGACAGGGATTGCTATCACCTGGGGATCCAGAATAACTTCGACTACCGGCGCTTCCTGAAGTTTGCTCGCGTGTGTGAAGTGAGAGGAAAGAAGCACATCTGCACAAGAGACAAGGTACGGTTTGGGGTCATACTCAATGTGTGTGTTCACTGATTTAGTGCTCGTGATTTTAAACTGAACTACCCATTGGGATACAATTGACCAGCAATTAATGCCCAGATATATTAATTCTTCTCGTTTGCTCCCAGTGTCATGAACCCTCTGGGGTCAGGGGAGAGTTGGTCCCTGACATTTGTGCTTTTTACAGTTGCTTATAAGCATATTAATGGCTGACGTCTCATGACACTGTATTCTGCACAAACTGGCCTACAATATGTGTACAGAAATTATTATAATATGACGCTCAAGAAACATTTATGATTA
Source organism: Pimephales promelas (assembly GCF_016745375.1). The sequence continues at coordinate 58,736,508 of NW_024121099.1, read as the reverse complement.
TTATCCACGTTGAAAACAGTTTTTTACATTTTTATTTCAGGATTCGTTGATGAATAGAAAGTTCAAAAGAACAGAATTGATCTGAAATGAAAGCTTTTGTAACATTAATCACAAGTTTGGGGTCAGTAAGAATTTATTTTTTATTTTTGGGGAAAGAAATTAGAAAATACTTTTATTCAACAAGGATGAGTTAAATTGATCAAAAGTTACAGTAAAGACATTTTATAATGTTAGAACAGATTGTATTTTAAATAAATGCTATTCTTTTGAACTTTCTATTCATCATATAATTTTGGGGGAAAATGGCACACGACTGTTTTCAACATTGAAAATAATAAGTTATGTTTTTTGAGCATGAAATCCGCATATTAGAATGATTTCTGAAGGATCATGTGACACTGAAAACTGATGTGTAATCAGCAACACTAATGATGTTGAAAATTCAGCTTTCAAATTACATTTTAAAATCGAAAACAGTCATTTTAAATTGTATTATTCATTATATTAAATTAAATTAAAATATCATAGTGAGAGAGAAGAGACATAAAAAATCTTACTGATCTAAAACTTTAGCCCGGTAGTGTAAGTGTGCATAGCAGTGCCATTCATTCACACAGAGACGCGTAACATGCAGGCTTCATATTAAACAGTCTTTAGCGCTTTACAGACACTTGTATATTACGATTACAGTACTTCAGATTAAAGAAGCGTTCACGATCCTCAGCTTGAAAGGAAGCGGCGATTCCAGGACTCGTTTTGTTTTCTATGTTTTACAGAAGCGCAATGTTGACAGAGAAGACCTTTCTCCATTTTAGATGATGTATAGCTTTTCTCTGCTGCTGTGTGAAGTAAACGTGTCTGTGATTGTGATCCTCACGCTCTCCAGAGTGCTAACACAAATATGAACGTTTGCCTAGTCCGCTGTTATTAGCTTAAACTGAGGGCGCGCCCCATGAGCCGGGCCTGATGGGGTCAGTCGCGCTGATCGACACTTCTTCAGTCGCAGGGGTCACGAGAGAAGCATCGACCCGTTGAATGAAGACGGTTGACATCAGCGTGTGTGACTCCTCTAGGTCTGAGGATGAGTGTTAGCGCCCGCCAGCTTTAGCTTTCGCTGTGTCTGGTCTCAGTCTGGGCCCGGTTTGATGGGGTGTTTCGAGTTCCTGATGGGGTGATCTGTCTTTACCCGCAGGAAGTTGGCAATCTCTACGACATGTTCCACACTCGCAACTGCCTCCATCGCCGGGCGTATCAACACAAAGTGGGCAACATCATCGAGACCATGTGTGTATCGTACCCTTTAACGACACGTTTTCCGTTTCCCTGGCTCCGGGTGTGTTTCACTGCTCTGTGTTTGTGTCAGGATCACCGAGGCCTTTGTAAAGGCTGACCCGCACATCCAGATCCAGGGCTCTTCCGGCAGGACGTTCACCATCTCGTCCGCCATAGAGGACATGGAGGCCTACAGCAAGCTCACAGGTCGAGGTCATGAACACATGACGCTGCAGGAGCGATGGAGTTCGGCTGATTCATGAGAGATTGTGTCTGTGTTTAGATAACATCTTTGAGCAGATCCTGTACTCGTCTGCGCCGGAGCTGTCCGAGGCCCGAGACATCCTGCACAACATCGTCTGTAGACGGCTCTACAAGTGTGTGGGTCAGACCACGTCCGAGACACATGTGGACGTGTCGCCGGTGAGTCCAGCACTTTTCCAAACTAATGAATGCAGTTCAGAGTGCTTTACAGGCACTACAAGGTATGAATGCGCTCATCAAACCCTCCACTTCAGGGTTCACTTGATATTCAGAAGCCAACAAATGAACTCAAGTGGGCCGATTTGGGGACGCTGACCTTTACATTACTTGTGTAATTTGACGTTGACTCTGACCGGTGACCGGCATGACTCTGAAACCGAAAGTGCGGCTGCACAATATTGGAAAACATTTGCATTGCGATATTTCGTGTTTCTGTGATATGAAAAGGAATGAATCATTGAAGAGTGTTTTGGGTGATCTTGTAGGCGAGTGAATCTGCATAGGAAATGAAGCCTAAAAACGTAAGGTCACACAAGGGTTAAAGGCTGCATGATTCTGACCTAAAACACCCGCCTCAGTCTGTCCATCGCTCTCTGTTTATTAGGCCTTTCACTCTCTCTGGGCTATAATTGTCCATTTTTTCTTGATTCCCTTAATCCAATTATTTACAAAAAATAAAAAATAAAATATAAAATTAATATATCAAATTTTATATAATTTCCTAATATAGATTGTACATTCAGCTGTCGATAGTGAGCACTGTTTACATTATGCATTTTGTGGTCAAAATATATAAAGATATATATTGGTTTCGATAAATATAAATGGTTTCATCCCGTCATAGTGACTGAACATGTCAGACGTGTGTAAGCTAGCGCTGTGATCAAGGAGCCGACACAAATCACATCTACACCGCACAGCGAATCACATCTACACCGCACGGCGAATCACATCTACACCGCACAGCATATATCGCCCGATATTTGGCATTTTTAACATATCTGCATCGGCTGATGAGTTTTTTTCTGAGTGGCCGATGTGTTGGAAGCAGGACTTTTATTTTGACACCAGCGCCTGATCAGTGATCATCACACAGCGCTCGCTCACGTTCTCCGTCTTCATTACTCAGTCATATCTAATGCTGTGTTTGACAGAACTGGGGCTTCAGAACTGCTCATCAAATAAAGTAAATGGTATGTGCAAAAGTAATGCGTTTGCTTTTATATGATTTGTAACAGAAAAGCCAAACAATCAGCCTAAAATACTCTCTCATTTACCATCAACATTCAGCAAACGCGCATCTACATCATTTAAACTACTCTCTGAATATCTAATAAACATTTGATTTCACAAACCGTGCAGATTTAATGGAATCCAGCTGTGTGTGTGTGTGTGTGTATGTGTGTATCCGGTATAACCGTGTTCCTGCGAGTGCCGGTGCGTGCGCAGTGAGTGAACACGAACAGAAGAGACGCCATCCAATCACTTTAAATCCTTTATTTCTAAATCTGCCGTGCTGTATCCAGTGTCCCCCTGTGTCATATTCATGCCGTCTCACTGTGTGCTGTATGTGAAATTAGCGTTACCCTGTCAAAGGTTAAAGTCAAAAAAAGTTTTTTTTTTTTAAATATATCGAGTAACACTAATAGAGAGATACAACCGCGATCGGACGATAGGAGCAGATCACGCGTGACTGATGAGAGCTGTCTCGGTACTATAGTACAGTCTAAATCCTGATATCATCTCTCCGAGAAAGAAATCCTGATTGAAAGTCCTCGCAGATATCATCTGTTCGAGAAAGAAACACAGTTGTGAGGATACTGCTTTTTCCAGTATCTTTGACAGAAAAGGCAGGTTTGAGATCGGCCTGTGATTGACTCATTCTGGAGGATCAAGTTTTTTTAATAAGAGGTTTAATAATAGCCAGTTTTCGGTACATATCCAAATGACAAAGATTAATTTTAAATGATTTTAAAGGGTCAGTTCACCCAGAAATGAAATCTGAGCTCTTTCTGTCCCTCCGGTGACAGACGCGTCATTGACAGACACACAGATGAAATAGTCCATGTGACTACAGCGGTTCAACCTTAATATTATGAAGCGGCGAGAACACTTTTGTGACGCAAATGATGAGAGAATATTACAATATCCGCATTGGTGTTTGGATGAGCAAAAGTCTTATGGGTTTGGGATGACACGAGGGCGAGTAAATGATGACCGTTTCATGGTGTGGGTGAACTGAACCTTTAACTTGGTTTCAGGGGTTGATGACCTCTACAGGAGGAAGTCCAGTGAAAACACTGCGTTTGTCTCTTCAGTTGCTTGTAGATCCAGTTAATAAAGAGCCAGGTGCAGTGTGTGTGCTGACCTCTGATCTCTTGCAGGAGAAGCTGCTGGACTGGGCGAAGGAAGTGGCCCGATCCAAACCCAGCGGCACAGATGCCAACCTCATCGCGGAGGACTTCGTCGTCAGTGTACGTGGAACATCTCATTGTTTCTCTCATGTAGTTTGTGGTCTTTATCTCGTCCTGTGAGGTAATACAGTTATAGTTTTAAAATGCCAGTGTTGCGGGAAAGGGAACATTTATTACCAGTTGAGAAGTGCATGCTTGATCATGTCTTTCCCTTTTTTATTGTGACATGACTGCTGATGTAAGCGGTGTGTTGTGTAGTACAGCATGTCAAACTGTCAGCTGTCCTCGTTTGTTCTTCAGGTCATTCACATGGATTATGGAATGAAGGAGAAAAACCCCATCAACAACGTCCATTTCTACTGTAAGAACGATCCCAGCAAAGCCATCAAGATCCGCAAGAAACAGGTAACAGATGTTCAGGAAGATCCTCTTTAGTCCAGCTGACCAGGCTGCAAGACAACTTTATTTATGGCACAGCTCATAGACTATGGCAATTCAAAGTGCTTTATACGGCAAGAAATTAAAATCACAAAATAAAAGGAAAGAAAATTAAAACAGACGTCCCCCATGAGCCTCACATCGGACAGGAGATTAGGTGCAACGTAATCAGGGGTAACACTTTATTTCCATAGTCCACTTTAGACATTCTACTAACTATAAGTAACCTTTCAACTACATGTCAACTAACGGTCATTAGAGTATTAGTAGACTGTCTGCTTAATATCTGCTAACACTTTATGTTGTTGGTCCCCCAACAGACATTCAACTGACTGTAAGTAAACTTCTTCTCCTAACCTGAACCCTAACACTAACCATAACCTACCAGTCTACGATAATATACTAATACTCTAATGAGAGTTAGTTGACATGTCGTTGAAAAATTACGTATAATTAGTAGAACGTCTAAATTGACTATCGAAATAAAGTGTAACCTAATCGGGTATAGTCACTAACAAACAAGTAGATTTTCCAGTTATCAGTTATCAGGACACGCCGATCGGAGGATGGATGGAGTCTTTGGTAGAAAGAAAGAAAACCTGAAACATGACCTACGACAGCGCTGACACAATCAGTGGAGCCACGTCCGCACACGGCCCCTAACAAGAACACACACAACCGAGGACTTATAGGTGCAAAATCCAAATAAACCCTGCGGAGAGATTGTGGATGTGAGTTTAGATGTGGGGGATCGTTCGTTTGATGATGGCGTTACGAACTGTTTTCTGTTCAGTGTATTACCACAAAGACAAACATGCGTGTCTACAGAGTTGATGTTAGCTTGAATGAGAACACCTGATGAGGTGGCGTAAAGCCTGTGTGGTCTGACAGGTGTCCAAACTCCTGCCGGAGCAGTTCGCGGAGCAGCTGATCAGGGTCTTCTGCAAGAAGACGGACGACAAGAGCCTAGAGGCGGCCAAGAAGTACTTCGTCCAGTGGTGCATGGACAGCAACTTCACTAAACCGCAGGTGGGACATCTCCAGCTCTGCGTACACTCATTGAAATGGACATTTTAACAAACAGACTATCTATTGCTCAGTTTATGGACACATTTGTGTTGTTTTTGTGCACATATTATTGTAAGGTTTAGTTAAACAATGGTTTGAGAATGTACACAGTGAATGGTGTGGACTAGAGCCCGACCGATAACGGATTTTGAAGGCCAATACCGATACAAATATTTTTGGGTTTTAAAATCCGATATTCCGATATATCGGCCGATATTTTATTTATTTATTTGAAACTGGACATGATAGTCACAAATTTTGTCATGCTTATTTGAGTTGAGAGAACTGATGGAGATGATCTTTTAATTGTTATTCAAGCGATGTATGTCTCGTGACCAACTCAACGAGTGTTGCCGACAGGAACGGTGTAGAGCGCCCTCTGGTGGACAAACTACACAACTCCAACACTCATGACATGGTTCAAGCGTGTTTCGTCCGTTTTTATTTTATTTTTGAAACATTCGTTTATCGGCCATTATAACTGCCGATACCGATAGTTTGGAAAATGCCTAATATCGGCCTGGCTCTAGTGTGGACTGATCGAACACTGGTGCCGTGTGTTGTGTTGCAGGATGGAGATGTGATCGCCCCAGAGCTCACGCCGCTGAAGCGAGACTGGCACACGCTGGAGCAGGACGACAGCGACAGCGACCACAGGGAAGACATGCGTCCGGGAACGAGAGATCAGACGCCCAAGAGGACGGCACGCAATATTAAAGTCAACCTTTTTCAAGCTCAGGGAGAACGCAAGCTCTGAAGAACCGGCCGGGATCTCAAACAGCTTTCAGACGCTCATTCAATCATCCAACGTGTTTTCAAACTTCAGTTCCTCTATTGAGTTTTATTTTCTTGTTCTTTATCAGGGTTTTAATTCAGGTCAAGCTTTATCATGAACGATCACGTCTCTCTCCACCATCATGCTTTGCCACAGAGAGAAAGGTCTTCTGTTATTTTTTATTTATTTAAAAGGTTTTATTAGGGACTCTCTGATACTAGTTCATGTTGTTGAACAGCCACTGCTCAGTTCCACTATACTGGGTCTTTTCTCAAGTGTGATGACAGCATATATAGTATATATCTTTATTTGGGCTGAATGTTTTTAATGCTTGAAATACTTTATATACCAGTAGTCGGTGGGATGAACCGTTTGTCCTCAGCGATATTTCATATGTTCTCATCTTATCAATACAGGGCTTTACTATGAACCAAAACCTGCATGATTGTGTTGTTGTGCTCGGTTAAACTCATTTAAATCACATTTCTTCACCGCACAATCACATCGAGTCAGTTGTGCTGGAAAATGTTGAGTTGACGAATGTAGTGACATAATGCATGTTGTGCGGGAGATTTTTCTGATGTAGTGTTGAATCAATGCAGTCTCAGTATTCCTGCACAGCGTGTGAATGAAAGTGTCCTTGACCAGCAAAAGGATCAAAACAGCAATGCAAGGAGAAACGGTCTGATTCTTCTCTCTCTTGTGTTCGTAGTGTGCTATATTCTTGATATGTTTATGCTTTACTGTTGCGTTGTGTGATTTATCTGGTGGATGTACAGTACAGAAGAGGATTCGCTGAGCGAAGGGCCGGTGGAGATGAGTGTGTCTGTACCAGATTTAGCAGTAAAAGCTCCACAATGATATTCGTTCTTTACAAAGAAAAAACGTCTTACAAAATTTAAAACCATCTATTGTGTTATGTGAACGATTAGGAGGATGATTTTCTGATCATTTTGAAGCAGAAACTCTAGGCGACTACATCCGTTAGTCAAGAGTCTTGTGGACGCATATTTAGCATGTGTTTTATGGCCTTATTTCAGGAACTTTCATTTTTAGTTTTTTCAATAACCATGCTTAAACAATATTCTCTCAAAAATACAAACATGTACATACATGCTGCTCACATATTATGGTAGCCCTGTTGGTGCTAAATAGAGTGTAATTTCACCTGTGTCATTAATATATTTATAAGCAACTGAAATAAGCACAAATGTCAGGGCATGTCAGAACATCAGAACAAACACCCTAGACCCCAGAGGGTTAACTCTTTCCCCACCAGCATTTCATTTAAAAAAAAAAAAAGAAAAGTTGCCAGCCACCGCCAGGCGTTTTTGACCATTTTTACTAAAATATTAACGGCCCCCAGAATATTTTTTCAGTGGATATCTGACCAGACTCTGCTCAAACAAACATAAAACATTGCATTAATGCTTCATGCATTCTTTTTTTTCCATCAACACATGAATATGGGTCAGTTTCATTAAAAAAGCTGAGAAAATCACGTTTGTGTCAGACTCCCTCCAGATCAGGTTCAGAAAGATGATCAAAATACAATAGATGGAGTCCATCAACACCCCTAATGCTTGCACGGGATCCCTGATTTTTGCATATTCTTCACATGTGTTTTCAGCAGGAAATTTAGCACTCTTTCAGAAGATGTCATAGCGCCCCCTATCGTAGAAAAAACAAAAAAAAACAAAGACTAAGACACAAATTCTGTCAATAGCAGGGAATGAGTAAACATTAATTGAAGGAATGGTCACTTTAGTTTAGTTTAGTTCCTTTATTGTCCACAAGTGGAAATTTGTCCTTGGCTTCACTATACATCACACACAAGGACACCAACACAAAAACATAAGAAAAAAAATACATAAATTAAAAACAGTAACATTACCATGCTGCTATACTTAGCTTACATATATCCCCCCCTAGCTCAAGGAGGACCTGATGTTGAGTACGGTAGAGGTCAGCCAGGGATTTCACCAGCTCAGTCGGCTGTGGGGGATTCATGGCAGCGTCATCCTCCTTCATTTTCGGCATCACTGTGCAAGTTCTAATGTTGAGGAGAGGAATGAAGTCGGCCAGAAAATTTAGATCGTAAATATGAGACTCTTCCAGTTATCATACTTTTTTTTCCATGCACTGGCAAATAGGGCTGAGTATCGTTCTCAATCTTTCGATCCGGTGCCAATTTCGACACCTCAGTTTCTATCCCGTTTCCGAATGATACTTTTTCCAATACCATATGTTGTAAAATCCATTTCAACATCAACAAAAATACATTAAACACAAAACTTTTATTATTAATAAAACTGGTTGTGCTTTTAGGATAGGGGTGCGCCAGCAGACACTCAGGATTGATATCAATCCTAACTTGAAGTAAAGATCAACATGTCTGCATTTTCTGGCAACAGACAGGCCCGCTCCTGGCCAATAGAAACTGTCCGCTCTGAGGGCGTCGATGAGGCTGGTACACAGAGGGGATAGCATTGGCAGTGTGTCCTTCATACTCCACCACCAACTGTGGACGGTGTACACGGCAAACCTCTGTAGAGCTGTATCTGCTCCTGAATCTTCCCTGAGGTGCTGGTCACGCTCTTGGCTCTTCCTCTTCAAAAATCTCCTCAAGGGCAGAAAGCTTTGCCTAAAAGCTAAAACAAAATAAGGCAACAATAATGGTAGGCGGACTCAAACGTACGTATTAATTTTCTTCTGAAAATGAAGCAGGAAGAAACAGGCTGTCCGTGTATATTTACCTGTAGCTGGCGCTGCACACGCTTCATCAGATAAGTGGTCATCATCACTGCCTCTTCATTGTCTTCTTTGGGCTGCTGGGCCTGGGTCCTGTCACCTTTATTCTGTATTTGTTGGAAACACAGGGATCATGTACATTGATTTGGTTTACAATGGAAGAGGACAAAGATCACCAGTAATAAGACCTGATGTGTGCCCTAGTAATCGGCTCCTTCTCTACTCTGGTGGAGCACCAGGTCATGTGTGTTCGTCAGAAGCTGCTACTCCTTGAGAAGAATGTCTTGCTGTCAAATGGAACATTGAAAAATTGAGGGGATATTGTTGGGATATTCTTCATCTCCTTTGCCTTCCTGAGTGAGTGAGTGAGTGAGTGAGTGATTTGATGCAACAAGGGCCATCTCAAGAAAGAAGTAATACCTCAGTTCACAGTTTCCCCCCACCTTATTAAGAATAAAGAAAATTACGTTTTGCCTTCCCTGCACTCCTGCCAGGTGAATCGTTTGTTCTGACACTCTGAGTTGAATCTCCCAAAACCTGTGTGTAGAGATTACAAACTCAAACAACTCAAAATTTACCTAAATCAATCAATGCACCATTTTTTTTCTGCCATACATTTATTGCCAAAACCAAAATTTTAAAATAAATGTTTTCAGTATATCACATCTGAAATGTCTTGGCAAAAAGTTGACAAATTTGATGACAATTACATGAATCCCCAAATAGGAGTATTTAAAAGTTTAACGCATGCACACAAAATAAAAAAATGTCAGACTTTCTGGGGCATGTAAATGTCAGGATTTAACAGCCTTTGCATGTCAGTGGGCCGGGGCAGCAGACTCTGCTCAAGCCATAAAACTTCCAGCAGTTCCAGTTAAAAGCCCTCCCCAGTTTTGGCCCCAATGTAATGATGTTCCCAATTCCAGGAAAAAATGAACGCAACTTTAATGACAAAATAAACAAACGCCATAGCAAAAGTAAGTGGCTGCCCCTCAAGGACGACTGCCGCACATGAGCTTAAAAGTCCCAGGCCTGGTCCTCTCGTCTTCCACTGTTGTAAATCCTCCTTTTATCCTTCCGGAGCTTCTCCGTGGGACTTGTGACGGGCGTGACTCATAGCTGTCGTTCATTAAGCTCGCTCCTTTCCCAATGCTCTTGGCCCCGCCCTGCTCATTACACAGCACTTAATATTGTATTTCATGCTATTATTTTTGATATTCAATCATTTGTGATGATAAATGAATTGACAAGTGAAAAAGTCAATTTTAAGCGTGTGACTCATATTTAGCTGCAATAATAATATGGAATGTAAATGCAAGAAATATGAAGCCACGTCCAGTCATTTAAATTAAATGAGTATTGTTAAAGTAAAACATTATTTTCTGCATAATCAATCATGTAATTTTATTTTATTGTATTTTTAGATACAGCACAGGGACTAAAGAAGCATCGCTGACAACCTCCACATAGACTCGTATTCCCGCTACTTTACAGTTATAGTCCATCATGACGTATCTCTCACCAGAGTTCAGTTACTACTCATAGAGGCAGTTATTGTTTGAAACACCACACTGACTACCTTTTTATTGTCATTTGAGTGCTTAGATTTAAAAATAGAAGCAGAGGTAAGAGAAGGTTACATACATCATCAAGATATCCCATAAAGCTGGGAAGGATGGTTCACTTGAGCTCTTTTACAGCTGTTCTAATAAAGCCATGCACTGCACTTCCACCCGTTTTAATCAAGTCCTTTTCGTAGGAAAATAGATTTTAATGCATACACAGGCTACATACATTTGTTGTAAATATTCCTAATATTCTGATTTTAACCAGGCGGTCGCAGCATGACTTTGATCAGTACAATTCAGGATGCTTTATGAGAGGCATATAAAACAAATAATGTTATTAAGTAGTAAACTCAAAGCCATCATCACTGTCTGGAGGTGTTTCTGCTCTTTGGATAGAGACAGCAAACACTCCAGAACACAATGAAACCAGTGCTCTAAACACTAAATCTGTAATAGACAGTGGATATGGAATGACAATAATAAAGATAGTAAAGGTGAAAACATCCCAAATAATAATTGTAAAAGATTACTTACATTCAGAATAAGACCCATCAATATGTGTCTATTTATCATAAGCTGAAATCACGGCCCTCGGGCATTTCCTTTAATACACCAGATACAGACAGGAACAGCCCGACTACATTTATTTCAAAGAATGCCCACACTAGAAAGAGCGACTGATGACAAATGTGTGATAGATTATATTGTAGGACTGTTATTGTTAGTAGTAATTTACTGTACATCATTTGCACTGCTGGAGCGTTGTTATTTGCAAGCGGATGGACTGATGACAGACGGGAGTTATCAAACTCTGTAAGGCAACACGACGGGGTTTAGCCTCAGCGTTACGGGAGAACAGCGGGCACAGCCTCACACTACATCAACTAGCCTAGCACTACATCTCATGCTGTTATGTGCTGCGGGATATCAATTCTAGTTGGAAAAAAAGTTAAAAAATATATGTTAGTGTCAAAATCACAAAATTTGGCTTTAGTGCAGCGGCTGTATGTACTTCAAAGGGATTTAACGTAATAAATTGCATCAAAAACACCATTATTTATAAAGCTTACTTGGATAACACACTTGGGCAACAATACAAATGATACATGTTAAAAGCCCTGAACTTTGATTATTAAGACAGAGAGAGAGACGTGGTAGGATAATAATTGTTCGTACATATTGTATTATAAAACATGAATAAAAAATGAAAGATACAAACGTTACACATAATATGTCGAGAAACAAATGTATAAATAAAGTAATAAAAAATATGATGATATTTAGAAATCAAAATATATTAGTCTCTATGAACTTAATTATATGATGTATGTACATGTATTTCAAATAAAAAATGATATGAACACAACCAAAATATACTAAAAACAACAGGAAAAGAATGCCGTCAAATGACGATGAAATGCGAAAGGGTTTTCTCTTTTCAAACTGTGTTACCTGTGATGGCACAGGAACATCGCAGTGTGTCTAGCTGATGTTTTCTACATAAGGCATTGTTCAGAGACACAGCACGAATCTGCTCGGCTCGAACAGTGAGAAACTGAACAGTTGTTTTTAAAAAGCCAATTTTTAAATCTGTCAGATTCAGTTTCATTGCATTTGTTTGTGTGGAGAAGTGTTACTCTTTCACTAAATAGTGAGCGGTATCAGAGTGTCTTGTCAACATTATCTTTTTTGTTGTACAGCAGAAGCCATAGTGCTGACATCTACTAGATACAGCAAATATTGACCATGCTTTCTAAACGATCAGATTCAGAAAAAGACAGTGCTGGCAGTCACTCCTACAGATATCACTTTTTTAAAACAAGTTGCATTTGTGCGCCATGTGAACAAGGCCAAAATCTGTCCTGAACTGCCGTATTTCTCCTGGCTGCGTCTGTGGTCGACTACACCTTATTCTACCGGAGTTCAGCAAGAGAACTTCCAGTTCAATCATCACTTGCTGTAACCTGGGAAGAAGAAAGGTGAGCGTTGTAAACAGTTTTCAGTGCTTGGATGGAATGTTATAAGCAATTGTCCTGCACTTTATTGGCGTCTGTCGGATGCATGTGTGTCGTTACGTGAGGGTGAAGCCGGCGGTGTTTATGGATGATGTTTCTCGCGTCGTATAGTAATATCCTGTCTAATACCATCAGTGCCTCTCATTCAAATGGTCAGGGACATGCATGTGTTAATTTGGCCCAGAATTCCTGTCACAGAAGTGGGGAAGCTGATGCTGGGCGGAGGCATGTTGGGATTGACGGGAGAGGTGGCGCCCGAGCTGTAGTGAGTGTTTTGGATCCTTGCGTCCGCTGTACTGGCCGATGAAGGAGCCGTCCTCGTTGAACTGGATGTCAACGCTGTCTCCGTAGTCGGCCAGACTGTCGTTACTGCTGCGTTTGCTCTCGCAGACAGATGGCTGACTGATGGAGCACTTCTCATTATCACTGACGGAGAGACAGACCACAGGTTTGGGTTACAGTCCAGCGGGAAACAGTCAGTGTACATGGATGATGGCGTCAGTGAATGTTCTTACCTCTCCAGAGATCTGTGCGCAAGCATGAAAGTAGAGAGACTTATGAACAGAGAGAAGTATTGACACTGTAATGTGACATAATCAGCTAACTGGCCTTACCTGTACTCTCCAAACGCGTCGTCTTTCATTGTTTCGGGCCCAGCATCCACCTGACCCTCCTCTTTATCTTTCACTGAAATCCAAAATATAGAGCGCAGCATAAATTCAGAGCGTCTCTTTTTGTTGACAACCCTATAAACATAGCAGCACTATTGTATACATTTACCGCTATCTAGATAAATATGTCAAGTACATTTCCCAGAAATCGCTGCCTAGACTCATCAGCCCTGATTGCTAGTTGTGGAACATTCGCCTTGTCAACTCTACCTATACAAGTCTGGTTAATTCAGTCATGAAAAAAACATTTATATTTATTTAATGATTAAGTGTTTTTATTGCATTGTACATGAATGTTCAAATAAACAATTCCATTAATTTGTAATTTGTTATAAGGACCATTCTTTTTTTTTTCCACAAAAAGTTCAAAAGCAGGTTCCCAAATTGACCGCTCCCCCAATTAGAGTTGAATAACTGTTGCTAATGAAAGCTCAATGTGTGTGTGTGTATTACCTGAGTACTTCCCTCCTTTGCTCTTCTTGATGTAGCACAGAATGAGCAGCACCAGCAGCAGCAGGATCAGGGCGCTGATGAGTCCGATGAACCAGCCCTGAGTTGCAAAGCTACTGGCAACTCCTGCAGCTCTGAGGAGAGAGACACGACACACAGCGAATCAGAGCACTGAACCCATGACACCATCCAGGGATGCTTTGTGACTGGCCTGTACCTGGTCCGTTGGTTTTGAAAGCCAAGGAAGTGTTTCCGGGCCAGATCTGCAGGAGGTACCAAACACCCGGATTCAGTCCCTGCAGCTGATAGAAGGCCTGTGTGGAGTTCACCTGCTCCGACTCTTCCCACGAACCACCGTCTACCACACACACACACACACACACACACACACACAACATCACTGCTGTGGTCATCTTCTTATGATTGATGAATCATCTGTACGAAACCTCTATCATTGATAGCGTATAATAGGGGTGGGCGATATGGAAAAAATATCATATCACGATTTTTTTAGGAAAATCACGATCACGATTCTATTTCAAGTTGGTTTTAATATTTTGCAAGTGGCTGTTCATTACAGCCAAACTAATGCCCCTATGTTAAAAACAAAGTCTTAGGTAACAAAATAAAAAAGAAAGGCATACATTTAGGCCA